>JAPMOQ010023642.1:23234953-23444811 GCA_026543055.1 Argiope trifasciata
CATAATATAAGTTGTTTCTTAAACAGGGAATGGAGCTTTTTTCGTTCATGTTTCCTAATGGACTCAGAAAAGTTTTTTCCTCAGGAAAATCAGACAACATTAACAGATTAATGGCGTTTGAATTTTGGGGGCGGGGGGTGGATTTCTTAAGCAAAACTGTATTCCTAACTATTTTTGATGAATGAAATAATAGGATTGGGAAATAGACTCAAATGTATCATAAATTTCTTCAGCACAATTTTTAATAAGTGATTCAACTCCAGGTCAGGATCAATTATTTTCCAGACAATTCCTATCCCCTCTTTTTAACTAATATAGATTAACTGAATTTGTTTAAACACATATCGACATTTTATTGCGTTCATTGCCGTATGATTAAATTGATATATCTAAGAAAACTTTAAGATTCCGAAATGTATTCTGAACTTCAGTTACATTAAAAGAAGCATTGAACTGAATTTTAAACACATTGCCCTGAGCTGTTGCGTGTTCGTTAATTCCATCTATGCGCAGTGGGGATTAACTAACAACATGCATGACGTCATCTAACTTAATTTGTAAAAAAAAAAAACTTCTTAACGATCTTCACTCAGACGTGACGTCACCTTATGTGTCTCGTTTTCTACGCCAAATTAGCAAGGTGTGTTCAATGTTTAGTCAGACAGATGTGCAATTAGAATTTTTCGCACATTTAAGATTTTACGATATAAATCATTATATGAAATGAAAACTTAATCAGTTTAAAAATGGCCTTTTAGAGTAGACTCATTCACAAAATAAGCATTTGTAAATGAGAGTGTTTTTGTTTAAAATTCATTACCTTAAGAGATATTTATTTATTACGATTTTTCGCGAATTTTCTCAATTTGAAAAAAATTCTGAAATAATCCTAAACATGTATAATATAATTCAATGCAAATTATTTGATTGAATTCTTGAACATATCTAACTTTTTTTAGATTTAATTGAACCACTACCGCACACTCAAACTATTATGTTGTCTTCAAATGGTGTAACAAAAAAAAATCATACGACTCAATAGACAAACACACACACACAAAAACCCATTTGGGTTGTTAAATTGATTTAAAATAGCTGCGTTAGTTAACTTGATTTTATGAGTTGTATTGATTTATCACACAACACGTACAAAAGAGATGCGTTTTCATCGAATTGTATAACAAAAGATGCACATTTCGATAGTTAAACGTATACATATACACTAAGTAGTTAAATAGTTAAACTGATTTTAAATAGTTTCATTAATTAACTTTATTTTATAACAGTGCAAAATATAATTTCGCAATATTTACCTTACTATGTTTAATTAATTTTTTTTTTATTTAATCATTGGTTATGCCACTATTTATTTTATTTCCTTGCATATTTGTCAATCTGTAAGTCAATATTTTTTGATAAATGAAGCATCAAAAAAAAATAATCTGAATGCTGTGACTGTAGGAGCAAAGGAAAAAGTGTTAGAGTTTAGTTTTAGTTTTAGTTTTTTAGTTCAAAGGAAGTATACAAAAATCGTTTTAGTTTCAGTTTTGTATATTTACTTGTCTAGTTTTACTTAACTTTAAGAAACAGGGAATTTTTTTTATTATCTTTCTTCTTTTTTGATTTTTTTAAACTAAAAAAATACGTATTGAATCACAAAAAAAGTTGATGATGATACTATTGTCATAAAACTCAATGCAAGTTTGATTTGGTTGCAGCTCTCCACATTTTTTTTTTTTTTTTTGTCAAAATTTTGGTATTTTCCAAGCTATATTTCTTTACTATTTTCTATTTAAAAGCAGAGTTTGGTTTTAAAAATCGCTACAAAAATATTGCCAGTAGTTTTCCTATCCACATTGTTTGCTGAAAGTCGCTTAAGCGTTGAAATGCCTGTGCTTTAAACTCACAAAAGCCACAACTTGTTATGAGAACATGAAGTAGTTCTTAGCATCTGTAATCATAACTTATGTCGTATTTTGACCAGATAAACCAGTAGATTTTTTAAGTACGATCTCAAGTACCATCATCTACCTTGTTTGCTCAGGTTACAGGAAACAAAACTTCACATTTTATAGACTCTGGAACTCTTGGTACCAAAGTGAAACCGGTTCCATCATATAGTTACTGCTTTTACAGAATGATGCGCTTATTATGCAACAATGCAAACAGGAAGTCCCAAGAAGTTTGATTAAGCATTTGGAAATTCTTATAAATAACACCAATGTTCCCTACTTGTAGTGAATATATGACATGTTAATAACGAATAAATTTGCATAGTACTGACATACTTTTATTTCGTCACATCGACTTACTTTTTACCATTTTATCTTTTTGCAACTTCTGAATTCTCGGTTTTTGCCGAAAAATTAATAAAAATAACATTTCTCATTTATAAGAAGCCAATAGAACTAATTTCAAACCATTTAAAATCTTAATTATTTGGTATAACATACCGTTCAACGTCATTTTCCATAAAATACTAACAAAATCGTTACCTGCTTTTAATACAAAAACTACTAATAAACTAATTTAACCTGCTCCACAGTGTTCTAACTTCATAACTAATTTAATATACACTGTAGCTGGGTGGGTGTTTTTTATCCAAGGAAATATGCTTTCTTGTCTTTTTTTATTTATTTTCACACACACATATATAATAATACACATGGACGATGGTCTCACATATAAAAAAATACATATATTTTTAAAACGCATCTGCTTTCAAAGAAGTATATATAATAATAATGCAATACTAGTAAAAGCAATAAAAAATACATGATATTAAAAGATGTAGATTAATTTTGCCCTTTTTGCTTTATTCATTGCCTACGCAATTTCGAGATTCCAATTTTTTTGTTGCCTTCAATTATTCAAAACCTCCTAATGAAAGCAACATCATGTTCTCACATGATAAAAATTACAAAAAATAAAATCACATAAACATACATCATTTAAAAAAATTAAATAATAAAAAGTTTTTAATAGCAAAAAACATTTTATGCATGAAACGTGACTATTTAAATATTTCCATGTAATAAAAAATATATATATATAAACATTTTGATTTCTTATCATAATAATAAATAATAATAGATATAATAGTTTGTCTAATAGTAATAAATGATAATGGATATAATAATTTACTTAATAGTAAAGAGGCAATAATAAATTTGACGCACATAAACAGAATGATATAAAAAAGAAAAAGAATCTAAAACAAAAAGATGACAAAACGCAAGCAAACCTGCATACAAATTTGATATGAATTATTTCAATTTTAAATTAAATAGGCTATAGCGAAAAAATTTCGAATATTTTATTTTTGTTGTCTATTGTTTTATAAATTTCTATTTTAAAAAACATTATATCTTAACATATTGTTGCTTGCAACACCATATTTTCACCAATTAACAAATAAGAGTCTAACTCTTGTGTAAGAACTATTTTAAAATAGAGTAGTAAGTTAAATATTGAGAAATAAAATCAACTAATTCTCATTTTTTTAAAAGTCAAAACCTTTTAAACTAATGGCTACCAAAGCGGCAGAAAAATAAGAAAATTATTTTCAGGTTGTTTTTTTTTTAATTCCTATTAATCGACCTGATTAAACAACCAAAGAGGAATTAGCTTATCATTTAGAAGTTAAAAGCTCTTTTGAAATATATCTGCGACTTATTCAATATTGGTAAGAAATAACTACTTTATTATTCATTGTGGAATTTTCTTTATTTCATTTCTTATGAAATATCTATGTAAAATTCGAAATATTTTTTAACATTTTCGCATTATAGGAGGAAAAAGATGGAATCTATAACAATCTTCTTTTCTGTATTGTCTTTTAAAAAAATAAATACCCAGACCCACAAATAGTCAAAATTGGTCTGTATTTATTCCCTTTCAGAAAGTTAGTATTCTGAGCCAATGCATTATTTAATCATAAAGACTAATAATATTACCGATTTTCTTTCAATCAATATGGATTTTAGTTTGAATAAACTCTGAACGTAGAGTTTGGTTCTTTTTAATTTTAACCTAAATAGAGTACAAAAATAATAATAACAAAGGCTTTAAACATACTAAGTCTATAAATATTTTTCAAAAATATCGTCTATTTCTTATAGATTTTCAAACGTAGTCAGATAATTCATATACTTTAAAACTCGTATTCACCATTATAGCTTTTGAACCTGATTTATCGCTCTCAGTTAAAAGTTATATAGATGAAGTTTGTAGGAGCGATAAGATTTGAATCGGGGACATCTTCCACTTTTTAAAATTTTAAGTAGTTTTTTTTTCAATGTTTTATAACATTCATCAGGCAGAAAAATTTTATTACAGTTTTTCTTATTAATAATTGCTACGTTTGTTATCTCGTGTTTCCTGGAATGGGACAATTTATTTCAGTTAAAGGGAAAAATTCCTCTAGTACTTCCTGAAAGTGGAACTTCACTAGCTCCATAAGTTTGTCCGGAAAATGTATAGCTATTTCCTTTAAATTATTGTTCAAATATTTTAAAGCTGATTAGCCAGTTATGCTTTATACAGCTCATTCTCTGATCATATAATAGTTTCTGGGAATTTTAAATTTGTAAAGAAAACTGGAATTTTATACATATCATTATGTATTTTTCAACACACAACTGAATGTGTACGAAACACCCTATGTTAACGATAGTAGAGAATTTTGCATCTAATAGTATACGCTTCTATATTCTGTTTTCTTTGAGAATTTTTTAAAAAAAGAATTAATACTCCAATAATTCTCTAAATGGTGTCTCAAAAATATATTAATTATCGGAATATCTATGACATAAACAATAAATAGAATACATTGGATTTCCATTATTCACATTAATTAAAATAAATGCTGAATTTTGTCAGTTATCGGAAGGTTTCAAATTGTTTTTCGTCGTTGCTCAGCCATTGCAAACAATGAGCCTCGAGTTATTGGCAAAACCTGACCACAATCCCCTAAGCAAATCGGTAAGTATATGCACACATTCTCTTTTAATATCTGCTCTCAATTCGTCATCTGTACCTAATTGAGGCTTATGAGAATTTAACTTGAAATGTGGCCATAAAAAACGCCATCGGTAATGAGGTTTGGGGCGTTCGTGTGTGTGGATAGAGGCTTAATGCCACCTCCTCTCCCAAATCATCTGTTGTTCTCCGGAATTCAATTGAGACAAACGTTTACGTTACGATATAATTTGATGCATTAATTTATTTGAGCCATGAAAATTTGCTTTATGTTATTAATTACTTATGTGACAGCTCTTCAAGGCTTTATATGTCATTGAGTAATTTCAAAATATCGTCTTAAAAGACCACCATCGTTTTACTATTTGCCAAACAATCTTTTTTGTAAAATGCTGACGTTTTTTACAAACAAGTGGATTTTAAATCGGCCTACAGCATATATATACATATTATTGGCACTGTTTTAATATAATAGTTTAAAAAAAATACTTTAAAAAATTGGAGCTTTATTTTTCTTTCGATTTTTCATTAAAACGGCAAACAAGACCAAACATGACATCGGGCTGTTCAACAAAGAAAAGAGGATGTGAAACATTTTTTTAGGTAATTTGGGGTCGTAAAATTTTAAATTAAAATTTATGGCATTCCTAAGAATTCTTTCTCTATCTTGATATGGCTGTTATGAAAGCAACTCAAGACATGCTATGTGGAAATAAGACGAGGTGATTCCGACAATATGTAAGAGACTTACGTCTAGCAATCCACTATGATAAATTTTGCTTCTCTTCTATAAGACAGGCGAAATCTATATGAGATAAATTTTTTTTTCATCCGTGAGCGCTTTTTGCTTCTGATCTCTTCTTTTGTGCGGATACTGCCGGACAATCCATCTCCATTTTTTGATTAGATTGCTTCCATTTTTGTAAAGTGTTTTTATAGGGCTTAGTTTGCAATTCCACGTCATCCAATCATTAAATTCAAGTTGAAATAAATAAATGAACAAAGCCGTCCCATCCGGTGGTATAATTGGGCTGTAGTCCATGGGGTCATCGCTTTAAGAACGCCTTAAAGTTCACTATATTGATTTTATTCTAAATATTAATCTAAAAATATTTTAATTTAACTTTTTAAAAATAGTTGATAATGATTTAAAACTTTTTTTCAAAAGTAAAAATATGTTGGGAGTCTTTCGACAATTATCGATTTTTGAGTACTACATAAACATATGTAGCAGTTAAGAGATATTCATACGGAGTCCATGTATGATTATTTATATCGTAACCATTAACATTCACCATATATTAGATAAAGGATGGTTAGAGTAGGTTAGTGAAATCTTATTTTGTAAAGACGGTGATTTATAAAGCGTAAAGCTTTAATCAGAGAGCATGAAATTTTTTTCCATCTTCAATTATTTTATGAGGTATTTCTTTCCGTTTAGTCGTAGGATCTTAAATTTCTAATTACGATTCTGATAGGGCGTCAAATCATTCTATCTGAAAGTGACTTAATTTCTAATAAGCCTTGTAAATGAAGAGTCAAATGTAGTTGTATTTTTTGCAGGAGTCGATTTAGAACCCATCTAATGAATTTCACATACATATTTTATCTTCTTTTTTTACTTGCTTGATTTGAGCTGATATCATAGTTGAAATATTTGGAAAAAATTTGGTATCTTTGATAAAATATACCTGTAATAATATCTAGATATTAAAAATGAAAACTTTTATAAAAATGCTCATATAGAATTTATTCAAAAATTACTTTACTTCTACCATTCTTCTATTGCGCCAGCATTTGTTTATTATCTAATTATCTTCTTACACTTTTAAAAGCTGTTTTCTTATAAATAAATGGTTTTGAAGTGTTTGAACTTCACCTATTATACATTGGCCATTTTATTTTAAATTCATAAAGAAAAAAAAATTGTAATGTGATATTGTGATTCAGCTTTCATCTATAATTTGAAATTTTCAGTTGTCTATAAATGTACCACCACTGATATCTTATATGTTTACCAGTGCAGCAAAAGACAATCACACATTACCAGTGGCCATTAGTAAATTATGAATATTTATTTCAATGTCTTCTCGATAGACTCAAAAAAACTGCCCTTAATTCTTAAATATAGGAGACATTCTGCAATTTGGCAGACCTTTTTCCAGAATAATACTTTTAACTCAATCAACCGATTAATACTAATACGAATCTCATTCTAGCTCAGAACAAAAGTTAAATGTTACGACATTGTCTTTTGGATAGGTTGGCAGGCTTCCCGTCATACCTTTACCTTTACCTGCCAGACTCTCACACAAGAAATAAATAAATAAAGCTAAGCTAAAGGAAGATTGTAAAGACAATGAATGATATAACTTTCCCGGGCTCTCTAAATCTTCTCTGTTGAATTATATAACATTCAATACTATTATTTTAGACATAAATACATTAAATATTATATTATTTTCTTTCAAAGTCATCTCAGATTAAGATTTTTTTTAATATATTGAGAGATACAAAATACGGAAAAATCGCATTACATTTTTTCTACGACATTTTCATTATATAAATACTTCGTATAACAATAGCCTATATATTTTTATTAAAAAATACCTTTCTCATCAACACTTATTTTTTATTATTCTTTGCTTTATATATAATTATTTTTTATTATGATAATATTCTTTAGTTATATAAACTGTATGATTGTTCTTCAACAATCTTTATGATTATATAGTTTAACTCCTCAAACTAGCTAGATCAGCTAGCAGGTATACCTCAGAATCTTGTACAATAATTAATTCTCAACTTGAGCAATAAAGATGGAATTTGTGTTGCTTTCATAGAATGTATCGTTGTTCATAATTAACTGATAACTATAAACTAGAAATCAAATGCATAGACTTTTGTAAATTGGCTTAAAATTTAGAAATTTTTCTTAGCACATACAATTTTTCTTTCTGAGTTTGTATGTTTTTAATGAACCATAAATGGCGAAAGATTTTCCATTTCCTATTACATTCTCATATGCTCAATAAAATTTAAATTACCTTAATAAATCAAAGCCTTTTTAAACCATACTTAATTAGTTAATAAAATATTTAATGAATTAAAAATCATCATTCGACAGCAAAAGCCTTATTTTTAATTGTATCTTATCTAAAACAACATAGATGAAGATTCACAATTAGTATGATACGGATATCACTCTGCTGAACAGTTATCAAAATGAAACAGGGAAAAAAATTATAGCTTTTACAGAATTTTGTATTTTGTAACACTTGAAAATCACAAGATGTAACAGAAAAATACCTTCTAAATAATTAATTTTACTCACCAATATTTATATAATCAAAAATGGATGTTTTTAAACTTGATTTTTATTTCTCTTACTACCGCTGTCTTCTGACATTATTTTTAAAACTTAGTGTATAAAATGATATAATTCAAAGTTTTATTTTACAAGACATGTGTTGATAAGAATTTACTAAACACTTAAACAATTCACCACTTTTATGAATTCTTGGCTTTTAAGCTTTCAATAACAGCACATCTAACGCAAAGAATAGCAGGGATCAGATGAGCTAAGAATGTCTTAGCAAGTTGCAAATGTTCATTTTTACAAAAGTTTAAGCTTATATTATTAATGTTTCCTTCAAGAATATTCTTTCTGAAACTCTATTTCAATATTTTAATAAGATAGAGAAGCTTATTTGTAGTGATTCTATTTAAGTTCATCATAAGTTAAATGTCTCACATTCAAGAGATTCTTTGAATTCCATCAGTGTAAGTGACTGCTAGTACAGATAATTATTTCCAAACATGGAAATAAATTTATATGAGCACTTCCGAGTGGTTTTTAGTCCTGACTAAAATATCCGAAAAATTTTGGTATTCTACTTTCTTCAAATCGTTGCATCTTATTTTTTCAGTTGCCCAACGAGATAATCAGCTTGCCAAAGAATCCCACGATGTGTTATTTATAACATGTTATATTATTATAAAAGAAATATTTTTACAAAAGAAGTTGAGCTACCATCTTCTAATCGAAATTTTTGTTTCATAGAGTTATTTTGCTGTGATTGAAATTAGTTTTACGTGCCGCAAATCTTGTATGCTTACAGTAATAACAAGCATTATTATTATTACTTATAAAGCAATTAATCATAATTTTTGGATCTTTACAAAAATAATTCAATTTTTACAGATGTTCACTCTCTGATTTTTCTAGGCTGATATCAACTGAAAACTAGATATATATGATTTCTCTACTATCTTTCCTTTACATAATAAATTCCTGAGTAAAAATTACTTATTTATTGATGGATAACAGATCATGGATAGATGAGTATTTATTAACCATAATTAGAAATTAATCGAAAAATCTGTGACACAGTAATTATAATTACTTTAGAATGAATGCATAAAAATACTTATATATACATAATATGTCAATTTTTTGTTCCAATTCCACTTCTTTTTGTTAGTAGTCTTTAGTTAGTATTCCTCTTTAGATTTATCAATATTTTATAGAATATCACAAGCAGAATCATTCTAAAAATATAGTAGGAGATACTTGATATCAGTAAATTTTCACAAATGATTATGCCTAAATTTTTTTTTAAAGTTGGGGAAAACAATGATTTTAAAAGCAATCAACCCTTTTCATATCAAATTATAAGTCCACTTTCATTAGAAATGGTGTCTTCATAATTTGATTCAAAAATGATAAATATTTTCATATCAAATTATGGTTTTATACGAAAGGGAAATAATTTGAAATACCCTAATCAATGGGAAAAATATGTATTTTAATACGAAATTTAAAGATTTCAGTTTTTTTTTTTTTTGTTCAAATAATATTAAGTTAAATGACATTATATCAAAACAACCATTTTTTAATTACAATTATCTGCCGTCTGGCATTCATAATACGATTATTTAAAAGAAAATGTCACTAACTACACATGAAACTTAGTGGTTTTGAAATTTAAATAGTATTCTCTTGACATACATTTTCTATTTATCTCTTTATATCAATTTTATTACTGTTATTTTTAAATTATAAAAGTTTTATAAAGATATCACACAGGACATTTTTTTCAATGGAATTTGCTCATTGTTTCATTTTAGTTTTTATAAAAATGAAAATAAATACTTTATTAACTTATTAACTACTTGAATATTTAAGTTCCTTTCCAATCTATTCTCTTTTCTTCTGAAAAGTTTGTTTATTTTCGTTCGGCTGATTATCCAATAAATATCTGTGGCTAAAGATTTCAAATAAATTATATTCAATTAAAAACGTTTATGAAATATATGATTTTAATTAATAAGTTTGTAAACACGAATATACTAAGCGCAAAGGAATCAAGCAAATCAGTCAAGTATTTAGCTAACATTTTTAAACTTTAGTAATAATCAAACAATTGCAAAATTTCATCATAAGTAGTCGTAGTTTCAAAGCAATTCATTGTTTTCAACAGCATAGTTGTAATATTTAAAAAACTGGTAGAAAGAATAAATGAAAAAAAAATCCCCCTCCTCCCCAATAAATCCAATTTTGATGTCATAAACTTTAAATGAGGCGTGACGAAGAGAGCAATAAGAGCAATTCCAATAATTCCGTTTAAAACGCAATTTTAATTGACACTTATTGCGCTACAATCCTCATTGATTGAGAGGGGTCGACCCACACAATTCCCCTCTCTGAGAGTCAAAATTCCCCCTCGCTTCTCCTGCTCACGCAAATAGAACAAAAAAAGCCACCTGCCAGCTTCCTGAGTGAATTGCGATCTGCCAGCACCTCATATCCCGTCCTCAAATGATCCACTCTGCTTGAAGGACTTCTCTCTACAAGTTATTTTTACCTCTCCTGATTACCTAAATGGAGAGAGTTCATCCATCCAATCTGAGGGCATGAATACCCATTGGAAAGCAAAAATGTTTGAAAATTATTTAATTACATTAACTTCTATATCTAAAGAGGAAATTGAATAAAAATTTTATAAAATTATGACAGGTAATAAAGTAGCGTTCCAATAGTATTTACTCTCTTGATTATCTTAATGGAGAGGTTCAATCAGCCAATCTGTTGGAGTATTGGAGAGGAAGAATATAAGAAAATTATTTAATTGCAGTTAAATATGATACAATAAGACTTAGAATGAACACTTTTTAAAATTATGATAGGATGTAACAAAGCTGCAATTTCAAACATTTTTACTTCTACTGGTTATTTAAATTAAAAGAGTTTTAGCTGGCCAATCTTAATGCACGAATGCGTTCTAGAGAAACAAAAATATTAGAAATATTATTGATTTAATTTTCTTTTACAGATAGACAAAAGTTCAGTGTGCATTTTTGTTATTATGATAAATAGGGATTAAATAGCTTTCCAAAGTTTTTTTCCCCTCTTTCATTTGGAATTCTTACTTCAAGAATTCATTTGTCCAATTAAAGGGCATGAGCGCCTGTTGAAGAACAGGAATATTTGAAAAATTGTTTAGAGTTAATTTTTTACAGTAAGTCGCAGATTGAGAGAGCATTCCAGTAAAGTTGTTATAAATGATTATAAAATACCATTCACTTTTTTAATCACTTGATTACTTTAAGGAAGTTACATGACTGGTCTGTGTCCATAGTTGAAAAATTCACCCCTTCAATCTTTTTTGCGGTAGTTGGGGAACTTCTCGTCTGAGTAGCTTGAGAAGAGCAAAATTTCATATTGTTTATAAAATACCTATTGAAAGAATTCTCTTGCTGTGAAAATTACAAGTAAGTTAAGGCAATTGTTCTGTAGGTTTGCCCCGTACACATCCGTAAAGGAAAACAAAAAAGAAGTAAATTGTGCATATACAGAAAAACATAATACTAATATTAAGTGATATTACACAACTTCAGTACCTATTTAGTATTTATAAGATCGACGAAGAGAATGTTTGGAAAGGTTTGAAAGGCAATGATGAGATAAAAGATTCTTTGAAGTACTTTTTTGCTTCGTATCCACAAATTTAATCAGCTTTAATTTATTTTTCATCTCTGATAGTACTTATTTCCTAATTCTGAAAGGAATCATACAAGAATAAAAATTTAATTACTTCCAAACTGTAGATTAAAGGGCATGTGAGAACTCCAGTTTCAGTCGCAGTGTGAAAAACAAATTGATATCAAAATTCATTTGATATTAGTCGCCATTAATGGCGATTCCTTCTTTCTCTTAGATAAGAGTGACTGTTTAAAATTTCTTTTCTTTAAAATATAAAAACTATATATATATACTGTCTAAACTTGACTACCTGAAGCCTTCTTTCGGAGACATCTTCAAATAGCGATCAGAATAATTTTTAGAACATGATAAGAAGAAATCCCACCCATTCTCTAGAAAAGGAAAAAAATTTAGAAAAAGAAAAAATACGATCATACATTAACTGTTAACACGAAAATGAATTTGTATTTTTCAGTAAATTCATCATCTATCTAGATTGTTCATTCAAAATTATATGAAATGAGCAATGTTTTACCATTATTAATATATAACGTTTTTGTACCGCAATAACAGGTTCACAAACATACGATAATTTATGTATTTATAAAGAGCGTTTTTTCAACTCGTTTGCTACTAAATCTAACTTTATAGTCCTTCATCAGATAAAGCTTTAAAAGGTGTAATCCTAAAATTGTTATCAAAAGATTTGTTTTTCTCTATTCTTTAAATATCCACAGGTAAAAAATTCTAGTATTTATATTTAAATCTGAAAGTTTTGCTTCCGTAGAATTTTTCCAATCCTGTTGAAAGAACATTAAATTAAGGCTTATTATTTAATAACGTATTAATTAACTTAAATTAACTTGTACGGTAAAGATTTAGTTTTACTATTTCTTTAACAATTTTTGTTTATAAAAATATGAAATTTATTTTTAATTATTTTCAATAAATCAAATGAAATTATTATTATTATTATAAAGAGCATGTCTTTCCAATGACCATCAAACCTTTATTTTTTGTTGGAAATGTTGCTTAATGAAAATGAATTCTGATTAATGTACAAGAATCATCTATTTTACTACGCATTAACTTTTAAAAACATCTTTCGTGGTTTATTTATCCCTATCCCTATATACAGATATTGTAGGTATAAAGATTATATTTTTATGAATAGCATTCTTTTTGTTTATTTTTATATATATTTACGGATCTCATTCTTGCTCGTGCGAACATTCTCTAATCACATGTTTAAAAGTTTTGCTCTGTATTTATTGTATTCCAAAGAAGTGATGCTTTGAATTATCATTATAAAATTTTATAGCAATTTTCGATACAAAAATTCTTATCGTAAGGTCTGGATTATAAATAGTTTCTACTAAAAGTTTAGTAAATGCTCTAAGTATCGTAAGGGATTTTGTATTTAATAGTACAGTTAGGTTTCTTATTATTTTATCGTCATTTTCTTTTAATAAAAAAAGTGCAAAAGGCTTGATTTTTTAAATTTTTTAACACAGTATATTTCCTAAAGGTAAAAAAGGGCGATTTTCTTTTTAAAAAATATTTCCAACTAGATAAAACATCAGTTTGAATGCTACTTTCGTTTTAATTTCAGTTAGATCATGCGAAAATAAAAATACTTCATATCATAATGCTACTATTTCGAAAAGATTAATTAAACGAAAATCTTTTCAAATTTTTTGTTTCTCTTCACATTTTAATAAAAATAAAACCGATATTTACCTTTAATTAAATTAAAATAAGGACTATTTTTTCTTAAAATTTAAGGTACATATAATTTAAAACATTCCATTTTAATTGAGAACCGTTGAAGCACCATTTCTTTCTTTCAAGTCGAATAATTTTACTGCTAAAACTAAGTTTTACTAAATGAATCCCAGTGCTTTTTCGGAAGAACGAATTTTAAATGAAGTTCAAATGAAGCTCAAACAAAATAAGTCGAAATTTGTTCACTGTAAAAAGAAAATTCTTTAAGATCCTTACACCTAGCTCTCCTCAAAATGGTCTTTCAATAGATGAAAAGGAAATTGCCGAATTTTTTTCGTGTATTTTCAGTTCATGGATATTATTTAAAGTGTTCCGAAATGACGTACTTCAGGTGACACGAAAAATTAATCGTATTTATAAATCTAAATAGGGGGGAAATTTATATAATCAAATCACTATGAAAAAATGAAAATGATCTTTAATTTTTTTTCTACGTATAATAAATAACGTTTTAAACTTAATATTTAACTTTTATCCACGCCTTACAAGTAGTTTATCTTAATTGCTTAATTTATTTAACACATATTTCCAATTTCTTAATTATTAATAAACATCATTCTTTGCCTTTTTATGTACCCAGAGCCTGAATAAAATACTCAAAGAAATTTCGAAGTATTTAACTGTAATTCTAGAATTGTATATTTTTGGATTATTTTATTTAAATAAGAAATAAAAAATAGTTACCAATTGTATCAAAACTAGGAATCAAAAAAGATCTGGGTCGGCGCTACTTTATCTAATGCACAAAGAAATATCATTATTAGCGTAATAAAATGAAATAAAAAAAAGTATACTTTTGAATCAATATATTTTTATATTTTCAGTTTACAAGAATCTAGTCAATACATGAATTAAAACATTGCAGTTTCAACATAAATTTAATTATGTAATATTAATAAATTATCCGTATTAAACTAACATGCAGTTTTATTTCACTTAAAATATTTCATCATTAGCGAAACAGATTGAAAATTTCAAATAATGCCCCAAATCTTTTTTTTTTTTAAACTTTTTTCTTACGATACACTGACGATAGTAAAAGGCAGACGTTCGGCAAAGAAATAATTTGACAAAAGCAATAAACAAAATTTATATTATTTATCCCCCACTGCGTTTCTTTTTATTTATTTATTTTCCCTTCAAATTTGTAAACGTCGGAGATATGGCAGTTATTATCCCCTAATAAAATCGCAATTTCGCAAAAGAAAATGAATTTGCATATAATTGCGCTTTAAAGCTGGCTCATCATTTTAATATCACCGATCTCTTACATCCATCTAAAGCGTAGAAAGTAATTTTCTATTTTTATCCATTTAATAAGCCTCTTCTGACGGCAAAGAAAAATATGTCAACTGACTGTAGCTTACAATTAAAAGTTAGCGAAGTCAAATAAAATAATTCCGCTAAGCTTGTACATTTGTTAAATGCCTGAGATTTTCATTAACTCGTACTGTATAGGGAAAAGAGGAAGGGGAAAAAATGCTTTTTTCCCATTAAAAAATAAACTGAAGCGCGGTGACATAGAATGAAGTAAAGGAGGGGGCCGAAAAGTGGATTAACATTAAAATAAAAACCTTGAAGTTCTAGAGCCAAAAATTCTAATCATCCCTACACTGATTCAGTGTGATGTCGAGGGGAAAAAAGTCAGTTGAATGTTTTTAAAAGTGTTTTGCAAGTTGATTTTCCCCCTTCATCTTATTAAGTTTCATTTCTCATTGAAAAAAAAAGTTACATTTTTCTTTTTCTTAGTTTATAGGATTCGTCGTGAGAAAAAAATTAGCGCTCCTAGGTTGTTATAGAATATTTATTTATTTATTTTAAAGAAAGTATTCATTTATAGTGCATGTTTGTAAATGATGGCACATTCCTGCCAAAATACGTATACGTGTGAATATGGGCAAACGGGAAAACTCTAGCACAGTTTAATTGTTAATAAACTGGGTAATCAGAATTCTGATATTATTTTCTAAAATTGATATTCCGCGTTCTAAAATTTCTAATATAATTTAAAAGTAGTGCATCAGTCAAGAATATAGTACAGTCAGAAGGGGTTTGCTTTACAATATTTCAAATTATAGACAAAACAAAAAACGAACATTTCTAGAATACTCTAAATAAAATCCTTCATTGCGTTCTTATAAAGTTCATTAAAAAAATAGTTACTGTCACATTGCTATTAGCATAGCAATTCCTATTCATAAATACACAATTTGAAATTTTATTTATTCTTGTAATAGTTATTTTTACTCATTTTCGGAACAGCTATTTTTTTAAAACATAAGAATTCACTGTGCACCATGCTAAGGAAAAAAGGGTTATAACATGACATAAAAAGTAATATTGCGTTTACAGGTATGTGTATGATTGGCTCCTTAGTGAGGGATTTCCATCGATGAAACGAGACATTTGAAAACTGAATAATTTTAATATTTCTCAAATAACGAGTGAAAATAATTTCATTCTGTAAAAATAAGTTATTATTTTTAGAAGGAGGAATGCATATTACCTTTTTTAAGAAGGAATTAAAGAAATTCCTCCGTCTCATTTATTTAGGAAAAGAAAAATCACTTGTTCTTCAGTCTATCAGAAAAAAAAGTTTTTCGTATTAAAACAAACTCTTGAAACAAATTGTATATGTATAAATAAAATCAGAAATCAGATATATTTGAAGGAAATGTATATTTTAAGTTTGATTTTAACATTTGAATTTGAGTATCAAGATTCTCTCCCGGTGACTCGATTGAATATGAAAATTTGAAACCAATATATTTGTAAGTAATTTAACTATATTACCAACGTTTCGTATGTATAAAAGAAATCAATCCTTTTCTTAACTTCAAAGCAGTAATTATAAACTCTTTTCATCTAACACAGGCTGATAATATTTTGCAGTAATAATGAAAAAGGGGTTTAAATAAAGAAAGAAAATCGCAAATTTTATAAAATTTGCTCTCCAAAAATATATGTATACGCTAATTTTTTTAAAGTCTTAAATCGATTTTTTTTAAATAAGGCTTTTTATAGATTTAATGGTTTTTATTAAAGATGTATGCTCAGTTTTGATAAAAATTTACTAATGCATTCTAATTTCTAAATGAAATATATAATTAAATGCAGCCTTACTACCCATTCATCATATTCGACTACTATCCAAGAAAATCAAACTGAAGTGTCATGTTAATATTTGTTTTATCTTAGACAATGACAAAATATAATTCATAATCAAGTTCATATTTGTATTGCTGTTTGTCAAAGCCCGTCTTTAAATTTGTATTTCTGACTGCTGGGAATTCTATCAGATGTGATTAAAAAGGAAATTCCGGTAACTGAAAAATAAAATTATGACAAACGTGAATAATTAATGAGAAATATTCAATACTGAAAATAATTAATAGATTTATTTCCTTTATTTTAACTAAGTTAAAGATAAATAGAACGAAGGGACTATAAAATCTCATATTATGCAGATGAAAACAATTTTCTAAATAAACATAGCATTTTTAATAAATCATTGGTTATATATTCATACGAGGTAAAGGGATACATCACGTTTCCAGTATCTGTGCCTTTCCTCTGTAATTTTTATTTCAAATATATGTAGGATATTACTTTTAGGTGTTTCATTGTTATTTGCCAAATTGTATTATTTATGAAAAATAATTTTATATTATTTTTTTAAGTATAATTAATTGGAAAACTAGGTACCCAACAGTATTTTTTTCTCAAATTTAATCTATATATTAAAAATCATCAACTTTCATATAAACATATAAATTGTACTTATATAAATCTTACTAGACCTAAAATAAATTGAGTAACACGGCATTTCATCTGTACATAATTTTGTATTAGATGTCCTTCACTTGTTTGAGAATTCGGGTCCCAAAGTCAATTCTCAACGTAGTAAATTGTTGACTTCTTTTATATTAGTTGCAAACAGTAGAAAAACCATTAGTTTTTACCATACGCAAATATTTCATATGAGCTCAGAATGACCTGCCATATTCAATTTATGCTGACAAGAATAATCAAGATATAACTTGATATAATATCATCTAAGAAATGAAAATATAAAAAAGCTAACAATTATGCAACAAAAATTAACGATTAGTAAACAGTTAAATTATTAAAAGATTCATAGCATGATTTCTACTGAAAATCTATGCATTTGTAGACTCAATGCATCATTATGACAGAATTATGTGAATGAAATTTTTTTTATTTTGATTAACATTTAAATACATTTTCTTTTCATTCGAGACTAAAATACCCATTAATTTTATTAATAAGATTGAAAATGGCAAAAGATACAATTATAATGAAATTATAAACTGTTAAATATTTTTATCTCAGGTTTGATAATTAAATTATTTTAAATTTTCTTCCATATCAAAGAAGAAAACAAGAAAAAAGGTATAGATCTTTCTTGATTTTAAAAAAAATCGAAATTATATATATATATATATATATATATATATATATATATATATATATACATATATAACATAATAAACTAATCGATGGATTACCGAAAAAGCTATTAATATGTATTTGATAAGGATTAGCTAACGATATTTATTATTTTGATGATTATTAAAGTGCATGAGCCAGTTTAAAAATACTAACTTAAAGTATGCAATTAGAATAAAAGTACTTCGAGTTCAATGAAATTTGATCTGTCTTTATTGTTTTAAACATTATATTCATATTTTATAATAAATGATTTGTACCTTCATTGTTAAATGAAATCCTTTTACTCGTGGACAAAATCCTTTGAACACAAAGTTCAATAGACAAACACACTTAACCCTCATTTATTAAATTCACACCGAAATTTTTTTTCCTTAAAAACCATGCAAAGAAGCTTGAATCCATAGCAGATTCTCTAAAGTCCTGAAAAATATATCTATAAATGCATTATTGGCATAAAAGCATCACACGTTCAATGAAATTTAATCTATCTTAGATTATACATTTTTGCATTTATACATTATCACATATTTTATAATTATAAAGAAGTAAAAGTTAAAAATCATCCTATTAAGAGACTCAAATAAACACATCTCAGAGTACAGAACCGTAGATAACATTGAAAGTAACTTAAGTGTAATATGTTTAATGATGTTGAAACTGTATTTGAGCATCCATCATTGTGATCATATTTTGTCAAATATCAAGGAGTTAATGCTTTAACTCCTCTCTCCCATTGATAAAATCAACGCTGTCTTGAATACTTCGTCGGATATACAAACGGAGTTAACCTTCATTTAATTGATTCGCGCCCAAATGCTTTCAGTAGAAACCATCAAAGGAGACTGATTGAATCTTTCGAGAATTACGAACATTTTATAAAAATAAAAAAGATAGGCGTATAATATGAAGTCGTTGCAAACATATTACGTGTTAAATCGAGCTTCATTTTTATGTACACAATACTGTATTCATATTTTATCAGTATTTTCTCCTCTGTCATGAATTTAATGCTTAAATTCTCGCACTCTTTAATACAATACAACGATATCCAGAATTTAGCATCGGATGTCCAAACACAGTTAACCTTAAATACTACAAGTTAAATCAAATTTAATTTGTCTTTGTGTACCAAGTATTGCCTTCCGATTTTATTAAAGATTTTCTCCTAAGCTCGAAATCCTCGCACTCATTGGCGAAATCCAACGAATATGGAGTCGGATACACAAATAGTTAACCTTGATTTAATTGATTCGCACAGAAACTGTTTTCAGTAAAAACCATCCAAAGGAGGCTGTCGGAATCCTTAGAGAGTCGCGATCGGAACAGCAGGGCAAGGTTGACGGGCGCTGGCGAAGTGTCCCGCGGCCAGAGACTGCTGCGTCCACCGGTGCAGCGTCCGTCGAGTTGCGGTGAGGGAAGGGGCTTCGGCGGTTGGTCGCGCCGGCTGAGTTTTGCCGGCGCGATCTATCGTCGGGGGGCGGATCGCTTATGATAATCGCTCGGGGGAAATATGACGGAAGGGAAAGATGATAACGGGGTGGGGAAGTTGCGCGCTGCGTGCGTGGATGTAACACTCTCACCAACTGTGGATTTTTGTCATTTCAGGGGCCGAGCAACTGTGAGGATGTCGCGTCGGAAGCAGCCGCACCCGCTTCATCTCGACACTCTGGACCAACTCAGCAGTCTTCTCGAGCACGGTAATTCCATTTGATACTTCTCTCATACCCTCCGACACTTTTTTTCCCCTGTACGACTGCGACACGCCTAAAGGAACCGGGTCGCGTATTCAAATCCTGCTCATCCGTTACACCACGGTTCCCTTTTCGCTTGACAATGCACCCGATTTTTCTCGCTTCCAAGGAAAAGGAAAATGTGAGCGCACCCCCCTCATGTCTTAGATCCCCCTCCCCCTTCCAAAGAGCAGCCGAAAGGGAAAACCTCCGTTTTTCGATTTAAACAAACTGCTCTCCCCCACTCTGCACACGCGCTCAAGGCCTGTTCCGTTGTCAGCACCTACCAAGATCAATGCTGCCGTTTCATCCCTTTTTTTTTATCGTTTTTTATTATTATTTTCTTCTTCTTTTTTTAAAGGCCAACGGTAGAAGTCTCATTAGGCTTTTAAAAAAAGCCTGCGAAGAAAAACGTGGTCGAGGAGTTTCGCCACCCCTTAGCAAAGAATGACCAGAGTGGTTTATCCGATTCCCAAACTTGGAGATATCTGAAGATGGTACTCACGTGGGAACTCTTAACATTCGATACGGAATGCACATAGCCCGGCTACTGATTCTTTTGGAAGTTTAGCATCCCAGATAAAAACGTAGTTTTCTGCACTTGGTCATTAAAGACGTGTTAAATGAAACCTTATATTTTGCAATTTCTATTAAAGTTGTAAGCTGTATATCGGTCTCGTGACTTATAAAAATGGCATTTATGTGACAGTACTAGCAATTGATATAAAATGTATACAAATCAATCATCATTCCTTTGAAAGCTATATTTATAATTAAAAATAAAGCCTTTGCGCTCGGTTAAGGTAAAAAAAAAACACGAATTCTTTATTATTCATATTAATATGGCACACTCTGCATCAAACTGAAGATATTCACGAATCAAAATACATAACGCAATAAGATTGACCAATAATTTAATTGAAGATTAAGATGTTAAACAAAAACACGTTCAATACATTGTAGTTTTTGGTTGTTTGTGCTAGACTTGTATTTTCATTGTCTTATTGATGAAGAAATCGCGTGTTTAGGGGAGAATCATAAACAGCGTGGAAGAATATAATTCATTTTAACTGCAGAATTTATCCCTGGTACATCTCTTAATTATTAATTCCATAAAATGAACAATATAGAATTATGTTACTAGTTCAATAATATAAAGGTCAAAATTTGAAAAGAAATATAAGATGTGTAATATTGCTTACAGGATTAAAGTACCTTCTAAATGAAGAAAAAAAATCTTCTTTTAATATTAGATTAAAAAAATAGTTTATGAATTGTGCATATCTTTGTTAAGATGTGATGTTGTGAATTCCTCAGAACGTGATGGTGGTGCGCTCACATTTGATGAAAAGAATTAGATGATACAAACTGTCAAGCAAGTTATTAAAATAATCAAATAAAAGTCGTTTTGAAATTTGAAACAAGTAGATCAAGGGCGTTAAGATCCCACGTTCAACATTTTCTATTACAGATTCACGGCACGATTTCAAATTGCAGAAAACATAGACATTCAAGCATAGAAATGTTAACCGACATCGACTTAATATTAAAATTTCAAGATTAGTCTAAACAATCTTCCGGATCTCTCATATTCATTATTATTATTTTTTTTTTTTTCCTTTTTGATTTTTAAATTGCATAAAGCTATATCTGCTTGCATACACATTTTATACTAAGCATTTGAAGAAAATGGAAGCAAGTAAGATTTGTTCTTTTGGTAAGTAAGAAATCGATTTCTAGTAAATGATTTGTAAATATTTCAACGGTATTACGTGACGTTAAAGTTAAGGGGTAAGTTACTCCTCTCTGTAATTCGATTAGTAGGTGCAATAGAAATTTTTATATGTGCAAACTAATAATATTGCATTATGTGATTTCATTTTAATTCTACAGCTCACCCCCAAATATTGTATTCAGGTAAGTAGTTATGATTTACGAAACATCTAAATGATATTTATTTGTAATTTTTATTCTTCATGGAGAATATGAGTTTGTGTATTTTATCAAGATTTTTTTTTAGTATTTCTTCAATCGGATAATAGCATATTTATAAGATTATTTATATGCTATTAATGTTACTTAGTGTTTCCGTCAACTCTTAAAGAAAGATGCTTTGAAATCAAAGATCAGAATTTTCTCATGGGCCTTATATTTATTTCTAAAATCACATCTTCAAAGGTTAATAATATGGTCATTAATGAAATGCGAGAAATCTTTATCAAAAATTTTGTCTCATAAAGTGTGGAATACGGCAACTTACTTTTCTTTTTCTTTATAAACTGAAGTTGTCTTTTAGCAAATTTTTATGATTGATTGATAAGGCTGTAAAAAATAAAATATAATTATTTATCATTAATATTTATGTATAATTAACTCCAGATTTCAGATCAATTATTTAATCTACATGCATCACTTCAAAAAATATATATATTCTAAATAGGATCTTAATATTTTTTTTTTAAGAAGTGAAACTGAATTTCAAATTTTTTTAAAAAAATACTCAAAACTAACAAAAATATCGCAAATTAACTTCAAATTAAAATTTATATACCTTGCATTTGAAGAAATTTATGAAATAAAATCTATACATACTAAATGCATGCTCATGGGTATCATGCATCAATTACACATGTCATTTTTTAGTATAACGAAATAATTTTTTCAGGAATTAAATATCCATTTTCGGTAAATAGCGCATGATTTTGATTTTCTAATGGTTCGTTCAGCAAAATGCTGAACGAATGATTCATGCAATCTAATTTTGATTTACACTTTGATTAATAAAGAGCGAAATGTCAGTGCAGAAAAGCATACTTATAGGGGGTACAACAATTATCTAGTTAATGATAACATCATAGGGAATGTTCTGGTGTCATCAAGTTTAGTTAAATGTATATTTAATCAGAATTCCGATTAACCGCTATTAAACGGATAAAGAAATTCAGTATTTGAAAGGATTTTTTTTTTAATTTCTTTCACAGGTGCCGCTATCTGGTTCGCATAAAGGTTTTAATGAAATTGTGTCAATGTTTAAAGCATATTATCGAATATTCGGAACCTAAGTATAACTAGAAAAAAAAATCCACTCTCAAAAATACACATTGCAACATAATCATCAATTTTATACTGAAAATAACTAAGGAAATTTAATTTTTTATGGTTGAAGCAAGTTTCATTAAGATTAAAAATGTGGAACTACCAAAGAAATTTATGTAAAAAATATACAAATTATAGAGGTTTTTAAAAATTATTAATACCAAATGTTAAAATTCCATATTCTTTTTCTGCGAATTTAATTTTCATCCCACTTTTCACGTCCTCTATTAAGCTAAACTTCTATTTTAAACTTAATGGTTTTCTTTGAGGCACTGAGACATTATAAGAAATCTAGAAATAAATTGAATGTAAAATAAAAATATATCTCTATGTCAAGAAAGAGATTTTTAAAAGAATAACTAAGGAATCATCTGACTCATCGGCAAGTATTCATTGCTTTTTAGTAAACATCGTCGATCTTTCCAGAATTTCTGTTGTAGTAAGAACTGGCGAATCAGTTTTTGCTTTTCTTCCTTTTTATAATTTATATCCCTTCGTATGTAGGAAATTTTACATTTTCATATAGTGTATACATAATTTTTTAAGCAAATATTTTTATTGATAAATAGAAATTTAATTCGTTATGCAGAAATTGTATCTTTTGATTGAATTGTTCTTCTGTCATGATTCCTTCAAAAAAAGATTGTTATATAGAGATTCTAGATATTTGATCATTCCACTGTATTTAATTAATTTAATTAGCGTTGCAGCTTCCATTATCATTAATATATGTAATTTCTTTATCAAGCGTAGAGTGGGTTCTAATTCAATCATCTTCATTAATCGTAATGAAGAATAGTAGGAAGCACAGTAAAATAACTGTTGACGACAAAAGTGCATTGAAATTCCCCCTCATATGAGGATGAAAAATGGAACATTATATAAAAGTCATGTTTGTTATCAGTGTCTAGAAACTACAAACTATGTTATACTTTAATATTTGAAAACGAATCTCTTAAAACAAACTAAGCTTAAGAACACAATTTGTTCTCCATGTTTCTTTTATAAACAAGAATTCGAAAACAATTTTCTGGTTTCAGTATTTTCATTTTTATTTTTCGAACTTGAGTTTACAAATTGTTTGAACTCCTTGTTTTATTTTGGTGTACATAAGCATTTAATCCATATCTGAAAGTTCTTAGAAATTTATCAGTTTGCGCGTGTTTTGTTATTATTGTTATTAGATAAATAGAAATAAATATCACTTTTCCGTAAAATTCAACTGAGATTAAATTAAAGTAATCCTGTAAGCAGAATTTAGGTGTTACCTAGCAACAATGCAAAAGACAGTTTTCGTACATCTTCGGCTGTTTTTTTAAAAATTACAGATAAAGGCTTATTACGTTTACATACGATTATACTCTTAAAAAAATTAAATATTCAGTGAAATGTAAATTATTAACTCTATATGAATCAATACTTTTCTCAAGAATGTGAAAACGAAAAAATCAAGCATCAAATTAAATTCTAAAACCCTAATTCAGAATAATTTCTTTTTAAAATTTTTTATTTCGGATTTGTCAGTTTCCCCATGAGCTTTTCGAAGGCCTTACAATTTTTTTTTCCATCATCTGGATTTCCCAAATTTTTTTTCTATAAACTTGTATAAAAAGTAAAACAAAAGAAATTTGAAATGTTCCTCAGGCCTCAACAATATATTTCAACACATTTCAACCGGTGTTTCATTAAAGAAAAAGCGAAGTTGTAAGAAATCCGAAAAAATAGATTATAAGAATTTGTTAGGTCAGAAATATTTGATGATTGACATAATGAAACGAATTAATATAAAACGATTTAGAGAAACTAAATTATCAAGCAAAATTAAGTTATTATTCAAAAGTTATATATTTTTAGTATTTTAGTTTAGCTCTTTTTAGAAAAATAATGTTTCAAAAGAATCATCTTCTTTAATATTCATCTTCGTGTATATATTTTCTTAAAAAAGATTTTTCAAAAGGATACCAAAATTAGGAATATTTGTTTCGATGAGAAATCGAATCGAATCGATTTGCCGTATTTAGGCGTGTGGGGACAAGCAAATATTACTTTTCTTATTCCTCTTCTACTCTTTGCCAAGGAAAGAAAAATATAAAATAAATTTCTAAGCAACACTTTAATCATTTTCACATGAACATTTTATGAAACGGTATAAAATTTTAACATTAAAATCACATCTAACAAATGATCCAACATTGCATGTAGCTAGGAATATTATCTTCTTAAACCAGTGAAGTTAAAATTGAATGAGAATAATTGCATGAGGCCTTTTCCTTTTCAAAAAGATACAAAAACATAATGAAATTAATTTCAGAATAAATAAGTCCTCAGAGAGGTGATTCTTTTAGAGAAATGTTTCATTGCGGAAAATGTATTCAAACTTCATTCCTCCCCTCAAAGCTGATGAATTATTAATGCCAGTTATGCGTTTTCACACTGAATAAGTTATTATTTGAGCAAAAATACTTACACTTCTAGGCATTTTTATGTCTGGATAATTCTTTTAAAGGTGAAATCTTTTAATCTTAAATTTGACTTTTCTCTCTATTGAGCGTGATTGTGGTTTTCGTGCCTGCATTTAAATCTGAGTTTTTGTCAATCGATTATTTTAAAAACGACGTTAAGAGGCTTAATAATTTTTAAAGTCAATCATTAGAATTTTTTATATTTATTTTTATAGTTTTATTATGAATTTTTATGAATGATTTGTCAGTATGATATATTGTGAATGATTTGTGAGAATATATTTAATGAAATAATAAATTTGATATAATTAAAGAAGTTTAAAAGTAGTAAAACTCTATTTAACGATATTATCAATAAGGATTACTAAAAGTAATTTAAGAATGAAGATACCATTTATGCATATCATCAGTACGGTTTTCTTAGAGTTATTTGAGAGAAATCATAACGATACCATCGATATAGTTTACTTAAAGTAATTTAAGAGTAACGAAACTTTGAAGTTATTGGAAACTCAAGCTGGTAGGGAAAAAAAATCATAGTACGTTATTATACTTAATCAAATAGTTCCATAGGTCTTACAATGTCCTTTAATTTATCAGAGAGTTCTACATGTGTTATTATGTTATTTATATATATAGGAATAATATTTAGTTTTCTGGCCTAAAAGTTAGTATTCTGTATTATGAAAGTATCTATTTACAGTATCAGCTTATATCAATTTTAGTGAGCTGTCTCTACAAACCTTAAATGCGTAGAGACACATATAGAATAGTTATCGGTGAACCTGCAGTTTGTAGTTTTCTTCATGTACACAACTTGAGTTATCACTAATTCTGAATATAATTACGTTTGCAAATAGAATAAAATTTTGCTATTTTTATTACTAATATGCAACACTGCCGACTTCATACAATTTATAGCATCACCAACTTTATTATTCGAAGCATTCGGAATAAAACTTCACTTTTCATATCAAAATAAAACATTAAATGATACAATAAAACTTCCCTCTCCCCCAAAAATATAATATCTCTAATGTGAAATGTATGTTGCGACCAAAAAAAAATCAGTCTTATCAAAAAATCAGACTCTTGAATAAGTAACAACTTGAACAACAGTAAAATGTTATAATTTATTTAATAATTTAATTATTGCAACTTTTAATTACTGTGCGATAAAAAAAGAAAAGAAAAATCTTAATATATATATCACGATTAAAAAACATTTTTAAAGCCTATTATTACCGAAAAAATAACATTAATTTAAAGAATGCCTCATACAATTTTGTCGCATACTGAACCATAGCATTGGAAATAAGTAATTTATGTTCTCTAAACAAATTTTCAAGAAAGAAACACAGTCTTTCAGTTTTATCTTATTTATCTGCAGATTTTATTCCTCCTTTTTACTTTTTAATATTTGTTTGTAAAATGGTGATTATATGTGTTCTACCAATCCAATTTTGTCATTAGCTTATAAATCAGGAAATATTCATTATTGATCCAATTTAATGGCGTAAGATTAAAGGTAACTAATGTATGGAAACATTTTAAGATTATAATCATAATTATTATATAAAAAAATATTCTGCCGCATTTAAAACATTTCTTTCATCTTATTTTCGTGTAAAACAATATTTTTTGTTTGTGTAAATTGTCCTGGAAACACGGTTTTAAAATAAAAATGAAACTTGAAATAAATAAATTATATTTAATTTTAAAAATTTTATTGACTGACAAGATTTTTTAAGGGGGGGGGGGAGTTCATACAAAGCTGAAAACATGTTATCTCTTTATAAATCACACAATAATATTATCTTGCAAAATTGTATGAAGATCTTTCGTTTTTGAAAAATGACTGTGTAAATTTTAGTATTTGATCAAGACTGTTGTATGTGCATTTTTTGTATTTAATAAAGATGTACATTTTTGTATTGATAAAAAGGCCAGATAGTTCTGCAATCTTTAAACAATTTCGGTGTCAAAACATAGCCATCCTTAGGTAAAACATACAACAAATGGCCAATCACAAAAATATGCGAAAATTACACTGATGATACACATTTTCTGTAAAAAAAATTTCTCGAAACAAAGCTCTCCACTAATCTAATCGTCATACATTTTAATTAATGATGACTCCAACTGCGCCTCGCATCTGAGAAGATGCAGTGGACTAAAAACCTAAATAACAAAGCTACTATGTAGAAATACATATTATGAGAAAAAGTACGTCGTTTCTTAAAAGACGCGGAGTTATTTTTACTTTGAGAGAGTGGAAGGAAGATAATATATACGACAGTAGTGGAGCAAAAGAGAAAAAAAAATCCGTAAAAATCTCAGACATATTAGAGAACTTTTGATGAATTTTGCCGCTATTCACTTGGACCTTATCCAAAAGCATTTCCCTCTCGTCAGTACGGAAACTTTCTGGGCTGTTCGATTCTGGAGAATCTATAAACCAAAAAAAATCCTAAGTGTATCTTATCTAAGGATGGTGAAAATAAATATTATATTCAATGTTTTCGCTTTCGACTTCAGATTACAGAAATGCGGCATTAGGTCGTTTATTTCTATACCTACATCGAATATAAATATAGATACATTTTTAAAGCGAACTCTCGTGTGTTCGCATTTTATTTCCTTCCAAAGCGCATGAAAAATGCAATGTTATAAATATATTATAAGAATAGCTGGAAATACATTTATAAAAAAAAATAGCTTTTCATTGTAGAATCTATATATACCGATATAAGAACTGGATGGTTCGTATTTAGAAAAATAAGCGCTAAAATAGCAAAACACATTTTAATCTAAAGTTGGCACCAAAATTTCATTCTTAATATTTGCAAGTTTTAATAAATTATAAATAAAGAAGTATTTTCAATAAATAAAATAATAATAGTTATAATTCTTCAAAAAAATTTTTAATAAATAAGAATTATATTGAGTTAACAACTTTTGAATAAAATAGACATACAATAAAACTACAAAATGAAAGTATAGTTGATATCTATTCCATTTAAAGTTTTTTTTAAGTTAGAAAAATTTATTGTTTTTTTTTCAATGAATACATATAACGTTAGATACAAATGACGGGTTTTCAAATTAAAAAGAACAATTAAATAATCTTTTTTTTTTCTGAATTTTAAGAAAGTTTTAATTCCAAATTTTCCGAAATAATTTTGAATATTTTAACGTTATGACAATAAAAATATTCAAAGCTCCAAAGGAACAATTCGTATTTTGAACGTTCAACTTAGTTAAGTTCCATTGCGATAATAGTTAAACTGCAAACGAAGCTTTTGAGTAATACACGAATGAAGCAAATGATTGAAATTTGATTGACATGGTTTAATTTATAGTGACTTAAAATGCTGTTAAAATTTGAATGTTCACTCTTCATCGCAATATAGTTACATGCTGAAATTTAAATTAGATATATAGCATTGGATGTGTAGTAGCTGCACGTTTTTATCTGTGAAGTTTTTGATATTTTATAAATTTGTTTTTTTATATCTTTATTGTTGACGTAAATAAAATAAAACTTAAAGGATCAGAGAACTATTCATTACTCTCGTTATTACACAATTAGCAAAATATGACGCTCATTTTAAAGTAAATATCTGTCTAATGTCTTAAAACATGTAAATTTTGTACAGTCAAAAAATTTTCATGGATTTTTAATAGTCACATGTTAATATGAATATTTTACTCTAAGGAAGAAATTATATAATCAATATTTCGTCATCTTTTCCATAGACTTCTTACTTAGCAACATAAATGATTATATCAACCGCTCTTTTCTTAGAAAAGAGTTTACTAATAAATGCAACTGTTTCTCGCTTTATTGATTTCATGAAATAGTTTAAATTCCTTCTCTTATTTTGATTATTTGAATTTTTTTAATACGTTGAGTCAATACAATTTATGAACACGTGTTATTCAACAATTTATTGCTCCAGTTTACTAAAGGAAAGGGATTAAGGAAAAAACATTCTTTTAAAATTTAATGAATTACTTTTTTAAATGTTCTTTTCAAAAAAGTGAAGATTTTTAATTTAGTTTTTTCATTACATTTAATTTTTTACTTTTTATAGAATTTAAGGTAATCGGTGATCATGTAATAATGCAATTTTGAACTATTTTTCAATCCAAATGAGAAACTCAACAATCTTGCTATTAACCTCTAAAGATTTAGAGCATCACCATTTAGCCTATAACTTGAATTTCAGTAGAAATTCATCATCCAACTTGAAAGGAGCAACCCAAATATTTTATAAGTCACTGTTCCTCGAAATCATATAAAATGGTTGATTATTTTAAAATCTTGAGTAATCCCAAGATATGTCTGGAAAGATTCCAAGTATATAAATACTCTTTCATTACGAATCATCTATTTTCTCTTGTGGCAACAGCCATTTTTTCCTCAGTATTTATCAACACATTTAGTTTGTTTAATTTCAGATCTTTTTCGTATAACAGTAACATTATCAACACAGGAGAAAAGTTTCAAGAGTTTACTTCATCAGCTCTCTGTACTTTAGTGTCTATTCTTAGAGTCTTCTGCATCCCTTCTTCTCCCCCCCCCACATACATTCATTATGTTGATATAGTAGTACACGGATTGAAGGAAAAACTAACTGATATACCAAAATAGATTTTGAATAAACTCTTAATTTAGAAATCTCAACGGCCAGGTTTTAAAAAAAAAATCATATTAAGAACATAAAAGTAAAGACTTTAAGTAAAACTACTTTAAAAGTACTTGTTATAAAAATAACAATAATGTTGATAATAATGATATTTTTTTAATTATTAACGTGAAATATGCAGCGTGCAAATGTGATACCAAAATTTCTTTGAAAAAATTTAAATAATTAAGAAACAGTAATTATTGAAGGGTGGATTATAAGCGTTGTACAGCATCTAATAAGTTTTTCAAATTGAAAAATGTGTTTATCATCATTTTCAAATTTTTTTACAAGAAACTTAGATTTGTTGTATTTTTTGTTAATTTTACACTATATGCATTGAAACAATAATTTTGTAACTCTTTCGCTTAAAATGCAGAATGAAACTAAGTTTCAGCTTTTAAAAGTAATTGTAATTACTGTAAGACCTTATATCCACACAAAAAAACATAAAGCGGACAATAGTGGTTATAAGAATTACACTTCTTATTTAGAAGTGATATAGACTAGTATAATATTGCTGAAATAAACGCTACGAAAATATCGAAATGATTTGAAGAAAAAAAAAAAGAATGTGCGAAAGAATTTTGTCTATTATACTCTTTCACTTTAAATAATTTTTTGGACAAAGTGAAATTATATCAGAGTATAGAAAATACCGCATCAGGATTTTCTTATTTACAAAGTTCTTTACTTTCACACTTATTTTTTTAAACAATTTTTTTCTCTACTAGCAACTGTAATAATTACAAATAACAATTCTAAGAAACAAGTTTTTATGTTATTATTGGCCAACTTCGTGGACCTTTCAACAAGAAATTACTTTTATTGTAAAATAAGTTTCGTTAAGTGGATGTTTAGCGATTGCACAAGTTTGTTTCCTTGCGAAAGTAAATTTCTAAATGCGTCAGTAATTTTCGATCCTCTTCTCTTTCCAATAAACACCATTAAGGAGTAGGTCCTGTAACTTTCGAGAACAAAGCATTCACATTGGGAATCATTGTCCTATTCATGTTCAAATCCTGATATTCTGTTCTAAACATTGTTGCAATAAATCGTCTATAAAACATTGCTTTTCTTTTTACTCTATCATTATTATTATTCCTTTGTGCCGTTCCATAAAGTTGTATGGAAGCGTAGACATTTTTTTATTCAAGTCCCACTAAAAAGATATCAAAGAACTCCGGTTGAATATATAAATTCGTTTTAGATGTTTCAGAAATGTTTGCCCTCCAACGAGCGAAGTATAATTCCATTTTTATTTAGTACCACCGGGACTAAATAAATGGTCGAGAATCCATAAGATTAACTTAAATACTGTCTTTGTTAGAAACCGGTTCCACTAAATATCAAGTTTTACTAGCAATTCCAAATCCTCCTGACATCACAGACCAGAGAACAATATGTCGCTCACGTACTGTGCTCATAAAGAGCACACATCACAAACCGTTTGGAAGTACAGTTTGCCTAGCAGCATAATTAGTAAGAATAAAATTTTGAATTCCAGCCCGAGGCAACGGTCAATCGCCAGGTGGTAGGCGGGTTGAACGAGATTTACGCGATGAAAATTGCTAGTTGGAAGGCAATTCGCTCTTTACAAACTGAACTCTGGAGCCATTTAAAGTTCTTAAAACGTTAGATTATAACCTTAAGTCACCCTTTATTTCGCCCCCTTTAACTCTTCGGAACTATTGTAAAGCCAACAGAAGCTAAATGTATCTACTGCAGATAGTTAAAAGTGACTGACATTTGAGCAATTTTGTTTCCCTTGCTTGTTTTTTCCTTTATGTATATTGCAGATAAGTTCAAAGCTTTACAAACGTTAGAAATTGGCGAGTGGATGAGTTTTAGAATCGAATGAATTTGAAATATCAATATTTTTTCTAATCTAATGTGAAATTTTACATCATCTACATATAAATAAATTGCTGTGAACTAGAAAACTACACACGAGAAACATGCCATCATTTCCTGACTGGTCATGCATTATTCAAAGTACCTTTTTCATGTCGAATTCGAAAGGAAGAAGAAAAAGTGCAGCATTTGTTGAATTTGTCTATTTTTTCTGGTTTTTAAAAAATTTCTTTTTGTTCGTTTCACAAGATCAAAGACAATTTTTTAAAAAATTAAGTAAGATTTCCTAGATACGGTGAATAGATCCAGCTAGAGTTCTTGAACTAATGTTGTAGGTCCTAGGAATTTTGAAATTCTTACTCTTTATCGGATTCTACAGCAACAATTGTTTGAAAAAAATCTAGTTCACAAATTTATCTTATTTAATTGAGGATAGGTAGAAATACCTTTCATATTCTAGCCTCCATTAAAATCTACTGCGAGAAATCCTTTCTTGTTACAAAATAAAATAAAAAAGATTCAAATATTAAACAAATAAATCTACCCTTATGTGAAGTATTCAAATAATGACTACAAAGCAATATCGTGAAAATAAATAAATAGATACCATTGAATGTCCAATAAATCATGAAAGGCTGATGTATCGTAACAATTTACAGATCAACTAAAGAACTATTATTATTATTTATCATTTTACCTACCATTTATAAATGATTAACTCGTTAATTAAATGTTAATGTACTTGTTAATTTTTAAAAAACTATCCAAGAGAATAGTTCAAAAAGTTTCTTAAAAGCGTTTCACACTTTATTAAATGCAGTAGCAGTGAAATATGATATCTCACAAAAATTTTCCTTGTGAATATGACTTTTAAGATGTGCATGTCATTAGACCATAGTCATATTTTAAACCAAAAGGATCTTTCTGATTTCTACCATATGAGTATTGTTTTATGAGTATTGTTTTACACTAAAATAGGGGATGAATAAAAGTAAAACAGTTTAAATGTCTCTCATTAATATCTTTCATTACTCAATAGTTATTATTAAGCTTTAAATACTTCCTTTCTCTTTTATCTGTTTGTTGGGATGGTAATTTCATAGACGGTGAATTTAGAAGCTCGACTTTCCCATTTAAGGTACAACCGCAAATTATATAAGACCAAAGTGGTTTTCAAAGCAAATGTGGTTGGTTTACAACAAATTTAATAATCATTGCTGTTTGAGGAGGCGTAAAAAGAAAGAAGAGAAGGAAATAAAAAAATTGCAAAACGCTTCCAGTCTTTTTACAAAGTCAAAGGAAACTAGGCTAACTCTTTCGACAATGAGAGGGAATAAAATGTTTTTTACTAAACCTTTTGACAACCTGTAATATAACGCTATTCTGAATGACATAAAGCGACAACAAAGTACATCATTTTTTTCCCCTTTTTATCTTTTCCTTCTGTTTTTAGGAGACTATGAAGTCAAACAGTTCTACAATGAATAATGATTGGATTTCGACCCATATCCTGTCTTTGAAGATGTTTTTTTGTATCTTGTTAACCTTTGTTTCGGGTAGACATATCTGTTCATGTTTCAGTAGGCAGTGACAGAAAGTGATTCGCCCAGTTGGCTACCATGCGTTACGGGTATCAGTGCGTCACAACCAAGTGTTTCGCACCTTTTTTATACTTTTTTTTTCTCTGTACCGGGGATTCCTCCCTCCCCTCCCCATTAATCTCCCTCCCTCTTACTGGATTGACTGAAAGATTGAATCATTACCTTTCATGTCGTAAATCTCAAGAAATGAATATTTTATTAATTTTTTTTTTCAATTGGTGAAAGATGCTTTCTTTAATTTTTACTTGTTTTTCCCTTTCCTGATAAATTTGAGCTATTTGTTTACCATAAACTAATAGAATCTGCATAAAATTTTTCAAAAACCTGAGAAGGTGATGGTAGTGGTGTGTCTAGAATTGTATTTTCTTTTTTAATCGCCAGATGTAACTTCTTAAACCCGCTTGATATAATTTCTCTCTTCATAAATATAATAATAATTTGCTGAATTTATAGCCAAGAACTGTAACAAACTACTGTTGAAATATCGGGGGAAAAGTACACAATCTTCGGAAAAAAAATTTTATCACTTCAATGACTGATTGATGGAGTAAAACTATAAAATTTAAAACACTTCGAAACACCAACCGAATTTGGAATACTTTCTATGTTTTGATTTTTAATAAGAAATAGCTTATGAGTTAGATATGTTGAGATCATTAATTCCTATTTCTAAGGTTATTTTCAACAAAACTTGTTAGAAGTAAGAATTCTATCTGACTCTCAGACACATGACAAATCATGATTCATCATATTTCCAGTGCTGTCAACGTGATCAAAATCTAATCAAACCTTTACAGCTTAATACCGGATCACGCTCTCACCCCTACAATTGTTAGAGGTTCAGTTGTCCTGCAGCGGACAACCCCCCACTTTTGTTGAAGATAATAAAACTGTTGCATACCCAGTGGCACACGAGCTTAAACGTGTGCCTGTGGGTCAGAGGTGCCCTCATCTTCACAATGAACACGGTCCTGTCGCCTGTACTTGTGGGGTCATCTCTGTGCTGAACGCCCTTTGTGCGCTGGGTTCACGACCCCGTGAAAGATTAGACCAACTGCTATCCAACGTTTGATTGTGGTTTCTCTATAAAAGCACAACAATACCTGGACAACCAACAAGCATTGGTACCCTTTCGTAGCGTTATTGGTTTGCATTTTGTGCTCCAACTGTCACGTGCCGATGGCAGATGGTATCATCTCCCGAGAGCATTCTCGGTTTTATCAAAACCGCAGCTGAAAATTGAGGTCTTCATCTCAACGTGACCCCTGGTCATTCAGGCATCAATTACTGCTTTTATGTGAAGTCTGGGAAAAAGGAACGGTCACTACATTTTAGTGTTATGTAAATCATCTGTGGTCAATCGTGTACATAAGTTTGATTATGCCTAGGTAACCAGTTGCATCTTTTAAGCAATCACCGGCTTGCAAAGAATAGTCATTTTCTTTTTCTATCGGTCAAGCTGCTATTGAGTTGGATTCAAAGAATTATTTTTATTACTATTTCACAAACACGTGACTTTGAAATAAATGCTACATCCATCTACATGAAATATCCCCAAGCAAACCTACTTTATACGAAATTTCTGCATTGTATAATTTGTACTAACATTTGCGGCTAAAAAGGAATTTCTTAAGTATATTTTTAAAAACTTTCTTTTAATCCCAATTTGCAAGAAGAAAAAGAAATAAATCTTGTAAAGATTTTTTTTTTCAAATTCTGGAACCATACTTTGACATAATGATAATGTCTCGACAGGGCTTTTTGTTGTTGTTGTTGTTTTCATTTTTGTAACATGAGTGAGTATTATTGCCATTTGCATCTTATTAGTCATATTACATATAATCGAAAATAAATTTTCGTAAAGTATTGATCAAACCGGATCTTTTTTAGCAATCCTCGTTTATAATATTTTTTATAATCAAACCGCGTATCATGATTTTGCGTCGAATTTGAACTAATATTGAGAAGGAAAGTGCATCTACAAAACATTAAAAAACTTACGTTTTAATTCCATCGTTTCTCATGCAATTTCTTTTTTGTAACACAGAAACATATGTTACTGAGAAGATTACAAATTACAGTCGTAAATGCTTCACTTCAAATGTTTGCATTTGCATGCAATAATGTAACAGCTCTCGTTAAGTAAAGTGCTTACTAGTCGATAGAGAAAGTTTCACATCGGCCTAGGAGAAACCTTTTAAGTCTCAAAAGCAACGCTCAAAACTTACTCCACTGCACCACTGAAGTCAATCTTCCAAAAGAGAAATGTTTATAGTCGTAGCTCAAAAGTACGCCCTACGAAAAAAAAAGTCGCCCCACATAAAAGAAATATTACCCTTGAAGAAATGTCAAAACTCGAAGTCAAAAGATTTATAAGGTTTACCGCAGGTCCCATCTAATATCTTGACAGATTGATACGTATTGGCAGAGCAAAAAGCAAGTGCCATACAAATGCTAAAAATTGTCAAATCCATTTAAATTCTCAGCATCCCGTACATTTCCATCGTGTTATGATGTATGTATCTAGAAAGGCGACAAAAACCCATTGAGTGGTTCTCTTTGAATACAGCTGCGAATATAAATACGATCGCAAAAAGAATTACTCTACGCATAAACCGATTTAGGGCATTGCCAAGTGTTTGCCCTGCTTGAATGGCATTTCTCGCTGAAAGGAAAACATCGTGTGTAAGAAGAAAAGGAAGAAATATTTGCATAAGATTCTTTCTCCTTCAATGGATTTGGCGAGAAATGATAAAAATATATGGATTATACCTTATCAGATTTGAGATAACGCTCGGGCTCAGGTTGTTGAAGGCCTTCCTCTTCTGAAACGCCACCTTCTGCAGCGGAGCCAATATTTTAATGCTATATCTCCTCCGACAGGTTTTATTACAAAGTTGAAAGTTGAAAGCGAAGTTTCTTTTTCGATTTTTTTCCTCCTCTCTTTTTAAAAAAATACTTTTTGTTTTTTTCTATCGAATAACGTGTCTCTTTCTTACAAAAATGCTTTCAATATCTTGTTACGTAAAAAATAGATATATATGTATATATATTTTCAATCCAAACGCGAATTTTATAAAACGTTACATTCAGACATAAAATAGTCCCTCGACAGCAAATATGAATAAGATTTGGCTGGTTTGAATAATTCATGAGGAAAATATAAGGCGGAAAAGTGTGATTTATTCGGTTGACAATGTATAAAGTAAATTCCCAAGAGGCTTATTTATATATATTGAATATGCAAATACGAAAGAAATGTATATTTGAATTAAAACATGCAAAATTGGTTAATTTCGCAACTGTGTTTTTCATTGTTCAAAGATTATGCAGTTTATAAAGGATAATTGTGATAAATATCCATTTACCATGTTACCGACAGAAAACTTTATTTAGAGTAGAAAAATAATATTTGCACATGGGAATGTAAGTACTTCATTTTTATGACGATAATAAATTAATAAATGAAAGCGAGACGGTTAATTTCCAATTAATAAACAATGAGCATGCTCATTCTTTTTATTTCGAAAGAAATAAATCATTATTTTTAATTATCGTAGTATGAGAACGGATGTAACTGTAGATAGAAAATATTAATAGGTTTGTTTCATTCTTTCATGCCAAATATGATTGAAGGGGACATAAAAAAATGCTATGACTTTGTCCCCAATTGCCTTTTCTAAGTCCCAGTATTAAATTATTGAAGGAAGTAAACAATTAAACGAATAATGTGATACATAACTAAAGAGCATTGATTTTTTTTTCAATTGGAGATTCATAGAAGTCAAAACTTACTAGTTTGCACTAAAATAATTCATTTAAAAGAACGATGGATACTGAACCAATTCTCTTACAGCATAAGGCTAGAAAACTCTATTACGTCTCCTAAAAGAACGAATTCCAAACATTAAACGCAGTGGAAAACGAACTACCTTCGAATGGTAAGGAATTCTAAGTCACAGAGAAGTAGTCTAGTTTTTAACAGTATTCACGCCAATGGAAGTCCAGCGACGACTCTGATTAGAAGGTAAGAATTGTTCTCTATTTATGTCTTTTAAAAACATTTTTATGAGATCCAGAATAATACATAAACGGTCCTAAATAATATATGACCTATAGCATACATCTTTACTACATTCGGTTGATAGGCAATCATAAAAAACAATTTTACACTTTTCGAATATTTAAATAAGATCCGATTGTATGAATTGAGATCATTTCAGTTAAATATGAAACCATTTTAATGGCATTAAATTAAATTTTTTACTATCATATAAATGCCATTTGAAATATATAACTTATATATAAATAATATTTTTAATTCGTATTGTAATATTATATTTACAATATTCCATTTTTTATCAGATTTTATCATTTCTAGAAATAAAAATAGGATTTTTTTTTTCTGCAGGTAGTTATTTATAACAATGCTAAAAGCGATAAATAAATAATTCAATTTTAAACTGCCTTGTATGCAATTTTAATACGCTAATTTCAACAAGTAGAAGGCCAGAAATAGGATATAAAAAGATCCGCTGAGTTTTAACTCGCATGCGAAGACTTTTTCCCCCCAGAAATACATTTTCCGAAATAAAAGCAATATTCAACTGAAGAAACACGCAAAAATGCATTCTCTTGTCGAAAATATATACTTTTTTTGTGCACTTATTGAATAAAACGCGATCTAGAAAAATGATATATTTATCGAATATCTTAAAACATATGTTATTGTTCAATTTGCGCGTTCGGAAAAGCACTTTGAGAGAAATTCTTCCTTTTTTTTTTTTCTCCATCCGTCCTTGCTCTTTCCCTGCTACTAATATTCATTTCTTTTACCTTTCAGAAAATGTTGCTTTTTAAATCAAGCTTCAAATATTTATGAAGCAACTTTTATTCTGAAATATTTTGCATTTTTTAGTATAGGTATGGACGAAGGGCTCGGGGCAACACAGTGCTAAGTCACATCGTGTGTTTTTACGCGTAAAAAAATTAATGCACGTTCTTACTCTAAGGTTTTGGATTTCTTATTTTTTTCTGTATCCTCTGCACTGTATTTACCAGGCTTTGGCATGAAAACGAAACTTCGTAAAAACTCCACCGCTTGGTTTGGATTGCCTTAGTGGCGAAAATTTTAAGTGATGCCACCAGCTGATAAACCACTTGCCCTGGAATATTCTTATCAACGTAAGTAACATCTTATTTTGTCTTTTTTCAAAATATGGCTAGGTTTAGCGTTGTTTTGCCCCAGGCTCTTTGTGCACTGTTTTAAATTCTTATATTTTAAAATAAAATCAATCATAAAATATATGAAAAAATAATCAGAAAGTGCTTTGTCTGACAGCGACGCGAATAACATGAACTATTGTTTTACAGGTTTCTTGGCTTTGACGCCTTCAAATTAAAAACAAAACAAGATCACCATTTACCAGAAAAAGAAAATCGTCGATGCTATTTAACGCTTTTGTTAATATACACAAGAACTCTTTCGTTATTCCAATTAGTGCAAAGTGGTGAAGAAATTTTTTTTAAAATGAACTTTTTTGATTATTATTCCTTTCAAGTCATCAAAGGCATCACTTGAACATCTTTCTAGAACTAGACGCTTGTTGAAGTTGAAAATTTGTTTGTATGAAAGGATGAAGTTGATAATGTCTAATCGAATGAACGGATATTCATGTAAAGGTGTCATTTAAAACGACCATTCTCATAACCCAGAAGTCATCAACTATTTTTGTTTTGATTTAAAGAACATGATACATATGGACAATAGGTCCCGAAAAGTGCCGGAAATGTCCAGTGAAAATGCTGTAAGAAAGCAACAAGATATGAAAATTACTTATACACAAGAAGATCACACATAAGTTAAAAAAGGTAACCAAAAAGGTAATACACATATTGTGTGCATTATTTATGAAATGTTATGTTGAAATTTGAGAATAAAAAATGTGAGATTTATCATATCTGTGTGTTATTAGAGTAGACTTTTCTTGTAGGCGCTGTGCCTCCTAAAATGAAATGCAGTTTTAAATGTGACTTAGCATTATGTTGCCCCGCTCTTGCCATTATTCTGAATGCAAAAAGACGCCATTTCTTTTTTAACATAGGAAATAAGAAAAGGCCTTATAATTTGATTTTAATAATGATATTGACTAATGAATTATAAAAGCAATTAATCTTTTTTTCTTCTATGAAACATTTATTTTCATCTTATGTCTCATGGTAAGGAAGTATTTCATAATGTCAGTGCAATGATAAAGAACTAACTGATTTTTACACTCTAGAATATAATGCGGATATCTCGAAATACACAAGTTATCAGAGTATATTAGCCAATAAATAGCTTTTATTAAAGGTAATAACATTATTTTTTTTAGATTTTTTGTCATTTAATGTCTGCTATAGCCAGTTTTCCGTCCTATATTTAGATGATGTTTTAATTACTCTGTTGATTGATACAATTGATAATTCTTTGTATCTTTGAATTTTTCTTTAGGGTTTAGTGATCATCGATGTGTATTTTTGTCACAAAATATGATATTAGTTAATATTTATTATGTGTGTGTGTCATTTTGTATAGATGTATGGTGGAATATGAGGTTTTTCATTTTTTTATTACATGGGCTTTAATGTCAATTGTACTACACCTTTGTACTACACTAAGTGTGGAATGTTAGCAACAGGCAATTATAGGAGGGAGGGAGGAGTCTGATAAGTAATTAAAGAATATTTTATGAATTATTTTGAAAATACCTGTGAAATTACATATATAAATAGAACTTGTTTAGATATTCCATAATTAAGAAATTAAAGAAAAATTTTAATTATTTTTAATTGATTTGAGTGTATATCTCAAAAAGATCAGTTAAAGACCACTAGAAGAGATTCAACGAATTTTCTCTTCAGTTTATTTTAAAGACTGAAATACTTACTCATTTGCATTCGATATTTTTTGATATTCCAGCTATGAAACATGAGTATCTTGAAAATGATGAGCCCAAATTCTTGTATCTATTACCGTAACATGAAAAGATCTGAACTTTTCGATTGCTTTTGATGATTTGACAGTATTAATGAAAATGGTTAACTTTTTTTTTAATTTTGTGACTTTCTGTCGACAATTTTTTTTTTCCCATCTATAATAGTTTTTTTTTTTTTTTTTTTTTTTTGCGTTATCTGCGTAAATATAAATCAGATGCCCCTAAATAAGGCATCTATCTATTTTTAATAAATAAAATGAATTTTTATTTAACATTATTCTATAAAATGGAATTATTCATTTAAAACAAGATTATTTTTATTTTTATCTACTAGTATTGAAGAATCTGACAGAAGAAAATTCTATTGATGCATGTGCGAAAAAAAATGTTATAAATTTTGTGAATCTCATTTACGGTCACAAAAAATAGATTTATTAATCATAAGTTAAGGAATTAAATTTAAATTTTCCTTAGTTAAGCTTGTAACTGTTATGTAGATGGCTTTGTTAATCCCGCTTCTTGTAACAACATTATCAAATGTTATTTGACGGGATATATTAGAAACTCTTCTTTGCTAATGAATTCTTTTTAATAACTTTTTTATTTCAAGAAGGAATATTTTCTTGAAATTTTTTAATCTTCATTTTTCACAACTAGAGCATTTGTAGTATTTAATATCCGTAGTATTTCTTTACGGAGCAGAATTCAGGCAGTAAAGCATTCAGTTAATATTTATCAATTTAAAGAATGAATAAGATATATTGATTAGCAAATTTTCATACCTATAAAGTTATGAAATTATTCTTAAGATGAAGATTCTCTATGAGATATTTTTTAATTAACTGTCCCTACTGACAGGGACGATTCAAAATGAGAATACACATGGAGTCACAAAGGAACGGAAATATTAGAATACTGAAATTTTTCTTGCGTCTTAGAGTACAGATAAAGCTCTATAATTAAATGACTTTCATTATTAATGAACAGTGTCTTAATTCAAAATACAGACAGCGTTGAAAGATAGATTTAGATGTATTAGTTACTTTAGAGAACATTCGAACCATATTTGTAAAATATATTATTTCAGCTAGATTTATAAAATATATTCCTTGCCTTTTGTAGTGCTATCGACAAGAATTCTCACTGACTAGTAAATCCATTTCAAAATATCCATCTGTTTTTCTAATATCCATTCATTTTTCGTTTTGTTTTGTTTTTGTTGAATTAATTTACGGTTTTTCAATTAAAAACTATTCAAATGCTGTGTTGTAGAGATCTAAAATAAACAAATAAGGATTCTTTGCATATAAAAATTCTGTTTTAGCATGTAAAATTAATCTCGTATATGTAATAAAATCAGATGTTGAGATTTAGGTGATAATGTATTTTTCAGTTTGAATAACAATCGATTCATAGTGTTAATTGTTTATTTTTATTTTTTATTTTCTTATTTCTCCGAGTTTGTTTCAACTTTGGTAAAAGATCCTTTTAATTTCATTTTAATTCTGAATACATTGCTGTTGTGCAAAAAAAAACTATGAAATAAAATATTTCTTTTTATTTCTCTGTAAGTTAAATAAGTTTTAGAAATTTTATCAAAACATACTAGGGCGGAATATTTCATTTTAGTGATCCTTAAATTTTTAAAAGATATTTTCCCTCCATTTATTCATTGTTTTAGATAATTGATTTTTTGCATTGCAATCATACTTTCTTCCCCTTTTTCTGAGTTTCTTACTCTTCTGAAAGTGTGTAAACTGTGATAGAAAAATCCTTTTGTTTCGTTTTAAATCTGTATGCACTCCTGTCGCTTAAAAACTGTGAAGCAAAATATTTAATTTTATTAATCTTTTAGTTAAATAAGATACGTAAGATTTTAATGATAAGGTCTCGAAAGGTTTCCTTCGTTTCAATCGAAACCGCACAAATACATGTAAAAAAAGTGACAGAAAAGAGAAGAAAAGAAATAGGGGGGGAAAAAAAGCTATCCTGCGTGAATTGCTTCGCTATTTAGCGTAACAAAATCTTTTAATTACGCTGAATAACTTTATCCTAGGTGCAGCTATTCAGTATAAAATTTGAACCGATAAAAGATATTAACTTCAATTTAAGTATTTTCTCCATCATATTTTCCTTTTCAAAGAGTTAAAAGAGAAGTAAAAAAAATAAAGAAGAAAAAGAAGAAATTTGCTTCCCTTCTTGAATAAAAATCTTTTCTCACCGAGTGGAATGTGAAACGCACTTTTATTTCAAAAGAGGTTCATTCGATTACTTCAAACGCGAATCTTTAGGGAGCCACAAAAAAGACCCCCATATTAGTGTATGCATTTCGCATCTTCACACTATTCTTTAATAAATCAGTTGCTTTGACTTTTATGAAAAGTGTTTTTTTTTAATTTGTTGTTGTTGTTATTTGCTTCTGGAAAGAGTTTATTTATTGGTAGAAGAATCATCTCCTAATTTAGGCTTATGGTTTGATAGAAACATTAAGCGTAGGTATTTCTTTTTCAAAAATTTGCATACTGATGTATCTAGAGAAATTCGTTGACTCATTAATGAACGAAGCCTTACAGCAGAGCGGAACACTTACTCTTAATTAAAAGAACTACAATAACGTTGGAATAATTACAGCACACTTTTTTTCTCTTTAATTTTCTCTCCTCTTTAGCTTTCTTTGTCCTGCCTTTTATTTATTAAAAAATATTTCAAAAGGGAGTAAGCATTGAAGTGTTGAACTTAAATTGCTAATGAACAAAATTATTGATAAACTAAAATCCCCAGGAGAAGGAAAACAATGTGTTTGCATCGGAAACTCTGGGCGAAGTTGAATTTCTTACTTAATGGTTTTGGAATCATTGTTTTGACCAGTTAGCATTTTAATTACAAGCGATGCCAGAATGCTGCTTTTATGAAATTTTCAAATGAAAAAGGTTTTCTTAGCATAAACGCTGTGTTAAAGACGAAATTAATGCGATATTATAAATACTTTGTGGTTTAGTTTTGCTCATATTCTGTAGGGAATAACTGACTATTGTTTTCGCGCAAAACGTCAACCTAAAAACGATATTACAGCTGATGATTAAAATCGGAAGTGGTTTTTTGTTGTTATTGTTGTAATTGCTGGAAATTTCCGGTATAAATTATTCGTTTTGCAATGCATTTCAACTGCTCATCTATCACCATTTTCACATTACGATTTATATAAGGACAGTTTTATGTAAGTATAAAGAAATTAAATATGTGTATACAATTACAAGATATTTTTAAAAATTCTGGTTCTTGGTTATATTTATTATTCAGAGTCTTTTATCAATCGAATTCAATTCATTTATATAATAAGTAATTTAAACGTAATGATAACTTTCGTGTACCAAAATTTATGCATACATTTCAAAAGAAAGTTACTGGAGATTTTTTCCCCCTGCTTTATTGATGAAAAAACGATGCGAAACATTTAAATTATGTTCTCAATTTAAAATGGATCCAAAAGAACTTAAATTTTACAACTTCTGTTTTTATTCGTTTACATTACATTTAAAAAACCTCGATTCAGTCGCTTATTTTTTCTTCCTTTAGATCTTATGCTATCTTTTGTATTCTAATTCTAGAGTTTTCAGAGGGTATTTTATTTTCAGTTCAGCTCCTATGGCTTACATTATAAATTACGGATAATTTTTAAAAGAAATTAAATGTAATAATTGTATATGTCAGACAGGAATACTCAAAATTCTCCTCAGAACTGCAAATGAACGCGCACTCTCCGCGTCCAGACTCCTTAATAATCATCGCGGTTTCCAACCCCGCGTATTTGTTTCTCTATTCTTCACTTCACATCATTTTTAGAACAGACGGAACAGCCCCACGGGGGTTAGAGACATGTCAATAGAATTTTTTTTATTTTAAGATGAATAATTAAACAAGAATTTTCAATGAATTAAAAACGGAGAAAATTTGTCAGAGATTGATTCATTACATCACAAAATAAAGGAATTCAAACTTTTACTGAAATGTATTAAAATGAGCAATTATAAAGATACTATGTTTATATCTAAAGCTCTGAGCAATACTTTATGATCAATTTTGAAATTGCCATTTTAATAAACTTGAATATGTTGGATTAAGAACAGGAAACGCGGAATCTGGTGTAAACTATCTCCCTCAAGCGATGGAATTCCAGGTACTTTAAAGAATCCCCTTATATATGATTTTAGTGTCTACTAAATCTGATGTTGAGGATCTAATGTCCACCTGGTTTTATGAAGAAGAAATTTGGAGATAGGTGGAGTGTTGGCTCAAATTTAAACATGGTTCAAAATTACGAAGTCCTCCCCCCAAACTAGCTCCAGTGTCACTTTAAAAGGAAACATTATTGTAACTAAATTTATAGATGCATCAAAATAATTTTAAATGCTTTTTTTTAAGTTATTCGAATTTATTTGATATAATATTTCAAAATGAGTTCAAACTAAGTTCTTGGAGGAACGCATACCAAAAGAGATTTTTTTTGTGTTATTATTGCATTTTTCACTGAAAAAGTAATTGTTTAATGATTTCAATTTACGATGACGGCTAAAACGATATAAAATTGACTAGCGACAATTTGAGGGGGAATCATAAAGAAAAATATTCACTTGTTCAAGCTAAATGTGGAGAGAAGAAGTAAGCGAAAAATAATAACATGTTCTAAGGAAGGCAGAGAATAAATCGTTTAAAAAGTCAAATATAACAGAAGGTGAATACAATACAAATTGCTCGAAAAATCTGTAAACTACCTGTCATTAAAGAGATAATAATTCGTACGAATGAAAGAATTATCTGTTGAGGAAGTTCCAAAAATAAATCACTCGAATTCTAGGTAGAAGATAAAGCTATTTCAACACGACTGCCAAACAGTTCCTTAGCAAATCCATGTCCTACGATCTATTGTCGGACTCATTTTTGGCAATTCACCTCATCAAATTTCCTAACAAAGAAAAGAACTGTTTGAAAAGAAAAATTCGAATATCTGTCATATATAAAGAACAGAATACTATATATATATAGAGAGAGAGAGAAACTTTTCCAGTTCCAGGGGCATTTACCAGAACGTCTGTGTTATTATCAACACACAACTAACTTTTTCAATGTATCATAAAATAGTTCACTTAAAAATACTATGTTCAAGATGGTTTATAACTCCATTTTAAGACTTTTTTTAAAATTAACTATTGTTTGCTAAAATAATGATATAAACGACTTTTGATGGGAAGCCTTAAATCTAAAAATTAGGTAAATCTTTTTAAAAAAATAATTATTACAAAAAAGCTTTTTTTTTTTTTTTTTTTTTAAAAAAGAGCCTTTCTCTGTGATCCTCTTTTCTGAAAGTCCAAATACTTTTATAAATTTAACAACTGCTCTTATGAATTAAACTGGTTTTCTAAAACTTTGCGTAGTCGAATTTTTCCTCGTTTTTGATATGGTACAGGACTGAAATCATTGTACTTGTATATTCTTGATGGTTCAACATAATTTTAAGTTTTTCAACAAGTAATAATCAGTTAATCATTGACGAAATCAAATTTTGATTTTATACCAGTGGCGCATTCTGGGGTTGAATTTTAAAAACAGCAGATCTCAAGATTTTAAAAAAGTTGAAAACAGCTTTAAAAAAGTCTGATATTTAGTACACAAATAAAAGCTCATGGGAAAACGAAATCTTAGAATCCCTAACCATATGAGGAAATAGCTGTTAAAACACAAAATTTTGAACTTTTATTAAAAACATGCCAAATCTCTTGACATTAGAAATTTGAATAATTTCAATTTTGTAATTCTTATTATTTGACTTCGTACATTTTGTTCAGCGCTTTATGAGTTTTGTAGACAAAAAAAAAAAAGCTTTTAACTTTTTCTGCTTCGAAAAAATGATAGATTCATTATATAATCATACGATAAATCCGTGATTTAATCAAACATATGCAATGACTCGATTCTCTGGCTTTAAAGGTTAAGACTTTTCTTTTCTTAAATGAGGAGAAGAAATCGTAAAGGGGAGAGGTGAGACGGGTTTCCTTTGTTTCTTTTCTTTTCTTTCCATTTTTTTTTTTCTTTTTTGTATTTAAATAAAACAAAATTCATTTCTCCAAATGAAACATGCCATTCAATATTTACGAATTCTCTAGAAGAGGAGGGTAAGGACTGCTTCAATCTTCATATAGGAAAAAGACTGTTTGAAATAGACAGATATATCTATGAGCAAGGGGGAAAAAAGATACTTTAATTTTCAATGTACGATTAGCAAAAAAAGAAGAAGAAAAAAAATCCGAGCAAAAAAATGTCAAATTCATCCTCTTCCGTACTTATTTGTTAATCTAGCTCGATAGCTTTGATAGGTGGAGATCTATTCCAACAAAAATCTGTTCGACTGCTTGAAGTAAGTAAATGGCGCAGCGTTGTATTTGAATAATTTATTAGTAACAAAAATCTTTTAGAAAGCTGCAGGGTATAGCCGCTCAGCTTCGTTAAAAAAGAAACGGTAAAAGAAAACCTGCCACGGTTTCTTTCCGTGTATGTATTCATATATCTTTTAACTTATGAAAACGATACGCTTCTATTTGCCAATCTTTCTTCACCCCCTCCACCCCCCACCCTCCTTTTTTTTCCCTTACAGTTTCTTTCAACAACTGAAAAGTTTGCTAACTGCTTTCTTCTAAATATTGTGTTGCCATAGGATTGTTCTTTTCTTTTCTTTCGTTTTTTGTTTTATTATTTTTTTTTATTATTCTCAGAAAAGATTAGAGTTGGTCAAGAGATTTAGCAACCATTGTTTCTTGCTTTGTTTCTTTCTCTTACTGCTTTTTTTTCCCTTCTTTTTTTACAACAGAATATTTTAAATAATTTATTTTAGATTAAAATTAATCCTCAGACAACCTCTGAGCAGTAAGTTTGCATTATTCACGCGTTAAAAGAATGAGTTGACTTGTATGTATGGCTAGCTCACAAAAAAAATATTATTTTTCTTAAAAACTTTTTTTTTCTCCTTTCCTCCATTTGCTTTTTTTTTTTTCCCCCTTTTCTTTTCTTTCTGTTCGAAACAATCTGACAACTTTGTTAAACATTCGGCAAAATTAAATATTAATGCTAAAGATTGAAGCGTTCTCATGAGTCTTTTCTTTCGGGACAGCAAACAAAAGCTGTTTATTTTTCGTAAATGTTACTGCAACAATCGCTGTTTGCTCCAGACTTTAAAAAAAGTGCAATCGTTTGAGCCTAAATATGAAAGTAAAACACTAACATTGATTTGTTACTAATGAAGAGTTATTTACTCCTTAATAACAGTTACTTGTTCCAATACTTTCCTTGCTGTGATTTTTTTTAATGTGACTCTTCTATTCGAAAATAGCATCTGACTGAAAACTTCAAAATTTTTGCCTGAATCAGTTATCTTCACCTTCAGGAACGTAAATATTTAGAAAAGTTAAGATTAAAAAAATGTAAGGGAAGACATTTCAACTTTATTTTTGTTTACCAGCCCTAACAACAATGAAAACTGTGATCCAAAAAGATCGTTAAGATTCTCTCTTTAAAAATTACCATAAAATATTATTTTAGTTATAGTGAATTTATATAAAGATTTCTGCTTTTTATGCAACTTGTATGGAAACCTGGAAGGAAAACAATTTAATTTAAAAAGGAATAAAATAGAATTATTTTTTCAAAACAAACAGAACGATCAAAGTCAACTTATTCAGTCGAACACTCGGTAACTCTTGAAAGATTTATTTACAGTCAAAACTGTCAATTCAAAATAATAATAAATAAATAAAATAAGAGTTATTTTTTTCCTTTACATCGATTCGATTAGAAGACTTGTATCTTTACGAGGTTGTTCATGACTCCGAAATCATACCTTAGATTCATAGGCATTTTTTTCCATATATTATTTATATCAAATAATAATTTTCTTCAATATTAAATTCTTTTGATCTATTTTTCAACAACTTGCGTTGCATTAGAAACGGGATAAGGCTGTTGTGAATGCAAATAAATCTTTTCAGAGTTACCGTGTGTTCGACTGCATAAGTTGACTTTTATCGTTCTATTTGTTTTGAATACTACATTGTTTCGAGGGAGATATGCATTCAAAGTAGAAATATACACAAAATTCTATGCCTGCAGCTAGACAGGTTTCAATAACAAAGCAACAAACATATTTGCCAATAGACGATTTGAGCGAGAGATTTCAAATATAAATAGTTGCATTCTTAAAAAGTATCTTTCATACAGTTTTTGCTCTATCATTGGTAGTTACATAATTAGCTTGTGAACTTATAAAACTGATTCAAACAGAGTAGCAAAATCCTTTGTCCTTTAACGACCTCTATGCAAACAAACAAAAAAATTAATGACTTCAAATTTATATATATTTAACAAATATCAGTTATCAATAAAAACAATGAAATTCGAAACAAAATTGCTTTTATAAATTGTTTTCAATTAATTTAATTTGATTTCTAACGGAAGTATATATACAGAGTAAATTTTCCTAATCTCAGAACCTAGATAAAGATAACTATTGGAAAATTAATATGAACAGTGTGGAATTCAAGATGAAGTTACTTTTATTTTTTTCAATTAATTTATTGTAATTTCTAGTCGGAAATATATTCTTAGAACCCTAGATAAAAGCAACATTTGGAAAAAATAACTTTTTGATGAAAAAAAAAATCTGATTGTTTTTACTTTCAAACATCTTGTGGAGGCAGCGCACTGTTATTATGTCACATATTTAATCATTTTTTGAAAACAGCTGTTGCCGTGATCTTGCAAGACGACCTCGATTATCAAAGAATGAAAATAAATCACTTAACCTTGATCACCCTACAACACGATTCGCTTTTTCCGTTACTTTCAAACAATAATCAATATCGAAGATAATGTTATTTTTAAAAAGGGGGGAGGGGAGAAAAAGAGTCTTATTTTTCAAATCATAAAGGTTTTGGTCTAGTTATTTTAAAGGTCTTGAAAGCATCGTTAATCACCGAGTCCTTCATTCAGAGCATATTTTTAAAAACTTACTTCTACGCTTCCGATACATTACCATTAATTAAAAAGGAGCGAAATACTTAAAAATTCATTTCAGAGATTGTCTTCAGTTTTAAGGACAAAAAAAAAAAAATCTAAAATTGATTTTTTTTTTCTGGGCAGTGTTTTGCTTGACGATTTTGAGATAAATTTTCATTTAATAATCAAGTTAACGTAATTATAAAATTAAGAAAAAAATTTTAATGGTAATTTAACAATAACTTAAAATAATTCTATGAAAACCAGTTTAAACTAAAAAAGAATTTTCTTTTGAGTAAATGTCTCATTTTGAAATCAAAAAATTTTGAAACAAACTGTTGGTTTCGAAATCTAATTTTTGTAATTCTGAATAATTTGTGATGGTATAATTGTTTTAATTTTGTTGTGTGTTATATAATATTAATTATGCCAAACCTTAAAAGCTATTCTTATGTAAATTTGGAATTTATCTTAAGATATTTTTATATTAGTAGTCATGTAAATAAAATACAAAATTAGAAGAAATATTATATCATCATAGTTGTAATATTTTTGTGTATACTATAATTTTAACTCTGCCAAATTTGAAAGACTATTCTAACATCAATTTGGCATTTACACTTTTGAAAAAAATATTGTTTTGAGCAATACAATAAATTCTGTGAACAGATGCAATGGAACATAGAATTATATTATCCCAGATTATTAAAAATTACGAAAATTAGGTTTCAAAATCAACAGTTTGTCTCAAAATTTTTTGATTTCAAAATGAGGCATTTACTCAAAAAAATTTCTTCTCCAGTTTAAATTGCTTTTGGTAGAATTATTTCAAGTTATTATCAGTATTTAAAGTTATAAATATTTTAATAAATAACTTTTGAATATATTACCAGATGAAGAGATTCAAATATTGAGGTGAAAGTGTGTGGGGGGGGTCCTTAAAATAAGGATTAAAATTTTTTATAGCATTTAATGAAAAAAAAAACAGAAGTTTGATCTTTAAAACACAATTATTTAATCAATTTAATCTAATAAATTTGATGTCATAATTGGTCGAATTCACAAGAATAATTCACATGTACTTGAGAAAAATTATTTTGTTTTTTTATAAAGGAAATAAAGTTATTTAATTTACTAAAATTCTTGAAAACACAAACTTTTTTATATTAAGATCCCTTTGTATTAGTAAAAGATTTCCCTCACGAACGCCATAAAAAAGAATCAAATTTCAACATATATATTTATACAAAATGGATTAAATGAATTACTGTCATAAACTAAGGAATAAAAATTCAACAAAATATTTCTAGTGGTGCATGTCTCTGAGTCTAAAACGCATTGTCGGTTATACATTCTTTTTAATGAACCTTTGCCAAAAGTTTTCTCCTGGCATTTCCTACTCAGCAAGATTAAGTGTGTTACAATTCTATAAAAGTTGTCATACGTTGCCTAATACTACAAAATGAGCAGGCGTTTTTCTTTTTTAATTCTTCCTCCTATTCCCCTTACACCATTGTATCACACTCATTTCAGATTGCAATCAACACTTCGAATGTTATACGGTTACAAGAATGCTTGATCGCGTACGATAAAACATTCCACTACCGACCTCCAATGAGTAGGTAGAAAACTTCTCATTTTCTCCCCCCAATCCAAACTGGTTTGTCACAACCTGACGTATAAATATGCCGTGTTCTCAACAACAAAAGAAAAACAATCAATAAGCAAATAAAAAAAAGAGCCGATGTATATTCTTCTGGACTTACATCAGACATTAATTGGTCTGCCTGCGGTCAGACTGAAAAGGTTTGAAGGCTCTGCCTGATATACCTGTTGTTATGAGTCCCGCCTATTTCCGGAGCCACTGAGCCAACCACTTCACACACGCGATGGAATGGATCCGCCCATTCTTACCTACAACTGTTTTCAGGAGCTACCTGTAAGGGGTTCCATCCACCCTTCGGATGTTTCTTGTGATGACACTTGGTTGATTTGGAATCCGAAATGAATTTCCAAAAGCATATCACTTTTTTTCAGTAATGGAAAAATGAAAGAACCAAAACAGTTTTGTTTTTGTTTATTCATATAAAACTTTTAATGAATATCTTAATAGAAAATTTAATCTTGAAAACTTAGACATGGCCATTATAGATAATAGAATTTGGTCAAGAAAAATTCGTTGGATAATGGGGAGAATTCGGTGTGCATTGCTTGCACTTTCGAAAGATATATTATTTATGCTACTAGCATGATATAAAAAATTAATTCGGAATATATTTCTTAATTTAATTGAAATAGGTAATCATAAGACTTTAATATGTTAATGTAAAGGCAGTTGGAAAAAAAAATTATAAATGACTTCAGTTTGCTATTAATCATCTAATACTCTAAAAGAGAACATGAACTGAATGAAACCTTTTTCTCTCATTATTTCGAATAGAATTACAAAAAAAGGGTGCAAATTTATTCTTTCTCTTTTTCTGAGTAGAATGAAACAATTATGGTTTTTGAGCATCTTTTTCCCTGGACTATACAATTTTATAGATGTTCTTTTTGAAATTTAAAAGTCATTTGCTGGCGTACACTAATAAGCGAGAAATGAAGTATTTATACATAAATTTATACCTGTTTTTCGTACCATTGTTTGCTAATAGGTTTAATAACAAACAAAAATATTCAACATCAAGGAATAAAAATCGATAAAATGTATTCGAAATGAAATTGATTAGTAAAATACAGAACGAACAAATAATAATGATAAACAATCGCTAATGAAAATTGCACATGGTCATACGTAGATAAAATTGAGAGTATTTGACGGATATTATTTCTTTCAGATGAACTAATCGCAGTTCCATAAAGGGAACATTTTTATTAAAATATTCGCGATTAAGAAATTCGTAATTAAATCAGCTCTGATAATATTAGTATTCTTTCATAAAAGGGATTTATTTTAGAATTAGAGCATTTTGATGAATTACCTACGAGTAAAATATTGTTTAAGAAATTTAACTTTTGATCAAGAAAGATCTTTGAAATACAAGAGATTTGATGTAACTAAAAAATTTCTTTAGACTATACATATATATATATATATATATATATATATATATATATATATATATCGCGAATATTTTAATTTGCTGGCGTATATATATATATATATATATATAATTCACTTTAAGAGGCTTTAGTTTCAAAATAGAAAAAAATATATTAACTGAACAATTAAATACCAAAATCCTAGAAAATAATGAGCAATTGATGTTAACTCTGAATACGCATCTAATGAAGAAAAGAAAAAAATAACTATTTGCTGAATCGGTAAATTTTGTTACCAAATTAATATATCATTACATTAGCATTAGTAAATACATTGATCATCATTTGCGTTAAGTTTTTGTATGAGTGATCGGTAATCTCATTCCAATTTAAATGAATCTGATGGCGACGAATTCTGCAACTGGTACGAAGAGTGCTCGAGTCAAAGCCTCGCCGATTAGCGCCGGAAATATGATCGAAAGGCAAAAGTGAAAAAAGCGTCGTTCTGACGGAGTAATGAAGCAGTAGAGTCCAATCCATTAAAAATTCATTTATTTTTCATTCGGGAAACTATCTCAAATTTAGGAAAAGATCGCGAGCTTTGAAGATGTTGCGACAGGAGAGCTCAAAGCTCGCGATAATTCTTCTTCCTACGAAAGGGGAAATTAACTCGAGAAATTTATATGGGCTGCGATTGAGTGCAAATAATGTCATTAAATCGTCTCGAAGTCGAGGCATCGTGATGATGGATGCGAGAGCTTCCTAAACCTATTTACCATGTCGCAACTTCCGATAAAAATGCCGCAAACACCGGAATTGAATGTCTTCCGAAAAGTGGCAACTCATATAAAATTCTAAAACTTATCTCTCTTTTCTAAGCCGGTTGAGAATGTTTTCCAAAACTCTCGCGATAGGCAGGCGAGAAAACTGCTTCGCATGTTACATTAATTGGCCCTGGATCTAATTAGGTGCGTTTAAGCCTTTTCTTCTTCTGCATTCATTACAGGCAGAATATTGCATTACGCTATGCAACATCATTTGCGAAGCTGAATTAGCACCACTCATTTCTCAGTAATAGAATTCCTCTTTTTGCCTCCCTCTTTGTCTCCATTCTTTGTCCTCCTTCTTATCTGCTAGGCTCATTTTAGCTATTAGCCTTATTACTTAGTGAGCTTAATCACTTTACAATCTTTTCTTTGGGCGCTGCTTATTGCCCCCTTCCCCCACGCGAGAATCCATTATCTCTTAATCCGAAGACGAGCCTTTATTAAATAAACTTCTTGTGCCCTTTCAAATCATGAAATGCTACATAATTACATATTTACGGGGGAAATGATGTTTTTAACTTGCAAAGTGTCATTATCGCGCCATGCTTAGCTAATGTCGTGCCTTCAGGAAGAAAATTAGCTGCTAACAAGTTGGGGGCTAGATTGGGTCCAAAAAGAACTAGCTGCTTTCAAAAATTCGCTGTGGCTTCCAGATTTCAATTTGGTTAGTTTTTGTTCTTTAAGTTAAATTTAATTGGAAATCTTTATTCTTCGCCTGTTCTTGCGGTACCTCAGAATAATAGTAAAGAAACTGAAGTATTTCTAATTTTTGTTTTAATATGTTTCTAGATCAATTAGACTTAAAATTTATCGCGATGAATTATTTTTATATCAACCGCTTTATTAAAAATATGGGGCGAGATTTTTAAAAAATTTGCTTAAATGTTCTAAGAAGAAGCAAATATTGACTAATCTTCAATTTGATTTTCTTAATTTGGAATTTTATTTGATTTTTAATATTCTATTAGGTGGCTTTTGATAAATTTAATTTAAAACTTCTTAGATAAAATCTTAAAAAGGAATTGTTGGCTTTGATAAAGATTTAGGCTTTATCTCAAAATGAGATATATGCTAGGGATTTTTTTTTAAGCTGTAGCTTTTTAAAAAAAACTTGTATTAATGTAAAATTTTAACTTTTATATTTATATAATGTTGTTTGAATGAAATGTATTTATAGTTTTATGCTTTTATTTGCAAAGCGATCCTTTGATACATTTGAAAGACTTTCCCTCTTGTTATACTTTTGTAATTTTTTTAAGGAAAGCATTTTATGGATATTTTATCTTTTTTCCTGATAAAAGTTTTTAAACAAGTGATTCACCACAGAGGTAATTTCTATATAAAATAAAAATTTATTGCGACATTAATTTCTTGTCATAAACATATAGGAAGCCATTTAAATGACGTCATTAAATTTAGTATGCAAGCATTTCAGAACATCAAAATTAATGTGAGAAAATAAAAACTGCATAAATGGAGTTGCGCGTAATTTGTTCACTGTGTCTAGGATGCTCAAAATTCTTATTAAAACCGGTTTTATTGAGATCTATTATTGTCCTTCGCTAAATAACTACTTAGAAAAGTTAGAGCAAATATGACTTTTACTTTCTATAAACAAAAGTTATTGTTCCGAAGAAAATCTATTATTTCTCTAATTCCTTTTATTTTTTTACAACTAATGTAAAGCATCTGTGAAGTCCATTTCGTTTCTTCTTTACGTAGTCACGTGACTATTCAGATGGCTTAATAATTGATTTAAAACGAAGATAAGAAAAGAGGCGTTTCTTCACGATGTTTTGCCGTGGATGTCCAAATGTTATTATCATGATTTACAAAATGGGGCGTTAATGTCGTATCTTTAAGCAGAAAGCAGGTAGGGACAAAGCTTGCCTTAAAAGGCAATTGCACTTGTGTTCCCAAAGCGAGGGCATTTTAATGTGTTTCCGGTATTCTCCTGCTAACTGCCGTTTAAATATTTTTAAGGGACGAACGCTTTTTCCTTTAATGAGATCCAAAGCCGCTGTATGAATATATAGTCTTTCTTTTCTTCGTGGAGTCACTTGAGCCAAAGATTTATTACTGATTTAAAGGCAAGACATGATAAAAATGGTTTTTATGACTCCACGAGAGTCATAAAACGCTTGCGCCTGTCGAATCATTTTCCTTCCCTCTCTAGCACGATAATTAAAAATAAATCTTTTTCCCCTGGATATTTTAGAGCGATTTTCAAATGCGAAGAATAAACCGGAACACTGTTCTCTAACGGCTTGGGAGGGAAGGAACGAATCAAATCAAAGAGAAGCTAAAGAATAAATATATAAAAAAAAGGTGGAGAAAAAAGGAAGTAAGAAGAAAAAAAGAATTGTAAATAAATAAATAAAAATTTCTTCGCTAGTTTAAGTTGTCAGAGAAACCTGTTTGAAGAATTTGCGATCTACTAACGCGATAGGGAGTTATGAAAAATCCCTCTAAAAGTGTTCCCCTAAGTCAGCAAAAAATATTTATGTGGGATGGATCGGTGCAGTCGTAAAAAGTCTTTTGCGGACTCTCGACCTTCGTGGAGCGTTGGGGGGTTAGCGGGTTCCAGCAAATTCTAGGAGGGAAAGGAATATAGAAAGCGATTTTCCACTCGCAATAAAGATAAGTTACAGTCAAAACCTGCGGTGGTCCTATGCCAAGCTCCTGAGTCCTCTTTGGGCCGACCCTTCTAGCCATGCTGAAGGTAAAATAAACTCCCCTCCTCCGGACTCAAGAGCTATTTTCTGGTGGAAAATAGATTTTCTGTTTGTCTATCGTCAATAGCTTTTAATAAGTTGTTTTCCTTCTTCATAGAAGCATCGAATGATTTTATAAATGTTTACTCTCGGTATTTTGCTTAGTTTGGTGTCGCCTTAAAATTAAACAGAAAGTTTGAATGTTTAGAAACAAAGTTTTTCCTCTTGTATGATTATAACAAAATTATTATCATTCAGATAATGCGAATGAAATATATATTTATATGCTGTTAAGAACTATTTATGAACAAAATAAAAGGGAAACCTGATTATGTGAGGGATTATTTGTAGATTTTTTGATTCTGAAATTGTTTTGGAAAATTGAGACATTATTTTAATTTAGATAAAATTAATAAAACTATATATATATATATATATTGAAAATTAGAAGAGCTTTATTATATGATGATACTACTTCAAATCGGATGCACTAAAGTAGAAACTCAGCAATACCATGAATCTCAGACCACCACTTTAACATGCTGCCTTGCCCTCTCCTCTTAGGCGTCTGCTTTTCTAATATATATCTCTATATAGTGCAGCTGTTTATAGATATACAGTTTGTCTATGTTTGATGTTTCTAGAAATTTGTCTGCAAAAGGATTAATAAAAAAGAATTTTAGATTTTCAAGCATATTACATTAACATCTACTTTTAACTCTTTCGCGCATTGTTGATACAATTGACTTATCGCAATATATTGTAAACAATTGTCTTAATTCACACCTCTGATTCTTTCCGGCATTATCCTTTCCTCAGCTCTTTTCGGCTTGCAACCACTTCTTTCCATTGTCCAGAACTCTCCATTCTTCGCACATGCAGTCATTGTTTGCTGAGGGAAAGAGCATCTTTCAGAATGATCAGGAAAGCCATCCCGTGAAATGGCAGCTGAAAATCTTGCGCCAGAGAAAGCTTAATTGCCCCGAATTTTAATCAGGAAACTTCTCTGCTGGGGTACTTTTGTGAGGGTTGTGCGTACGCTTTTGAGTCCGCGACCCCTATGCCGTTGTCCTTTTGTGTGAATTCTCCCCCACTTTGTTGCTTTTCAATGGAATCGAGGGGTGAACACGCGTCGTCTATTGAAGACCGCGACACGGTTCCACTGAAGCAAATGTGTCCATCTTCATCCTCTATGAATTATGGGTGTGTGTGAAATTGCCACTAAAGAGTTGCCTGAGGGGTGGAGACAGTAAATGCTTCGATTGATGACAATGCAGAAACACTTTCTCGTGATACAATCGTTGTTCGTATGGTGTGTTCCTTTCTATTAAATTAATTTACACAGTTCGACAAAAATGGATGAAAATCGTTTCCTGGTTGTTGTTTTTTTTTGTCATATTAATTAGATAAAAATATGGTTTTAATAATGTGATATTTTATGGCATCAAGTCATACTTTTGATTAGAAAAAGTCGATTTTAGAATAAGGAGGCCTGTAAAGATGTGTGAAAAAATGACTAAGTACTATTCATGCTTTATAAGTAATGGGAACTCGTTTATAAGTGCTCGTTTTCCTTAGATAACTTTACAAGTATCATTAAAAAATTGATGGAAATTACTTGTTGACATTTGTTATTTTTATAGAAATTAATAATAGGAGTCTATATTGTTTGATAATGAGTGATTTAATATTTCAATAGTATTCAGTAAGTAATCAGAAAAATAGTTTTTAGAATTACGTATGATAAAAAATGTAAAAAAATTGGCAAGTAACAATGTTAATTTACTTATATACAGCATTTTTCCTTTATTTACCCTGAAAATAGCACTTGTGAGTATTTCTCATATAAATTTTTTCAAATATGATTATGAAAATTTGATAGATTCCCAGACGTTACGTTATACATATTATCCAAGATTTTCTTATTAAATGAGACTATAAGAATTAACATACATTTAGGAATTAGATGTAGGAAGAACGTTTAGGATGTAATATTTAATTTATATTGCAAAAGATATACCTATGTACCCCGAATGAATTTAACGAACTTTGATTGATAAATAGTAACCAAAGAAAATAAGGACGTATGTTTTAAAAAAATAAGTTAAATAAACCTTAAAATACTGAATATAAGTATCATGTATTATGCGCCATTATGAAATTAAATTGATATATTAAATAATTACTGAAATTGATTTCTTATTCCTTTAAAAATAAAAGAAATGTAAGAAGAATATTAAAATGTCTGATTAAAAGGATTTTCGTATTCCCTACCCTTTCTTTTAATTATTCATGTCCTGTATAAAGTTGTTCTTCCCTCATATTTTAGACAATAGTGTGATGTACTGAAAACCCAATATTTAAAATCAGATAATCTCATGGATATATTTATCTCCTTCCTTTTTCAAATAAAAATGTTCCATTCATCTTCCGAAGCCGTAACAAAAATGACGAAGTAAGAGGTTCTACCTATCCGTAATTTTGAAAGCGCCACTAAATTCAGCTGAGGTTGCCTTCTGCTGATACCATTACACCGTGCTAGATCATCTCACATCGTGAAAATAAAAGAAACTGACACAATTAGTTGAATAATGCCTGCGAGAAGAAAAAGAAGCATCGATTAGATAAGTCATCATTTAGAAATATTACATTCGATAACCGAGTAATCGGAAAAGTAAAGGCGCTTGGAAAAGGGGGCCCATTCCTTTTAAGCAAAGCCATTTTGAGGCCCGGAATGCCATTCGGTAAGATAAAAAACCAGTCATGTCTCAGATAACCGATGGGCCATTGGTAATAAGGGAAACATCGACTCGTAAATTGTACTTCTCGTGCGGAAGCTTGTCATGACTTTCAAACAAACAAATAGCATTAGAATAATTTATGACACGGGACGGGAGAGACAACTTTTTGCTTTGTAAATCAAAAAAGAAAGATAATTTAGTTCGTACTATTGCTGCTTCATTCGTAGATGACAATGATCCTAAGTTGAAGAACAATTTCGCTTTGTTCGGAATTATTTTCTGAATTCTGGCATGTATTCTGGTTTTGTTTCACATTATTGCCAGAAAGGATTATATAAAGAATAAATATGCGGCATTTCCCCCCATTTTTATGACAAAAGAATTTATTTGAATTTCAGACTGTTCTATGAAATTCAAATAAATTCTTTTGTCATAAAAATAGGCAGTACATAAACTCATTTTGTATGTATGTATACTGTTATATAAAGTGTAGACATTTTTGCTAATTTTCTATGCTTCTTTTTTGTAAAAAAATTTTTATCTTAAACTACCAAAAAAGTTTTGTATGCTTTAATACTTGTTCGTATAATTCTTTAAGTAACAGCAATTTCTGAAAGAAACAAGATTCCTCAATTTTTTCTTCCTTCTGTGAAAAATTATTTTAATGATGGAGAAGTATTTTCGGGAGCTGGGAATGGAAATAAATATAATGAAAATGCGTCTGAAGAAAAGAAAAAAAGGAAAATTAAAGCTTGAAAAATGTTAGTGAAAGAAAAATTACTTTGGCAAATGATGAAATTAAAGCAACTCCAGTACATACGGGAAGAGGGAGGGGGGAAACCTCTCAAAATATTTAGATTTATTTTTGTCGTGTACAATTAAAAAAATCTGGTAATTTATGTTTTAAAAAAAGAATTTATAAAACAGTATATCTACTCTTCTTTTATTCGTTACTGATTTTTTTTCAAAAAGTCTACTCCGAACCTTTCACTAATTAAATCATTTGAAAGAGTATCATCACTGTGAATTTTTTTTCTTTCACTTTTTGAAGTTTAAAAGCGAAGGAATGAATAGGCTGTCATATCACTCCTTAATAAAACTGTGTATAGCAGAGCATTTTTATTGGTTGCACACTTTTACTTATGTATGCACCGAGCGTTAACATCAGCGTTGCAGCACGAACAGACATCGTTACTAATCATCACTTAATTTTACAACTTCTAGGTTTGTTTCAACGATTTCACGTGAACGTCACGTCCTAGAGGATGCACTTTTAATCAGCGTCTACACAAAGGATTTAACCAACCGAAAAGGAAAAAAGTTCTTATCATAGATATGCATGAAGTAACATTAAAATTTATTATCTAAGCCTCTCCGAAATCTGTTCACAAGGTGGTGATAACATTGAACAGGAACAGTGACCGCACTTGCACCATTGTTTATACTTAATTCAATTGGTCGAAAACTCCACAACATTTTCAAAAGAAGTACTTAAAAACCAGTTCAACTGTATACCACAGCAATTCATCCGAGAAATGAATAAATAAATAAAAGGTTCTAACTCAGCAATACCATGAATCACAGACCACCCCTATAACATGCTGCCTTGCCCTCTCCTCTTAGGCGTCTGCTTTTCTAATATATATCTCTATATAGTGCAGCTGTATATAGATATACAGATTCTATATGACATAAGAATGTGTGACACTCGGAAGAGATACAAGATATATTTTCCTCGCCTCCTATAAAGGTTTGTTGAGCCTCTAGGGGGTCTTTAGGGAGGACCAGTGGCATATAAAACCAGAATCTTTTTCCATTCTTCACGTTTTTATAGTAGACTGTAAACAAGCTATCCTCACCTTTTTTTAGAAACTTGGGGGGTTGTCTGCCATATTGGTGTCTAGAGCCATAAACTAAACTGCCTTTGAGTAATCAAGGGAAAGGTCTAGCTTAACATCCGCGGAGGGAGGGAAGACGGGTCGCGACACTCGCCTGGGAACATGTGGACTGCAGATTTGGCGAGATGGCGCTCATTCGGATATCTTGTCTCATACCTCGCCTTTCGGATCTTCGATTCAGGCAGACACCCTTTCTGTATAGCTATATTTCGGAAGTTTCAGTTCATTGAAAAATTAGATGAAGTGTCAAGTTAAGTTCCTTAATCAACTTTCATTCCATCGTAATTTGCAAACTTGGGGAGGGGGTGATTTTCTAGCGTCATTATTATGTGTAGGAGAAAATGGTTAAGAAAATCATTTTTATTAAAATAATTTTTATTCATCATAATAAATATATCCTTATCTTATATAGTTTTTGATAAAAAGATAGAAATCTTTTTTTCAGGGAATTGGGGTCACGATTTTCTTTTTTAACACATTGGTAAGAGATTACGATTAGAAAACAATGTGAGATGCTAAATATTAGGTCAACACAAGGGTTGGTACTTCTTGGAGTGAAGTGCATGGGGGAGTGAATGTACAAATAATCATTCAAATTTATTTTCCTATAAATAGATGTAAAATTCTATGTTAACAGTTCTTTATTTGGATACATTGTACTTACTGTGTAATACCGAAAGCTACGAAAAGGGAAAGACATTCCTCCCTTTTACCAAGAAATAAACATTGGAAAGTTGAGAATTATTTATTGCTTTAAATGTGAAAGGTGATATAATTTCATGATAAGCATGATTTTATGTTAAGTTGTAGTCTGTTCAGTTCTCCTCTTTTCTTGAATCCTGTCTTCACTTTCTTTTAATAACGAATTTAGAGCTTTATTGAACTAACGTGAAATTTTTGGAAGTATTTTTATTTACTTTTTCCAACTTAATTTTCAGGAAAGGAAAAGTTTGATAAAATAATAACTTTAAATTATGATCTACGTCATTGTAATCATCTGCATGGCTGAAAAAATTTTTGCAATTAATTCATATTCTTGAAACATTTTTGAGATTAAATTAGTTGAACAGATTTTGATCTTATTGAATAAAATGTTTTATGCTTTAAAGCTCGATTGAAAAATGGAAGTAAAGCATTAATAAAATTTAGTTCATGAACTAACTTTCAATATTTTTATTTCGACATATAAATGTTGAGTACCGAAATTTGAAAACAAGAAATAATCAGTTTAAAAAATGAAAACGTTGTAATATCAGATTTAAGAAAAGGTAATATATTGCATCCGTAATGCAATAAGGAAATCAATAAAATATTATTTCCATTGCATTTGAAAATTAAGGCAACTTCAGTTTGCATTAATTTTCAAACTATACTACAATTCAAGTCTTTCGATAGCCAGAACAGTTCTCTTATATCTTAAAACTTTAGCTGATTAAGCGTTTGCGTCATGTATTAAAATAATCATTCCTAATTTATTTTATATTTAAATGTTTACAAAAAATCATATCTATGTGTTTTATTCTTCAAAATGTGTATGCTAATAACATTATTATAATGTGGTAAAACAATTTAATATATTAAAATTTAATGACTTTGAAACCCACCCTATCTAGGTTAGTTCCTACAATCCGTAATGAAAGTACTTTTTCAAATGGGTATTTTTTTCGTCTTGTAGAAAAGGGGGGGTTGGGGGGGAGATAAATGTTCCCGAATAAAATCTCTAGCTCCCTTTATAATTTGCGCGAATATCCTAACAGGTATTTGGCGCAGGAACCGGGAACATGGCAACCCCCCATACTGGAACAAAAAATATTAGGCATCATTCTCCACGGATTGGTTCCGTAAATCCTGATCTCAGCTTGGCTGGCCGACAGAGCTCAGAATTCCATACGTAACCTGGCCACTAAACGCAGATTTACGACTTGGAGGTGGCTCTTTCTTTCAAAGGCCAGAGGTCTCTAGGGTAAGCATAAAGGCAACCCTGGACTATCCATGACCAAGTCCTCGATTGCTGTCCCCGTCTGTACTGGACTATAGTACAGAGAGACCCTATCATAACTGTCTCTGGATTTGGGGAAATAAAATTGTTTCTCATAAACTTTCGATGCATGAGCGTGGGTCGTTCATTTTATTTGGCACGAATGAACGCTGCTATAGAATTTACAGTGTAATATCTGTATGACCCTCCCCAAACAACTTTTTCAGAGGTGGGGAGGGGAGTGTATGAAAAGGGGGAGGGACTGAGAAATGGACGGAGGACATTGAGAGAAAAGACGACTAGATAAGATCGCTTTCTTTCCAGAGAACTTGAAAAATTCCTATTTTTCGCACTTTTTATTCTCACATTTATCTTATCATTTGAGCGCCTAGGGACATAGGGTAAAATATAACTATTTAAGAAGCCTTAAATGATCATTATGAATGTTTTGCCCCAATTAATTAGTCATAAATGAGATTTCCTTCTTTTTAATATAATCACAGTTAAATACTATGAGTTTCGTTACTTTCTTAGGAGAGAATGTTTAAATTATGTGGACAATATAGAGTAATCGAATTCTTTGTTTATTGTGTTAATAATATTTATGAAATGATTTTTTTGTAGAATTTAATGATCAAAAATTTTTGTTATCTTAGATCTTAATTAAATTTCCTTGTGGTTTATGAATTGCATTTGTTAAAAATGAAGATTTATGATTTTTGCATTTTGAGTAATTAAAGCATGATGAAAGAAATCAGTATTATGCCTAATGAAATTATTTTAATACACAATGCTTCCAGCAATTTTTTTAAAGAATTAAAATAAATTATTTAACATTTTAATCATTGTATATTAAAAGAAATTATTATTTCTTCTGTGTTTTTATTGAAAATATGCCACTCCGGCTTCAATAAACTTATTATTGAGCTTTAATAACTATTAGAATGTCTTCCACTTCTAAACTTTGGGAATTAAAAGAAATCAAAGGGTGCCAAATCAAGTAAAACGAAGATGAGCTTGCGGAGACTTTTTGCCTCCCCCCAATAATTTATGATCAATAATTAAGTTTTGATAGAGGGCATTGTCATTCATCTAATATTTTATCAGAAATCCGATACTCTGAATAAATGCTCTTCAAAACACTCAAGATGTGACAAAAATTTTGTGGATCATATTTTTCATAAACAAAGAACAAAACTAGCTTTAAAAAAAATTGACTGAACTTTTTTTGTGTGTGTTTGGTGAGTTTTTTTAATTCCATTGCTCAATTTATTGTATTGCCTCATAATCATTTTAAAATACTATATTTTATCACGTATAACTTCGATATCAAAAGGATTTTGTCATTTTTATCGTTGAAATTGTATCTGCGATGTGCAATTTTCATTAATTTCTGTTCATCGATTAAAATATAGGAAACAAATTTTGAACAGGCTTTTATTGCATTTTAATCTTCAAAAATGATACTTCGAATGATTTTAAAAAGTAAGAGACTTTTCTTCTATTTACAGTCATGAACAAAGATATTTTCAATCGTTAAATTTATTGATAATTAATTTTTTTACACTGAATACTATTCAATAAAAGTTATTTAATCTAGAAACATCTTTGTTTTTTAATTAACTGGGAGTAATAAATAAAAAATTAATATTCAAAATAATATTTTTATTTTATTTATTTGAAGCTATACTTTTACTCATAACTAAAATTATTTTCTGTCTCACTTTTCACTCACTTTCTCCTCGATCTTCAAAAATCTTTTTTCGTACATTTTCGTATATTGAAAAAAATTCATTCAAACTGAATTTTGGAACTTGTTCAGGTTTTACAAGGTCTTCTCATATAAAAGACACGCATTTAGGTATATGATATTATATAGATGAAATTTGTCCAGAAACATGATTCACTATCAGCATAACCTTTTTTCAAATCGAGCTCTAACAGTATATAAATTTTCAAAGTTCACTTTCAGTGGAAAGTTAGGAATTTGTGAGGGACAATTCACCGGCACAATGCTCATTCCCTAGTTTAACAAATAAGATCTATCCTAACTGTTTGAATGACTCACCATGGAATAGGGTGCGGAAACCTAATAAAAGGCCACCCCTCTAGTTCTCTGCCGGAGAGGCAGAATTGCTTTTGGAAACTATCTTCAGCAGGATTTATTGGGTTCCGAAAAATAAAAGAAATTCGAGTTCCAGCAAACTGCCATTCGTATCTGCCGGAATTTTGCAAATAATGCGCGAATAAGGCTCCTGCTTGTATGGCTGCTCTATACTGTATTTCACTCAGGTTAAGGTGCTTTAAGTCAAATTTATTCACCATAAAATAATGCGCTGAATTCTTTACGATCATATTTTATGACGAGATAAAGTGCACTCTGGAGATAAAACATTCTTTTGTGTGTATTGAGGAAGGGTTACCTTTAATATTTGAGAATTGGAATATTTATATCCGAAAGCTCTTCATTCAGGAAAGGTCAATCATAATTCAGAACAATCGATCATAAATTTATTTACAGACCGGTATATTTTAAAAGTTGTATTAATAATTTTCGAGATGTGTGTGGAATTGTTAACTTTTTTTTCGCCCAAGAATGTATTAGAGTTTAATCATTATGTTTATTGTTCCTTGCTGGCACCACAGCATCTAAATTATTCAATTAGGAAAATTAAAAAAAAATTTAAGATACCGTAAAAACAATTGCATAATTTTCCTTTAAAAAAAGAAAATTTTCAGTACTGCTAGTCTTTAAAATCTAGAACAGCTATCATATTTTACACATTCTTTTATTCTAAACGCAACTTTCGATCTCTTTCTCCAAAATTACTGCTTTCTGTTTCTAAATTGACCTTCTTTACATTGAATGCAATTAATTAAACAAACCTGTCTAGCTAAATGAGTTGGACTATCTTAATTAAAAGCAGAAAATTAGGCAGAATCAAATTAAAATTCATTTCGAATTTCAGTGGTTCAAAACTAATAAAAGAAATTTCATATTTGAATTATAACGTAACGTATAACATTTAATCAATAACCTCAACAACTATTATTCATTTAGACCATTTAAAATATAGAATAAAGAATATTGGAAAAACAAGTGTTAAGTTACCTAAATGATAAACATAATTTATTGCTGTTCGAAAGAAAATTTGCAAGGCAGAGTAATAATTGCGATACCAAAAGTATGTTATCCAAAGGATGCGCAGCATATCAACCAAGCCGTTAAGTCATCAGGTGACCGAAAACAAATTTGTATTCCCGACATTTCTCACACAACATGCCATTGGCAATCGAACATAGTGAACTTAGTTTCGAGTGATATTATATCGCACCAGCTTGTATAATTTGACTTACTTCACAAAGTTTTTATTGGCAAAGGCGGTTGATTGGTGTGGCGATATTGAATAGAAAATCTTTTCTGATGAATGACACCAATTTTTAATCTTGAATTACGGATGGCTTTTTTGTAAGATGTTCGTATGGAATAATTTCCCTAAAGTTTATCAAAATAGTTACCAAAGTATCAAATTACTATTGGTCAGTTGGTGAAAAAAAAATTGTTTTATCATTTCAGATTTTGAAAAGAATTATATAAATTTAAATATTTCTGAAACTGCTACATACTAATCAATAGTTTTATTATTTTGAAATGCAAAATTGAATTATGAGTTATTGATCATGTTTAACTATATAAAACAATGAACGAAATTTTTTGTCATATGCTAAAGTCTGATAACATTTTCTTTCCAAACTGTTCATTCCATTACTTTTGGTAGATTCATTGATCTATATTATTGAATACTTGATTCTTTACAGACAGTAATTTCTTTAAAGTACATGCATTTTAAATAATATAATAATTGTGATAAATTTTCTATATGTTTATAGCATATATTTTGGTATCCGCATGAAATATTACAGCTAAAAATCTTAGATTTTTTTAAAAATTAATGTTAATTATTGTAGAATTTTAATAGGTTGCAGGCAAGTATTTTATTTGCTGGTGACTCTTCAGCAAGATAATTTTTAATACACAAATGGTGTGAAAAAATCTCGAAGTTAAATCTTCCTCTTTTATTAATCCAACTAACTGTTTTTGAAATTGTTTTAAATAAGAAAATTTTTATTCTAATAATTATTTAATTATTAAATATAAAATCTCATTAACATATTTTTCATAAAATTTCCTGCAAGTCTTTTATGAACGAAATTCTAAGCGATATTTAAAAGGGTATTTTGATATAGCTTAGAAACTGTGAAAGGGGACCACATCATTAACACCACAAAGGAGGAGGTGCTCTTTCCTGTAAAAGGCGCAGTTGTCAGCTTTGGAAAATAATCCATCCCAACCTGTAAAAGGCGTTTGAAGCCAGTGAGGCTCTTGCCACCAGAGAGAAAATTACTAGCCGGATTACGCGGCGTCCGGAAATAATAGGTTTGCCTGGCTGATAATTGACCGTCCAGGCCGTCAATCCTTTTGTGGTATAATGCTTGAGTGAGGTGTGAGAAAGTTGACGTGGTTGTCAAACCGACGTTTCCCAGTCATTTTGTAGGTTTCCCCTTTCACTTCCGATGCGGCGCTTTGTTTTTTTAAGCAACTCACTTGTATGTGTGGTCTTGTCCGAGTTGATGCGAGTGGAGACCTTGAATTGAACGAATTCTCAAAATTAAGTGACGGTTCACACTCAGCTAGCACTTCGTGGGAAATAAGTAAACAATAGGTTGGTGGTAAAAGGTACCAAAAAGAGAAATTAAATGCACAGCGAATTTCTGTTAATAACCATGAACTGAAAATGCGGCTTCATCTTTAAGGCTCCAGGACTTCTAATTGTAGGTGAAGATAAAAATGGGGTTGGGTAGAGCGGTATTGCAGGAGGATAGATCAGCAAAAATTGCGTAGAAAATTATCTTGACTTAGAGATTTTGATTTAAATCCTTTTTATATCAATTTAAAAATGAAATTTCTACTATACAGTGTTTGATTTTTTCCCCTTTCTTGTTTAATTTTCATTTTTGAGTACTTGTAAATTATAACAAATGAAAATGGAATATTTTTACTTTATTACGACATTAAGATAAATCTTTTTCTTGATATATTAGTTACCATTTGTGACTGCTTTTATTTACAGTCTATTTCAAAAGAATTTTGAAAACACTGGAAAATATTTTCCATGACCTTCAACTAAAAGACTGAAGACAATTTTAAGTAACTTAATTTTAGAATTAATATCCCATGACAAGAAACTATCTCAATGTTAAAAATAATATTACACATATATTTTTCATTTTCGTTTTGTCTTTCCTTAATGGAAAATAACTTCATAAATTCGTCCTAAAAGTTTTTATTGGTGCAATTTTGAATGAAATCAAATTAATAAAAAAACAACAGTATTTAATTAATGAAATAATCAGAATATTTAGGAAATTGATGACATACTCTTAAAAATATTAAAAAGAAAAATTTAATATAGCACATACTTGTGCTGAAAGCATTGAAAAATAAAAATGCGAAAATTCAATAGACCATTAACTTTATGGAGTCTTTCTTTAATTCTTTTTTTCCAAAACGTTTTAAATTTTAGTATAAAAAACATTCAATAAGACTATAAAAATAAAAAAAAGTTCTAGATCATATCTTTTTTTATCCTGTTATTTATTCTATTGAAGCTTACTTTTGTTTTTTGTTCACTTTGTTTGAAGTATAAATTATAATAATAGGGAGGCAAATTTAGAAATTTCTTTGGCCTTTGATATTCTAAATTCCTTTAACTAGCTGCCATGGCAGACTTAAAAGAAAAGAAAATCATGTCGCAATAAAATGGTTTAATGTACAAATTAAAAAAAATTAACGAAACCTGGTTCAAGTGTTGTATCAGTTTGTCAAACTGAAGGTACAAACCTATAAATAATTTTTTTTAATCGATGTTAAATCTACATCCATAATGTGGAAACTATTCGAAATAAACTATTTTTAATTAGCATCAATAAGTAAACTATACTTTTTCTTCTACTTACTTTCAGTATTCGTTACATTGTATAGAACTCCAAAATTGCGAACCAATTTTATTTCAAAAATGTGAAATATCCAGCTTGTCAAGAGCCCAGCAAAACCTCAATTACTTGCAAAAAGAAAGACGTGAAGGTTGTTGGTCAGAAAGAAGAGATTAAACGGGGAACAAAGAAAAGACTTCTCCTCCCTCAACCATTCTAAATAAATATTTCCAAGCAGATTGCCTAGGTTCAGGATCGTAAATAAATACCTTAGTTGCAGTCACAGAATAGGAACTTGGACGATTGTCATAATTACGCTGCTGTCAAAAGATGATTGATGCTTAATGTTGTCCTCAAGTATCACTAGACCGTGCTGTTTGGAAATATACATTTTTATATTGTGTTGGCGTAATAATCGAGCCACATGTGGTACTCTAACAAAGTCATTGTATACAGTGTTGCACGAAATAAGGGAAGACTCCTGTAGTAGGCTTTTGTAATAAGTATAATTTGGCATGCGCGACTCGAGCTGTGTCCACGTGCGATCATTAGCGGCGCTTGCCACACCCCTACTATTCGCAACCCGTGACGTCAGTGGGTCCGCCTGCACTCGGTTGTTTTCTTGAGTTATGAATACCAACATTAAGGCATTCAAGGGGCTTGATATGAATTCTCCCCCCCCCCAAAGGACTTTTTTTTTCCTTCATCGCGAGTTGCGGGTCAAGAGGGTTCTTGGGAATGATAACGAGTTGTTGGTGGTCGCCTTGGTGGGTCGTTGTCTTCTGAATCGCTTTCTGATACAAAAAGCTCTTGTAAATTGACTTGGTGAAGTTCTGGTAAATTTAAATTGAGATATTTGACAGATTTTGTAATAATTTAATATATGAATACCGTAAACTTAATTCATAATAAATTAAAGTAAATTTGGATCGATGGTTTTGTTTCGAAATTATTCTAGAGAAAATTTAAAGCTGGACTTCATTTATGTAACATCAAATGACTTTTATTCCGTTGTTTTCTGTTGGTAACAGATCAAAGCATTTTACTCTTATGTAAATTGTTTTTTATACTATTATTTTCTCTGCGTTAAAATATCATTCAGATATTTTTAACCTTTCAGGAAAGTATGTAAAGTTGTTCACACCAAGGCGGGTATACAAACTTTACTCTTATTTATTTATTTCTTGCCTAATGAATTCAGACTAGTGAAAATTATATGTTTAAATTTCTTCCGAGTAATATCCGAATTCCCATTATCGCATTCCTTTTTCCCACTCTTTCATTCTTTTAATTTAGTTTATTCCTTTTTTATGCCCGACTCGTCTCTCTCTCTCTCTTTTTTGTTGTTGTTTGTCTCTTACTCCCACAATTCGTCTCATCGTTTATTTTCGGAATGTCGACATTTCTGTGATACTATGATCAAAACTACTTCTTATAACTGATTTAAGAATTCAAAGTTCTGCATTACGAGAGACATATGGCTTTTCTTAAAGAGACAGAAAATATTCACCTAATTTTAATGTAAATAAATGTTTGCTAACTTTAAAAAATTAATATTTGTGAAAATATAATATTTCACATTTTTGCCGTGTAATTTTCTATTTCATGTATGAGTTGCTACTTATCTTAGTAATTTTTACTTATGCTACTAAAACCAATACCTTTCAGTGATACTAGAAGGGGGGGGGAATTGAATAGGTAAGAACTTTAGTTTTCAATGTAAGCTCAGCGTGTTTTTTTTTTTTTTTTTTCAAATCTTTTATTTGCGATAACTTTGCAACGCTGCTCTTTGCACAGTATTATGCATTATATTTTACAGTAATGTTTGGTATTACATAATATTTACTAGCGGTATATATCATAAAAATATCTTTCTGCTATCTAAGTACCTCAACAATTTTTTCTTTTTTTAAAATTTAGTTCGGACAAATAGCAGAATAGAAAAGATGTATGTGTGTGTGTATATGATGTTTTATTTTTCAGAAGTATTTCAGTAGGAAACAATGAGTAAATGATCGAAACGGGCAGAATTGAAAAAGGAAGTAGCTAGAGGGATCTCTAAATATTGTGGTCTAAGGCGGAGTGGGGGGTGATTAGAGCAAGACAGAGGAACTCTCGGTTCAGGAATTTTCGAAGAATGAAAGTACAATAGGAAGAAAGGATATAAAGAAAAGATATAGTGGAGTAGGGAAAAAACAATTACAATTTTATTTTTCATTAAACGTAGGAAAGTATGTTCATTAAGCTTAAAAATTCCGAAAATAGTTTCGAAATATCTTAGAACTTGTTAAGAACACGTTATTTTCTATCATTTTTGATTGATTCTTTAGTTTGTTAGTACATCTGAATTCTTTATGTTTGCTATAAATTTATTCTAATTTTGTGACATTTCGTCAGATCATTTTCTTCTTACAGCTGAAATAAGATTTTCGAAAAGACTTTGTTAGAATAATTTATTGTTCGATAAAAAAGCAATTCTAACATAATGTAGTTTGTAATTAATTATGCAGTTAGATAATGATTTTTTCATGCTTCTTTTAATGATTTCATGAATGAATTATGGACGAAACGATATTTTTAAGTTTCATAATATATTTCTTTATTCTGTATTATCGGCTGAACTTATTTCTCATTGCGGAATCTTTCATTATTCGTCATATAATTAATGAATTCGGGCAATCTACTTTTAAAATCTTTGGCTAATTTCATAGGGAAGAGAAAGTGTAACACCACTGCAAAGTTAGATGACAGCCCCACTCCCGCTTTTAATGTATTTACGATGTCATTTTTATGTATTTGATTTGCTAAACATTTGAGAAATTTAATAGCAAATAGATATTTGAATGTTGTTCATGAAATTATTTAAATATTTCTTTCTCGTTGATGAAGAATACAAAAAGAAGACGGAAAAGAGGTATGTAATCATCATATGAATCGAGTTAGAATTTTGGTGAATTATCACGTTCCTTGAATTCAAAAAATGCATTTTTGGCATTGTGTCTGTCTGTGAACTCGATACTCAAAAACGCTTTGAATTAATAGGATGAAATTTGATTTAAGGTCTTTTCACCAAATTTGTAGATTTCCATCAAATTTTGAGTGAAATCCAAACAGAGGATTAACACGATAATTGCAAAACGATAGAGAGCTATTTTGATAAGGTTTTATGCCCGGATTTAGCATTTAAAATGTAGATACTTACCAAATGTGGAACCAAATCCATCTATTGGTCTGCATTTTCACAAGCATGCCAACTCAAAAATGCCATGTCTTAAATATATGAAGGTTGGGATTTTGCGACTACATCTGTAACTGTGTGCCAAATTTTGGTTTCATTCAGTTGGGATGGGGAGAAACTCAACTAAAACTCAAATTCGATTTTCGAGTACTATTAACCGTATGCCTGGGATTGATCGCCAAAACAATTGTCAAGTATCGCACAATAAATTCAATAAAAATACCAAATTCACGCAATCTACTGTTAGTCAAAGCCATGCAAGGTATTCGGGGCCTTGCTCAAGGTCAACAATATTGTATGGGGGTGGGGGATAAAAATTTTATTAGAAAACATCTGAGAAAGGTTTGGGGACTCTCGTTGGTATTTATAAAAAAAATCTCAATACATTATAGATACGACATTACTTGTTTGCTGTATTGCTTCTTTCTTTCATCGCAAGCAAGTTTAATCAGGGAGAGAAGAAACACATCTGCCGTTCACAGTACAATGTTTAAGAAACAGACGGGTACAATATGATGGTGGTGTCAGAGAACAGAGCGGAAGTTCAAACAGCAAACCTATCATTAACATCAACAAGAGGAACCGCAGGTAGAAAAATGACGTTTTACAAAATCATCTCTCCCTGTTTTATTCTTTTATTTTCTACTCTTCACCTACCATAAAGGAAATAATAACATTGTGTCAGTCAACTCTAGTTTAAAAAAAAAATTAAAAAAATCTGAAACACGTAGTTAGCAAACATGTATTTCGAGGAAACAATTTTTTTTTTAAATCAAAGTTGAAAGAGCAAATGGATAAATAAAAATGAATAAATGTTTGGTTTATTAAAATGTTTGTCAAATTTCAAACATAAAATGTATGAAACTTTTAAATTTCTCCCTGTGAATTAATATTCTGTTAAATGGTATAAGTTTTCCCGGCTCTTTGTTCGTTCCATCCATATCATTAGCTATGTTATTCTGCTTTTCTATGTGTACAATCTCTTCTTCAAATAATAATTAACAAGGATCCAAGTACTCATTAGTATAATGAATACTCATTAATCATGAACTCATCAATTTAAAATATCGACTCAAAAGATGTCTTAATCAATTATTCTTTTATGCTATTTCAGAACCAAGATCAAAATCAACAACTGAAGTAGCAAAATGCATTTCGTAATGAAATTTTATCATTTCGGTTTTAATCTAGGATTTTCATGCACTAATGGTGAAAAGATCAATTTAATGTCAATCAAGTAAAAATTAGGACTTTCAAGAACAGATCTTTTGATAAAACGCAAAACAGTCGCATGAAGACTTTTATTTTGTTGTTTGTCGATGATTATAGACAAAGTAAAATATAACTATTAAACTAGATACCATTAAACTCACCTCTTAAAAAGGTAAACTGCTTTTTCTTTCAAAAAATATTACAGAGGAAAGCAGGTGTCGTTTTCGTTCTTGGAAGTCAATTGAAAAATAGGGCATTAATGTCCCATAAAACAAGATGAACAGTCGTGAGTGGCAGAATGCTTTTATGACTTTTGACATTGTTGCAAGTGATAGGCTTCTGGCATTGTCTGCTGCAGATGTTAATGGATTCATGAATCCATTTACAATCTTTTAGTTGTACCTAAGAATTTTGCGGCTATTGATCTACCTGAATGCAAAGGAGGCGAAGACTTCGAAAAGGGGATAAGAGAACGTCTCCACTAGAAGAATTGCCCCACTCTCCCAGGAGACAGTTGTTTCAATACTTTGACGGCTTATCTCCCACATTTACGCTCTTCATGGGGGTCCATATGGCGCTGACCCCTAGACCTTTGAATAGTAGGAGGGGTCACATTTTTTGCAGGCTTTCCGTCGTAAGTGCCACGTAACTTTGCACCCTTGGTCACTCGTCCCTTTCCCCCAACTGAGGCAATCCTACGCAACAAGAACAAACAGTCGCTGTTCTGGGAAAGATGAGAAAGAATGAATATGGCCTGTGGAGGAAGAGTTTGAGGGGTTAGGGTTGAATCCGTGTAAAATTTTTAGGTCTTATTCAGGAATTTCGGTTTTTCAGGATGAAAGAAAAAATGCTTTTCATCCTTGTTGATCCGTAATAGCTTAACGCATAGATTTGTTTTAGTTTTTCTTAATTTTATTGACATCAGGGCACTTTCCTTAAATATGACATTCACCTTTTAAACATAATTTTTAATTTTCATTGCAATTTTTGATTTTTTGTTTATGAAAGATTGAACTATAAACGCAAATCCTGTCAAAGATCCGGCAAAAAATATTTTAATTATGACTTGATTAATAAATGATTTCTTACTAATCAAACAACTAACAGTATTTTAATTTAAAATGTTGCCATTATTGGGAAATAAATGTTACCATTATTTCATGAGTAACATTTAGTAGCAAGATATGCAGTTTATTTAATTAATGACTGTATCAAAATATAAGTAAATAATACAAGTATTTATATAATTTATCTTTTCTTTGTTTTTTATTGTTTTTATCCACATCTTTAAATTGAAATTCCTTTTCAAGCAAAATCGGGAAAATTTTTAATTACCTTGAGAGACATTAGACTAAAAGTGCTTTTGAAAAATTAATTTTTTGTACCAATTTTCTGCATTAAATTTTATTTAATAACTTAACAATTACTGATTATTATTATAACTGAACAAAACTCTTTATGTTAGGGATGTGATGTATTTATTTTTTAATCTTTAGAATGTTTAGGCTACTTTCTTTTACTTGTAGATAATCCCCGCATTTTCCCTCCTGGGATGTTGTAAAAAAGGGGTGGCTCCATTCCCAGTAAAGTGGTGGTAAAATATTTTCTGGATAGTAAATTCTACACATGATGGCACGCTACTATATATCATTTTGGGCAAAGCTGTTTCGTAGTTATTTTATCTCAATTCCTAACATATGTTTAAGCAAAACATTAAAAAATAAAAAGGAGAAAAACACACTGGAGGCCGGGATCAATGAACCAAATCTCCTTATTTGGAATAATCTGCTACTATAATTAATGAACTAGACGAAAATTCAGATGCAGAGTATGGAAGACATGACATATGAATGTTGCTAACAAAAGAAAGAAAAAAAAAACCTAAATACCAATGCATTATTTTATACACAAGAAAGTCGGTACTCTAAGATGTTACATGAGGGTCAGGAGATCATAAGGTTGATAAATAAAAAATTATTTTCAGTCTGTTTCGTATTTAATCATTTCTTTACATTCACTTTTTGTCACTCAAATAATAAGGAAATTTTGCTTAATCCATTTCGGTGAATTTATTGCAATTATTGTCATGTTTTCATCTCAAAAATCTCTCATATCGGCGACTTCGAGACTTTTTTTTTCGAAGTTTATCTTTTTATGCATTTTACAGTGTATAGATAAAAATTAATTTTGTTCCGTTCTTTAGTTTCCGCTTCAGATCCCTTTAAGAAGGGAAAGTTACTTTTATGGTCACCCTATGTATTCAAAAACAGTGAGCGAAACAGTTCTTTGACTTGATTTTAATGAAATAGAAAACTTAAGTGTTGTTTTACCCAATGCCTATGAGATTTGTAGTAACGGTTATTCTATCGGTTGTTATATTTGAATTCTCTCATCTGTAGCAGACATTTTTTAAACGCAGAAATTTTCACGGAAACTATAAATGTGTTTGTAATTTATGGCATCCCAAGCTATAATTCTGATCCCAAAGATCGTTTTATATTTCTTCTCGTTTTACTTGGGTTGTACAAACAGCAGGAAGCCTGGAATTTGTATCTTCTTTTACGATTCCTGGAGGTTTGCCTTCGGTCTATTCCCTGCAGCGGGCTGCGGTAACTGGATTCGACTTTTATGCATGGGTGGGTATTACTTGATTCTCGTGTTTCAAATGCAAAGACGCCAGTAAGTAACGCCCTCTTAGGTTTCAGTTCTATGTATTTAATGTAAAATAATAGTTTTCCTGAAAAAGGCAATATATGAGCTCTTGTGTTCTCTCTTTAAACGTGACTAGTGCTGATATTTTTATATTTACTTTAAGAAATACACCTTTAAACAAAAGAGAAAACAAATTTTTTTTCTTTCGATGAATTAACTTAAATGATTTAATTCTACCGTCTAAAAACTCTATAGAATTCTTTTCCACGGTAAGAAGAAAACAGAAAAAAAGGGTGGAATGACAATTATTAAAGAGAAAATTACGCTTGTGTCAAATTCATGATCAGGTAGCAAAAAGTGCCACTATTTTAGATATTTTCTTCCTTAGTCTCTGCATAACTTGTTTATTTCATTTTTCACAATAGGCATGATCCGTTGTTCTTGGAGCTTCGTCTCAATTATTTCTACCCTGCCTTTTCATTTCTTTTTCCCCTTTATGTGTTTGGTTTTTCATGAATGTATTTGGTCTGTTTTGCATGTATTTGGTCCAGCTTAAACATGTTAAAAAACAAGTTTAAGTTGGATTTTTCATATACGTTCCTCTTTAATTCAGTCTTCCCTTCAGTCTTTTATCAGTGAAAATCAGGCATTAGTGCTAATTGAATATCAAGCTTATCAAACAATATTCATAAATTCTGTTCATCTGTAAGCTGAAATGTTCTAAATTTTTCGAAGTTATTAACATTAAAAAGTAGTCGGTATGCTAAGTTTCGGATTATAATACAAAAAAAAATTTTTTTTAGCGTCAGATAATTGGAGCCGCATATTTATTATGAGCGATAGTGTCACTAACATGAATTTCAATAAATGATAGTTTTTGACACATTTAAACAATTAGGAGCCCCCGTTTTCCGCATAAAATATCAAAAACTATTTCTAAGAATACTTAATTAGTCATTCCGATGCGCAACATGCTACTTATGATGCAATAGTTATTTTTGGAAAAATCGAACATTTAATAAAGTTATAATTATACTGTTTTAATAGTAATTCAATGTTTCATTCAAATTTATAGTAAAAGAATAATATTCGGATTTTTTTTTTCTTTTTTTACGATAACTTGCCATAGTAAATAGCTGTCGATTATTTTAATAGTACTAATGAGGAGGAGCCTACAAACCGGATAGTGGAATTAATTCCGGTTTTTCTTGCATATCCTAGTGAATAAAACAACGAATATGATTTCGAATGTATATGCAAGGAAGATTCATTTTTGCAATTTATGTAACATTAGTTATTTAATAAACCCCAATATTTTAAAAGTTTATGCATAGTATAGTTATAATATGATGTTTTATAGTCAGTTTTTTTCCCTCAGTTAAATTTAGTAAGTTCATTCAGTTAAAACTAAACTTAAACTTTAGTTTGAAACCTTGAACTTTAATTAAATATTCGATAGTTAAGATAAAAGATAACAGTCTGGCTTGTGTTGCATTCTTTGACTGAAATATATAAACGATTTCCATTTGAAGAATATTTCATTTCCATCATAAGACTGGCACTTCACTATGAAAACTGTTTTCAAAAGAGACAACTGAAAGCCGTATTTTTTATTTAATATCCCATTCTTCGTACTTTCTCCGTCGGCAAACACTTTCCAGAACATGCATTCCCTTGTGCTTGGGGTTCTGCTCTGTTTACTTTCCATTTTAGTGCATCTTGAATTCCGGGCAATTTTTCGAGCAGCGCAAAGGGACAGGGAAATAATAGTGCAATTAGATCCGACCTATTCGTGAGTTGCCTCTCCTTCGCGACAATGGCCACTTGATCATCAAGTGTGGACTGCTCTGAAGAGCTTCGCCAGCCACTGAGGTGGCTTGCATCAAGTCCGGGTCGGGTACCTACCTGCGCGTACTTAGTATAAGTTAGCAATTCGGCAATTTGCATTATTGTAGGCACCTGTTCCTAGTGTCAAGATGAGAAGGTTACAGTATTTGCGGCCACCCACGTTTGATTGCAATCTTCAGCTCCTTCGGTGGTGTGGTTCAAGGTCTCCGACAAGTCTTGTCTCCCTCCCCCCTCCCGGCAACAACACCGTAACACATATATCTCTCACCCGCTTTTTTCGCGCCTTCTATCTTCTTCACATAGGGAATACTTCCCCTTGCAGAGCAAATTTGGAATTTTCTGGTAGGAATATCAAAATGTTGGCGTGATATATTCTTTTCTTGTTTTTCATAACGCTTAATTTCCATTTATGGCTATTCTTAATAAAGACAGAAGCATGTGTCGAAGACTTGTTTATAAATCATACAAATATGTAATACAAAGCCTATGTCAAAATGATTCTTAAGGACAGTTATTTAATATAATACTTTTAATTATATTTTTGCTTTAAAGCAGGTTTCTAATAAAGTATTTTATTCTTATAAAAATTTCTTTGTATCTGAAAAAAATTAATTAAAAGTTTATTAACTAGCAAGGCATGAACAAGTTGGTTTTTTTAAAAATATCCTTTAAATAACTTTTCTTCGTTTGTTACAGAATATCTAATCAGCTATATTTTTTATCATAAAAATAGCATTTGTGTTTTTAAAAAAAATCTTTGGCCATTTTTATGCTATCGTATTTTTATATCAAGAGACTAAATGAAGAATCGAAGAGTATTTGGCTCTCTGGGGTATTTTGTTTCCTTATGCATTAAATGATGTTTCAGCCAAAGTAAAACAAAACTCAAGTAAAAATATCTCAACCTCTGATCAACTAAAAAATCTCAACTTCTTTCTTAGAAAGAAACAAACCAAGATCTCCATAGTTGTGAGTCGGTTTTTTTTCTCCATATGCTGCCTATTGTTCTGGAGTGTGGCGGCTGGCGCATTGAAAAGTAGTTTCAGCTGCCTTGAAAATATGATCCCAGTTGCTGTTGCGATTTGGGAACTCGCATTCTGCCTGCACAAGATGGCATTGCATTCTTCCTCTGATAAAAATAACTTTACCCGGCAGGAGACAATGTTCTCTTCTATTCATATCGGTTCCGTAGTCTCTTTGTTTTCAGGTTTCTTCTTGATTTTTTATTTATTTTCTATTTTCTTTTCTCTACGACTGACTCTTCTATGGGTTGTCTTTATATATCCTTTTCGGAAACAACGTCTATAGAAGTGATAATTGTAACCGTCACCGTCTTTTGTTTAGGTTGTGGATACTGATAAGCGGAAGAATATAGTTCTGTTTTTGGAGTGTCTACAGTTGTGCATGTGTGACTTTTTTTCAAAGCATCTATGACTGCATGGGTTTTGGCTGAGGGGTTTCTTCGACTTTAATTGGGAAAACATCTGGCAGAAGTTGAAGTTTTTCTAATGTTGGTGTATTTATTCAAGACTTTTTGTTGTTGTTGTTGTCGTTACTTTGATTTAAGTTTACTTAGGCTGTTCTTTTGTTTTAAAATTGCTGACGGTGCAAGACAATTTAATTTAACAGTTTGCAGAATATAAATATAAGACGAAATCGGTAAAATATCGAGTGCTAATAAAATGTCAGTGTTTCAAAATTGATGAAATCAGCAGATTTAGTCTCAAATCAAATACAATTGAGCAAATAAAAAGGATCTTAAAGAATTTGAAATACTATCTATAAATAGAAAAGATATTTCTTTTAAATATGTCCTTGCTGTAAAATGAAATAAGAGTTTTTTCTTCTTTATTTAAAAACTTATTTTTCACATAAGGTATTAAATGATATTTTGACAACTACTTAATTTTATTTGTAGAGTTTTTATTATATTTTATTTAATAACTTCATTTTATTTTTATTCTACTTTATATTTTGGCATATAAGGTATTTGATCGAAAATACTTTAATTTTGGCTACTTTTGTTACTTTGAGTAGTTCCTCATTAAAATAACAAGCAAAAGATTGCTGATTTCTTTTTTTTTTTCTTTCTATCTTTCAAACAAGCTATGGATGATAATTTATTACAGTTTTCAATAATTATGCACAAATAAATGAAAAGAAAGAGAGAGTGTTGTCCCTGAAACCCTATCGCCAACACTTCAATAAAGATCGTACCTCCCTTCTTTCGCATAAAAATGTGGACTTTGGGTGACTTGCATGGTATTGGCAAACGAAATTTACGAAATATAGATATTTGATGTAAAATCAGCATTTTTACTGAATTTTTTGCGACAATACATGTTTTGGAAACTTTTTTCAAGGCCGATAGAAACGAAAATTTGACACCAAGTTACATTTTTATTTCATTCAAACATTGAAAAGTGCAGATGAGCAGTTCTACTACAAATGTGGCACGAAATTTGATAAGAATCTTCTGTTTTGATGCTAAAACTGCGAAACAAATTTCATTAACTATTATGTTTTTAAAATTTCATATTTAAATGTATCCAATGCAAATGACACATGGTCAATCGCTTCTTAGATTTGGTACCATAATTGATACAGATCTAAATTTCATATGCGAAACCTTTGCACCAATTATATTTAAGTATATCTTTGCCTTTTGCATTTATCATTCACTTGTACTCCAACAGACAGACATGTTTGCAGTAAACGGATTTCGCTCAAAATTTAATATCTATAAATTTGGTCGTAATTCATTGTACCAAGTTTCAAGCTTCTATCTTAATGCATTTTTTAATTATCGTATAGACACATTTCGAATTATCATAGACATATATGGTGACAAAAATGCTATTTTTGACTCAGGGATATCTAAAACCTGGGGGTTTGTTAAAAATCTCAAGTTTTTTTTTTCCATACCCATTACAATATTTCGTAGAAAAGAACGTAAAAAAGGATCGAGTGAAAATGATTCGCAAGAAATTTTATATCTGTAATTTCAATGAAATTTCAATGCATTTAAACATTAAATAATATAGTATTTTCAGTCTCAGTTAAATATTTTGAGTAACATAAAAAATATAGCGCGTGTAGAGAGAAGGTTATAAACATAAGACATAAGTCTAATTTCGAAGCAAAGTATTAATAAAATGGCGAAATTCATCAAAAAGTTCAGACTTCAGAGAGGTCCCATAAAAGTTGAATTAAGCATCCCAGCAAAATGATTTGTATTTGAACAGGTTTTATCACTTACAAAAACTAAATCGATAAAGGCCGTTCATTCATGCATTAAGGAATTCAGCAAATGAAATAATGAAATCTCAGATGCATCAAACCCCTTATTTTCATTTATTTGCTTTTATTTCTCATTGTGTTATTTAATTTATGAATGTCACCTTTGTTTTTCGTATTTTTGATGAAAACTGGATTCGTGTGAGAATCGGAAAAACAAGGCCTGAACAAAAGTTATTAATTACCAAGTGTTTCACTTCATTATTTTGAAATTTTTCTAAATAATTTTTTTTACGAATTCTAAGTTACCGATATATTTACAAGCTTTTATTAATCTTTTCCTCGAAATGTTGACAAATTTCATTAACAATGAGTTATAACTTTTTATTTAGTCTTTCTTATATTAGGAATTTCAAATAATGATCATTTTCAGTAAACAAATCGGGTATTATTTATTTAAAATTTTAATGAAATGAGAATTTTCAAGTAGCTCCGATATCAACTGTAAGAAAAAAAACAAGGAAACATCATAGTATTGTACTTTCAAACATGGTGAGAATTTTTGACGATTCCCATTAGAACTAATACTTTCTTTCTTTTGTTAATTTTATTTTCTTATCTTCAGAATTTCGCAAGAACGTAAAATCTCTTTCCTCTAGAACGTTAAATTTTTTTATACATGCAAAATTGTACTTGATTAAATATTCGAAATTATCTTTTTTACTCGTCCTTTATACGATTTTGAATGAGTTCTTCAACCGCTTTTCTCATCCCCTAACGTGTTCTTTAGTCTCATTTTTCATCCTTTGTATATGTGGTGCGAAAGGGGGTCGCTGCATGCGCAAGAAGCTGCATTCTGTCGCAAGGTTATTGAGTTACGGGCGCGGACAGTTCGTCCGAGTGGCGCCTCACTGCCAGTGTCCGGCTCCTTCATTTTAACTATGACACCCCCGGATGACGCTGTCCAGATCTCCGTTTGAGGGGACGAATCAAATAGAGAAAATGGCACCTCGTGGTGTCGCTGAGAGGACATCTGCTCTAGTCTGACGTTGATGCTGAGTAATGACTAACAACCTCTGTCACTGGGGGGGGGGAGCTTATCTATGCTAGAGAGACTAAGCAGATCACCAGTCTGGGTCTCACAAGCCCAGATCAATACCCCCTTAATAAATTACACGTTCATGAAATATCCAAATTTCATTTCATGACATAATCGAAGGTACTCAGAGGCATCTTATATTATCCAGTGGCATAAATCTTAAATATTTTATTCAATATTTACATTATTTAATCCTAGCAAAAGACGATTTCCTAAAAAGGAAATTGAAATCATATTAAAAAGTCTATTAACGTGACGTCATATTCTTATGAAAAATATAATTGCGTGTATTTTCGTTCATGCTTGCTCACGTCCTGTTTCTTCTTGAAAGATGTGCAATGCATTTTAAAATCAAACTAATGCGGCTCACTTGATGTGTTTCATATAAGCAAGCATTTTTTTTCCCTCCCTTCTTGAATAAGAGTTTTTATTCTATATTCCAAATGCATCTTTTCCTCTATTTTGGCACAATATATTACATACGTATGTTTAATTTTGTTTTATCTCTTTCAGAGGAAATTATTTTTTCTGTTATTGGATTACTCTATCTTTCAATTATTCCCCATAATATAATTAGAAGATAGAGTAACTCTCGAACAAAAATAAATTATGTAAACGGAGTTATTTATGATGTAATGAACTGCTGTAGATTGTACCAAATGCTTATATTAGTAAATGTATTTATATTTAAATAATTTCTGTATGGGAATTAGATACTTCTTAGCAAATCTTTATGAAAAATCCGATCTTCGTTTAAAAATATAATATATATAGTTTTTAGTAGTATTGAGTGCTTGGAATTTTTTTTAAAATGTCTATTATACGGATCTCTTTATTATATGGATTAATTTTTGGACTTCATAGTTGTCTTAGTACTGAGACACAAATTGCTTTTGAGCATTCGTTCAGCATGACGGAGTTACACACTTGGCATTCAAAAACTTTTATTTAAAAGATCGAACCCATTGAGAATTAGTTAATAGGGTTGGATCAAACTAACACTTCTGTCTTACTCATTTAATTTATTCCGTTTACTGTGGGGGGATGCGCAAAATAAAAATTAATTTTAATTGCTTAAAACGTAATCAATGGAAACATAAATTTACACTGACGCAATTTTGAATTACGCAAAATATTCTCTTTGCATAATTACGCCTCATAAATCACATCTAATGTGATTCCTGCCGGAAAATGTTTGGCATAATTTAAAAGCATCTCGTTCAACTCTTCAAAAATCCCGACATTCGATTTCAGATGTTTTCTCCTTTGCGCCTCCTAAGCAATTATCATTTAAAGAGGTCACTATGTCTACTGCAGATGATGTAAGCCGTTAACCTGTCAATGTAAGTATTGCTTGGATAATCCACAAATGGTGAATGCCGTTTAGCTTGAAAGGAGTATTTCTTTCGACCTTGAACAGCTTACACTTAGCTATCATCAGAATTCAATATAAAGTAGTTCATTTTGTGCGCAGTCATTGAGCCTAAACGATGCAGACATCGGGCCGCACTAGACCTGTCGTTATCAGTCTTTAAGTGGAACGTGGGCTTATGTACATTGAAATCTGACTCCATCCGCACGTTCACATGCATAGAAAAAAAAGGCATCACTCGCAGATATAAAATGCTACTTTAATGTTTTTGGATATGGTTTGCTAAGCACACGACTTGCTTCTAATGGATTTCCCGACGCTCGCTGGTTTTGTATTTGTTGTACTTTCGTTTCATCAAAGCATTTCCTTTCTGAAAGAATATTTGCTCTGCCATTTAAAGAAAACATTTTGAGTTGCAATGACAGGATGTGTCACCTTTTGAAAAACCCATTTACTTGTTTACTCTCCGTCTTGTACTTAGATTTTGTGTTGTCCATGCTCGAGTTAAACCGATTGGTGCAGCTTTCGATAGCCTCCAAAAATATTAAATATATAAACACAAGCAGTTTAATAAATGTCCTTTTTGTACTTAATACATATACTATACATATAGCCTTTAATGGTTTTTTTTAAAGATTGATTTATATCTTGGCCGAAAACAAACGCCCTGTTGTTACTTAAATATTCAGTAAATCGTTATTTGACGATAGTAAACTGCGTTTAACTTTTGTTAAATTAAAATCAGATAGACAACAGGTAGAGAGTAGCAAAATCGAAGTTCGCTAATCATCTTAATTTCTGGGTATTAAGTTTCTAAAATTCACATCAGGTAAAGATTTTTTTAATAAACTTCAATCATACTGATGGGAGAAATAACAAATATGCTTACATAAATTTGTGCAAAAAAGTATGAAGAACTAAGTGCTTATTGAGCTAATTTCCTTGTTTTTTGTCAAAAATTATGATTGGGATGCTATATGTTAAGATGATGGCAAAATAATGATTTACAAGTTCTTAGTGGGATTTTGTTGTTGCTATTGTTGTTTTTGCTATACGATTAGCTTTTGTGGTTATCCGAATCGTAGGAAAACAGCGAACTGACTTTATTTGAAAAACTTCTGCAAATTTAAACACAACTAAAATTAGGTAGATTTAAACTCACTCACATTCAAACACAACTAGATTTAGCAGCCATTATAAAAAAAAAATAACTCAAATTGAAAGTACGGGAAAATTACGGCATATATTTTTGTACTAATGTTATTATTATATCAAAATATTATTATGATATTCAAAACGTAACCCTAAAGTGTTTAAATAACTTACACATTTAAATGATGACACTAACATTTGATAGAATGTATAATCGTTCTTACTCAAAAGAAAATTTCAGAATTTCGTGCAGCTCTTTTTATTCCCTCAAGGCGTGTAGAAGCACTTATTAAGTGATTCATATATGATAAGATCACCTAGCTTTTTATCAACGTCATGAACTATAGATCTATAAACGCAAAGGAACTCTAATTGAACCTGGACCAAATTCGCGCTTTTCTAACTTTATAACGACAGGCTTTCTACGCCATTTCAGAGGCATAATTTCAATAAATAGATTTCTACTTACTTTTAAAAATAATCAAAATATACGAATTCTATTCAGCTGCTAAAGGAAGCTTTCAGATTTTGTTTTATCTATCTTACCGCTCTTATATATCTCTTTTTATTTAATCAATTTTATAGTTCAAAAGGTGACAGTATTTGGGATTCCCTGTCATTCTTGTAAAAATATTGAATCCAAGTAAAGCTTTTGTGATAAATGTTAAGTATTGCCAAAATATTTACTAAATAGCAATTTCCATTCAAAATATTAATGAAATTGATTGATATCTCTTGAATTTATTTGCTATGAAAATAAAATTTCAAGTTTTTTTTATTCTTCTTTGTGTATACGTTACATCTATTTGAATTAAATAAAAAAGCTTCAATTTTTCATTCAACATTCTTTAGTTCTGTCTCCCCCCCCCCCCCACCCACACACTCTTCAGTTTTAAATAAAATCCAAAAATCAACAGTTTTAGTACAATCCCATTTGAAATAGCCACGTGATTTTTCAAATAAATTTTTAACTTATAAAACAGTTTCAACTATAATTACGTATAAAGAATTTCGAAACTTTTTATTCCTTGCCTTTCAGGTCCAGCAAGTATTCAGCTGAATAATGACCATAAAACATTTTTCTCCAAATACAAATAAACTACTTTTTTCTAAGCGAAAAAGAAAAAGAAAGGGAGGGGGAGAGTAAGCTGACAATATTATTTAAATTCTATCTTTTAGTTCTTAGAAGGAGATGATTTGGCTGAACACACAAACAATACAAAAACAACAGCTTATGAGCCGTGACTTTTCCATGCATCGGAAACCAAATTTCCAAGAAATCTCTGGAAATGAAATGATTTTCTATCTACTTAAACGACAAATCCATTAATGATACGATGGAGGCAATCAGCAATCATGTTGTTGCTAATCATATATTTTGTTTTTATTTCGATCTTTTTCTCTCCCTTTTTTATATTTTTATGCTATCTTGTTTTAACACGTCCAAGGATTAATTAAAGAAATCATACGATAGCATAGATTCTCGAGAAATGTGATCCCTTCGGACTATTTTCTCCGAAACTATTTTAAATTAGTACTTGTCTCCAAGAATCATATTACCCTTAGGATGACAACTTCAGCTCCAGCCTTTGAAGGCCTTGGCGTTTATGTAGAAATAGGGGGGGGGAGATACAAATAAATCAATAATTGAATAAAAAAATTATCAGTTTTTATTACAACGAGAAGGACATTTACAACATTTGTATTTCTCTAAATAGTAATTTACGAATAATAACGCATTAATAAGCAGGATATTTTTTTCTATTGTTGATGAGAGCTATTTTTTAATGAAAAAAAAATGAGATATAAATGTATTAATCATTTTTCTGTCTTAAAGAAATTACTATATTTTTTAATTGTAGTACTACTTTTTTAATTGTAGTTAACAAAAACTTTTGCAAAAAACTAAAAATGAGCTGGTTTACAATTAGTGTATCATTCCAAATATGCAATGTAAATTTCCATTTTCAATTTAGATGTTATAATAATGTCTTAATTGGGATTAGTGCAGACAATTAAAATTAATTATTCTTTGTCCAAAGGTTAAATCTAGTTAGATTTCAAAATCTTAATATTTTCCATAAAGTTGAACTCCGCGCATACATCTGTTAATCGATTTTAGTGAATTTTTAAGATAGTTACCGAACTTGCAGGATTTTGAAGTATTCCATAATGAAAACCTATGAGAATAACTTAAGTAATATAAAAGCAGATTCCTCAATGGTCTTTAAATAATGAAAGTACAAGATCAAAGTTGGTAACCAACTTTGATCTATGTAAAATAAAATAGAAATGTATATAAAATAGTAGCGGAATTCAAAAATATGTAACATATTAAAACAACTGATAAAAGTTAAACAGTTTAATGATATAATCTTAAGCGATTTTACGGTTCAGATAAGGATTTTACTAAGAGAATAATATAAACAGCTTAATAACTTAATGTTTAATGTTTCAGAGTCTTTTGCACTGAAATATGAAATGAATCGATTGAAATAGGAATAATCAGAGTATTTTTTAATGATAAAAGTTGATTATAAATGAGGTTCTGATATTTCATTGTCGTTATCAAAATATCATGAAACTTTTACTACATATTAATTTCTTTTAAAATGCACCATGGAAAGTTGTAAGACTTTGATTTTTCCCTCCTCTTTTCTTTCTCTGTTGTCGCTTAATGGGATAATTCATTAATCGATAAGTTTAAAAATGTGCATCTGTTATTTTCTTCCTCCATGAAAAGAAAAGTGATCAATGAATAATTATTTAAATAAATTTTTAATGTATTAAGTTTAAAAAAATTTAATGTACCAAGTTTTATTATTTTATTCTAAAAAGTATATAAAACGTATAAAGTAAAGTATATACTTTTAACTATATTTATACTAAAAAGTATAAAATAATTTCTCCTAGTCCCAAACAGATTTATAACTTCATACACATCTTACTAAAAATTTGTAATTAAATTTATTACTTGGATTACATTTTAAAAATTTACAATCACAACAATCTGTAAGTGGGTATAAAAGTGTTCAGGGCTAGGAGAAATTATTTTATACCTTTAGTTCTTTTTTAAAATGTAGTATATTATTATTATTTTTTAAAAAGTATTATTATTTATTTTTCTTTTTAGTCTTATGCATGCGAGATTACATTTGATTTTGAACTAATATCGAGATACAACTTGGCGTGGCTCGAGCCCTCGGCAATTAATTAATTAATTTAATTTTGCGATGTCATTCTGTTTTGAGCTATATTAAAGTTTCAAGATTTCTAACTCTTCAGGAAGTTATTTAAAATGAATTGCAAAATTTACACCAAAGAGTCTAACAGACGTAGGGTTAAAAAGAAAAAAATATGACGTTAGTAAAATAATCTAATATTCATTCGAGTTCGTCAAACAAATACCTTCAATCACTCATTTCTGTTTGGAGTTAATTAGAGCTTCATTTGTTTATTTCGACTCAATATACACATGCATATTATAAAGGTTATGAAAAAAAAACACCTTCAGATGGCCATAGAATATTATTTTTTCATGCCTTTTAGCTGTTAAAAAGTGAAAATAAGCCCAATGCTAAACCTAAAATTATTGTCTCAGATTTTAATACCTTTTAACCTAATCTATGAAATTTAGATTTGATATTTCAGTGTTAGAAACAAATTTGTATTAAAAAAATGGCTGCGAGTTATGCATGGTCTGTGAAAGTATTTATTTGTAAATTTTTAAATTGTCTATTTCCTCAAAAATTGAATATGCGGGTAAAACAAATTAAGAAATGTTAAAAAGAAAGTTAAATTTTTCTTTAAAATTATTACACAGTTTATATCTTTCATGAAAGAAACTTCAGAGAATTCGTGCCCCTCCCCCTGAAAAATAGAGATACTGTCATTTCTGAGAAATATATCAATTTATTTCTCGACAAAAATACGGAAATGCCTTCAAACAACTGCTTTGTGTTTCTGACTACAACTTATAATGATGTCTATTCTTTTCAATTTATTTTAATGCGAAGGAAATAGGATGAAGTTTCTTTTCAAATAAAAATAATAATGTTACAAGCATTTTACAGATACATGATTGAATCGCTCTCATGAATGGTTTGTTAACCAAGATTCCCAAAAATGACATTACGTTTGTGAAATGCATACACCCCATAGAAAATGTAAGGAATTTTCAAATAGCCTGCTTATCTGCAAAACTTGAAATGCTAATGAAATTTGATTATATATATATTGTATATCTTGAAAAGAAATAGTATAAATCATCTGAATATTTTATAGTATGAGAAGTTAAATGTAAGCTATATTTGTAAAAGGATTCAAGGTATAGTTTTTAATGAAAATATCTACAATATAAGAACCAGCTATTTTCTATGGAAACAGAGAAATAAAAATGCCACAAGAAAACTCCATTTTGCATTATGATCTTTACTAAAACAAATTTAAATGCGTAAGCTGTAAACAGATTTTAAGCATCTCATTTGTTATTGACATCATTATAAGAAAATATGTCTTTTCCTCTAGCATTACTTCGTTGTTGTTGTCTTTAATTTATGTTTTATTTGTATTTACTTTTAACTAAATAATGTTATATTTTTAAACTGAGAATAATAACCTTACATTCCTTACATCTTTCAATGAATAAGGATATCATTGACAACACAATTAAAACCTTGCTGGTTGAAATATATATATATATTATATGTTCCGTATGCTAAATAATTATGCATTCTTTTTAAATTTCTGCTCGTACATTTTGATAATAACGAACATACATAATTTTTATCAAAACTTTTCTCAAATATAATTTTGAAGGATTCTGAGTTTGAATTCTAAAGCTGTTTACATTCAGTACATATAAACGTTAACAATCACCAACAGTTTTAAAGGACCACAGAAATAGTTCTCATATGAATTCGTTGCTTTTAATTGGAAATTCGTTATGTTAGTGACCATTTCTTTTTTTTCAATGCAATTCGCAAAAAAAAAAAAAAAAAAAAAAAAAAAAAGGCAGAAAATTTATATACACTATGACATATTTGATATAAAAAAAATTATGTCTGTCAAAATAATTCGTCGAATGTCTTTAGAGGAATGGAAAATTCCGGGAAAACTTTCAGATAAATCATGTGTTTCTCATAAAATATCATTGTTTTCTATGCTGATGTTAAACAAAACTCATAGTCCAATGAGAGAAAAAGATAACCTTCTTCGAACACACAGAGGATGTCATTTACAAACACGTCATGAGTGTCGATGTTGAGAAGAATGCACAAGAGAGGTAAATTAGGTTTTGAAATAACTAAAGAAAAGCTCTGTTGAAAACGAAATTGCATTCCTCCATTCCTTGTATTTATCAAAACACTTAAGCAGAACCATCTTCATCTTGTGGCTACCCTAAATAAACACAAAACTCTTACTTTTCCATCATGTTTTTTCTCCTCCACATACTGCGTCAGTAAACTGCTTGATAACCAACATGTGTTTTCCAATGTTTATTAGACAGTGACCCTAGAAAACGGAAGATTAGTTTTATGGAATGCTCCAAAAAAGTTTGAAATCAATGGATGGTAGAGAGGATGCACGTCTGACTGATTATCTTCTATGAAAGCCAGATCACGCCCATTCAGATATACATCGGTAGTTCTCGCTTGTTTACATACAGTGTACCCACATCATGGATGGATTGGAACATAACCTCTTCTCTGCCTGATGCATTCGACTGAAACCTCAGCAGTTTTGTTCAGAGTACAACTAAAACAATGACATTAGTTGTAATTGTTTTTACAGTAACGTCCAGGCATTTTGTCAGTCGGAACGTTTTAAGAATGGATATGTGGCACTGTGTCTAGGAAATTATGCCCTTTCTGAGTGAAAATCGGAATTTGTACCTTAGACTTTTCTTGGTCAATAATCATCTGGTACAGTTTCGAGAATGCAACAGTTTCTATTAAAACCTTACAATTGTTTAAATTTTTTTAAAAGTGGTTTCACTCATTTTTTAATGATATATTTTCTTTTGCGGGATTGTGGATAAAATAAAAATGATATCAACTAATCACATACATATTCCATTATTAATATTTTCAGTCGCAATTGTGTAGCTCTAATTGTTGAGGTAGTTTAGAATTTCGATTTGTTTGAATTCGGATAGAGGTACCAGAAAGTCTGGATTCTTCTCACTGCATTCTCCTTTATTTAATGTTATTTCTTGTTATTTATGCCAGTTATAATTATTATAAGTTAATGACGGGAATAAAATACAAAAAAAATCAGATCTTTGTCCAAATTTTGTATTGATATCTACTCAAAAACTGTAGTACTGATTTAATAAACAAACTATAAGTTTAATTCGATTAAAAAATTATAATTTTTTTTTCCGATTTAAGGTATTTATGTTTCCCTAGCTGATACTGAAAGCTTGGAGAAACATTTCCTTAACAATAATTCTCAGCTAATCTACGATGATTTTTAGAGGAAAATCCAAAGTTCTTAGTAAACTTCTTGATCTCGTATAATTTAACATAAATAACTTTAAAACTAAATTGACTGAAAGCGATAAAATATGAAAGAAAAAAAAGAATAAGAAGATTTAAACCTCCGATCTGACATATCATAAAATGATAAAGCATTGGGCTTGTTTCGTTTAATATCATCGCAACTTATGTGCGTGTAAATCCCGCAACTAAACAATGAAAAGTATTGCAGTAAAATATATTTAAATAATATTTTTAATAAATTTTTAAAATTTGAGAGGTGAAAACATGAGTAGAAATAAAATCTGTATTACTGAAAAGCTGACTTTTTAAATTTTAAAATAATACAAAAATTGTTTTCGTTATCTTCTGCTGATATTGGAGGAAGATAATAACATTTTAATTAGCTTTTAAACAAAATTTTCATTAACTATGAACAACTTTTCTACCAAGCCTCTGCTACCGAAAAAGTGACTGCGTGCTAAATTTGGCAGTATTAGGTCCATCAATCTGTCCTGTAGAGTATTTTGGACGAATTTTGCATCATGCCTATCGCATGATACATCAAATAGTTTGAGAATAATATCCAGCCTAATAATAATTTTCAAATATAATAATATTTCGTACTTTTCATTGATTTTTCTCCAGTAAATTTTGTTGCTGTGATAATACACCGCTAAAAGAAATATTAGAATGATTTTCAAATGCTGTAAATAACATGAAACTCGAATGGAATGAATATTGTTGTTTCAGGCTGTAATAACCGAAATCAACACTATTAGGTTAAAAATAAAGGATTCGAGCTTTTTGAAAGTTACAGTCATCTGTTATAGCATGATCTCGGCTTTTTTGCTAGATTCGAAGCCTCAATTCAACTAATAATCCTCCGTATATGCGGACCAGGTGCACGTTAAGTCTGACATCGGAGATCAGTTGTTTTCCCGCTAGTGTGGGACTCGAGCGACATTTTTGTTGTCTGGTCAAAGTTATAAGGTAAGTCCCAAAATAGTTCAAGTGTTAGTGTCTTACGAAACTTTATTATAGCTAAGCTAAATTACATATTTTTCACTTTTTGTTAAAAAATATAGCTACGACATAACTTGGAAATTATTTACGCAAAAATGTCGAAGCAATTTTAAGTTTTTCATCAATGGTTTTATATTTCTAGCACAATTTTAGAGTCTGGATAAAAAATTTCTGTCGAAGTGGGAGTGGGGGATATCAAATATCTTTATTAATCGCAAAAGGGTCTTGGGAAGAATAAGAGATGCTGATTTTCTTGATTAACGTTTCACTCGAAAAGTTTTTATGAAGTTTCGGCTTAGTATATCATAGTATTGAGATATTACAGCAAAATTTAAGTAAAGATGAATTCTTAATAGAAGAATTTGACCTATGCAGGGTCTGTGAATTAATTAGAAGTTATGAACTAGAATAAATGAGAAAATAATACCAAGGCATGTGAATAATCCTAGTATTAAAACATAGTATTATCTTTCATAAATGGTCTTTTTAAAACAATTTGAATATAAGCAGTATTTTTTTCTGCTAACGCATAAAAAACTACTGTTTATTACTTTATATAATTTTTCGACCTCTTATGTACAGCCGCCGGTCACCATGTCACCACTGAACGAAACTGTTTAGACAGGAATTATTAAGGCCGACTGCTGTCTTTATCATAACTAATTCCCTTGTGAATTAGCCGCAATGGTATCCTCTCCGAAGTGGTTGACCCTTACAATTATTCGACTTCGGAATTTTCAATTGTAACATTTAAAAATTAATTTCTTTGATTCACTAATATATTAATATAAAAGCTACTACGAATTTATTAGAATAATTCTTTAAGTTTTGATGCCTAATTGATCTATGATTGAAACGCAAGTTTTTAAGATTCATGCTATTGATTATGCTCATATGGTTATTAGATAATATCTTTCCGAAAAACTCTTTAAAATTCAAATTTTTACACAATATTTATTGTCTCAAATTTACACACACCTCCCATCTTCCTGCTACAAGTTATAATTTTAGTGTAAATGTTTTCTTTAATGAGTTAGCATTAGTTCATAAATATTTTTCCTTTTGGAAAGGCTGGAGTTCAGAATAATCACACGGAATACATTGTTCGGTTAAAATTTTAATTTTAAGTTAACTTCTAGTTTAAATCTAAAATTATTTCTGCGGATAAACTAAGTACTGAAAAGGAGTTCTTTTGCTCTATGAAGTCTGTGTTTTACCCCATTTTGATTATATTCGTTTACTTACGATCTATATCAGAATTAAACAGATGGAGACACAAGATGTCACATTAAAAATAGCTCAAATGAGCAGAATCGACAAAAGATAATCATTTAGTTTCTTTCGTAGTTGCATACATTTCGTAGTTGCATTACCATTGATATTTCTAATGTTTTATTTTGAGAAACGCTTTAATTGCTGCCGGATCTGTTTTTGTTAAGGCTCGCTGGATGCTGTAGAAATTACAGGTAAATATGCAATTGAAAAAAAAAAAAAAAACAAGCTTTTAGAAACTCAGTTTCGGAAGAAACGATTGAATAAATTGACATTTCATGATATATTGCATCGCTAAAGGGGGTATTTACCATAATTTTGGTAATAAAGAGGTTATTTATGCTATATTACTAAAAACAAATATCCTTTAAAAATGTTATTAATACTTTTAAAATTTGTGATTATTGTTACTAGATTTTTAATTTAATGAGTTTGAACTGGCTTTTCCCTGTATTTAAGTCAAAATGAAACACTACTGTTCATGCAAATGAATTTAGGTATGCTTATTTTTAAATTTTTTTCGAACATTTCTAAATACTAGTTTTTTCTTTTTTTTTTTTTTTCTTTTTTTTAAAATTATTATTATAACCTTTTACTATCACTTGATGCAGGTAATATTTCAAAATTCAGAGAAGTCTTTTTTTTTTCTTCCGGTTATTGTGATTTCATATTTTGAAAATACAATTTCCATTGAATAAGTTTGCAAAGATTATTTCATAATGCTAAATTAAAATAAAGAAACGGTTGCAATTTCTCTTGATTGCTTCAAATGCAATTTTTACAATTAGTGCGATTAGTTCATTTGCCACTTGAGCCATAATAGTATTTTAAAGCTAAAAATGAATTTAATAAAAAAGCAGTTTCTGAAAATCTACTTCTATTAGTGCATTGAAAAACCAGATTTTAAAAATTTTTAATTATCTTATTTTTTATGTAATTTATACTTTATTATTATAAATTTATACTTGATTTTCATCATCGCGATAATAATTCCGGGACAGACTTCGCTGTTTTCAACTATAATGAGTTGATGAAGATGACCAATTAGTGGACACCTGCTTCTCCAAATTCCCGTTCCACAGCAGCCGAAGGGCATTTTACACTTAATGTCAAATTCAACGTACATCAAATCCATATAGAGTTTTGATAGAGTCATGTTTTTAACCCGGAATCCGCAAGTCTATTGTCAAGACCTAACTGACTACTCGTTGCGGTCCAAACAACATGAGGAAGAAAATCTTTCGTCAGCATTTCACTTTAATTATTAAAGTATGCAATTACCATAAGATTTACTTTATTTGCTGCAAAAATATGAATAGAATTTTAAAAAATGAAATGCAAATGTTTTCATTTAATAATGTTTTATTTCGAATTACAATGACATATTGAGCAAATAAAGGCATTAAGAAGGCTTTAAAAACATTTCGCTGCTACTTTGCATACTGTTTTTTCTGTATATGCATTCAAAGCAATTTCAAAGCAGTGTCAAAAACATTCAAAAGTGACCACAAAAAAAAAACACCCTATCCTTTTCTCCACCGCACACTCAAATCAGAGGAGGAATAAGTAAGATTATACCATTGATTTCTACAGTGTCATTTTTCTAAAGATAAAGACGAAAAAAATTCTGAAGAGGAAGGAGAAAGGACAACAACGAAAGAAAATAATTTTACGCCAGACATCAGTGGTGATTTTTTTTTCTTTTTCTTAGCATGAATGAAATCGTTGCATTCATTCATGGAGAGAATTCGCGCTAACTCCAGTGACGTTTCATGCCTCACTAACTCAAAATACGCTCAAATGATTCAAGGCAGCGTACTTCCACCTATATGTTTTTCTATTGAAAAACCTATTCGTCTCAGCTGAATACAATCCCACAGAAAAAAAGGTCTATCTTCACCTTTTGTAGCGAAAAATAAAGTGGTATATAAGTTTCCAGTGGGGTTCCTTTTTTTTTTTATCACTTATATTTTTTCAAGACCTGTTTTCTCGATCGTGTCGCTCATGTCAAATCCTCAAAGTAATGTGATATATTGAGGTTATTATCGCTCTGACCACTAAATGAGGGTGATTTTGAGTGAAATTTCACTTAATTGAAAAAATCACTCGGTTAAGTAAAGTATTAATTAATTCTTGAAATTATAAAAAAAAAATTTCTGAAATAATAAGGCTTGTACTAATTTTTTTTATTTCATTATGTTAAAATACATTTGGAGCATTCTTTAAAAATTTGTTATTCCACCTCTATAAATTAACTAAGCTAATTTCAGTTAGAGCGATTCAGGTACAGGATAAAAATTTCTCTCAATTTCGATCATTCGAGATGGATTTATTCTTAAGATGTCAGATGTACGTGATAAACGTCTTGTCACCCTATTCCACTTTGATTTAATTGCTTTGTTTTGATTGTATATTACATCTTTTTTTCTCCTGCAGTAAGAAACTTTGTGACAGTAGGAATTGATTTCATAAAGATATATTAATATTATTTTGTCCTAAATTATTAAAGATCAGTTTCTCCGAAAAGGAAGAATATAATACGTACTTTCATTGTTATAACTTTGCCAGTTTCATAATTTGGGTTTTTACTTTATGAAGTCTGTATAAATATTTTTATTCAGAGATTTGGTTAAAACGGTTAGCGCAGGTCAATGCAAAACCTTTATAATTTATTAGAAACTCAATAAGCGCTTAATAAAATATTATTTTAAAAATTCTTTGATACTAATGTGATAAATGAAGCTGTAAATGTTGTTTTAATTAATATGTATTGTGAATGCAAACTGACATAAAAGTTCCTCATAATCAGGATTAACTATTTTAAAGCATGTGATGGCCATAATTTGACCAGCATAGTTTAATGTTAATAAAAAATATGGAGAAGATAATTTTCCTCTAGGTCCAAATAAGTGCTGAGTCAGTTTAATATTTTTTTGTTAAAATGGATAGTTTATTAAAATTTTGATTGTTTTTTTGGGAAAGTTGGACTTTTCCCTTAGAAAATTTCTAATCGGTTGGCACCAGTCTTGAAATTAATTGTTCAGAATCCAATAGATATGAGTTAGAAATCTAAAATGATTCAAATAGATCTCTGAAAGAAATAAATAGTTAAAATTATCTACAATTAAAATCTATGTCATCAAAATTCAGAATTCAAAACATTAAAAAAAAAAATCCAATTTATTTACTAAGTCGACAAAATCCTTAGCTGCGTAGAATGTCGATCTAAGCGTCCAGGTAAACTACTTCCTAACAACAGTATTCTCTATTCGTTTACCCATCTGAACATGAGGAAGATAACTCCTGCATGCTGGCAGCTGAACAAACTTTTAAATGCAATTTATTCTTAATTATCTTACGTAATTAATTCGGAAAGCATGCGCATCTTTTGCATTGCTCTCTATTTTTATGATACGCACTGGCTTGCAACACCTCTAGCTCAGTCAAGAATAACATTGTATTGTTACGACGTAACCGTCTTCTGAAAATTTCAGGCAGCACGCGTGTGAAAGGGCCCGTATGAAAATGCAAGCCGTGAAAGGACAACAAATTCTATTTTACTTTTCCATTCTTCGTTTCGACGTTGAAAAATGAATTGAGCTTCTCGTCGACGCGGCGTCGTGCCAAAAAGGTCTGTCATCTGCATATGGCGTCAGGGATATCCGAGCGACTCGAAATCGGAAGTAGTTCATCCAAAGTAACCAAACATCCCGCTTCTTCCGATGTATTGCATTGTTTCCCTGGGAAGAGAATGGAGCTTTTCCAACAATGATGAAATCAACACATGCAGCCTGAAGGAAACTGAGTCAGGAGAACCGACTGTGATGAACGAGCATTTGAAAAAAAGGCAAAGCATTCACGAAGTTGAGTCACTTTCTTGAAAGCAAGCCAGGGTGGCTTCTGCTAATATTGGCCCAGAGTATATGTGTTTGTACCTAATATAGGAGCCCCGTCATGTTTTTCATGTGGATAACATAATTTTATTTCGTCATTTGATATGATCTAAACAACTCTGTTTTGGCGATTAACTTATGCCCTAGTTTCTGAGGCATTTCACTCGCAAACTAACATTGATTTAGAGAGTGATCTCAAAACGAGTCTTTTCGACTCTTTTAAGGAATTTATTACTATTTAAGCAGGAAAATATTGGGCTAATAAAAAGATTATGCAAAAAGCATAATTAAAACAAAAATGCACTCAGGGTAATGTGATCTTAATTTTTTTCTTATGTAAGTTACATTAGGTAATTTTTAAAACCCCACATGCGAATTTGTTAAAAACTGGATAACCTAGCATTCGGAGCCCAGTAAGCATGCATCTAACTTAACATTTATGCTCAGACATTCTTATATGATATTAAATTTGCAATGCCTAAATTTTGGATTTATTTCAGTTCAATTATCCATATTAACATCACTTAATTTTTATTATTTCTATTGTAATTGATTTAATTTAACTTGCAATGCCTTGCAGCAAAATCTTGGTGCTAATACGTTTGGGAAACTAATAAAATCAGTACTTGTATCAATTGCTGTATCAGGACCAAGAAAGTTATAGGGAAAAATGCTTAGGACTTTATGTAAAACTTCAAAGAATCTAACCGTATCAAAACTAATTCATAAATATATCTGTTACATAATATTTAAAAATATGTTTTTACTATTAATCAAAGCAAATTTATTATTAAATATCGTTTCTACGCGGTGTTAGCGCTGTCGGAACATAGGAGAAAGTCAAAACAAAGTTTCGTTAAAAAAATAAATTGCACTTTTGTATCGTTTAAACCAACCAGTTTGTGACGCATGTCAAAAATGAATGACATATGTCTACAAGTGAAAATTTTTGCGCAGGAAATACATCAAAAAGTAAATAAGTATATAGAAAGGTTTTATAGGCACTAAAGAGAAACACCGATCATCGTTGCAAATGGGCCGCATTAAACCAAACAGAGCACGTTAATACGGTCAGATTACTCTCCTGAAACTGGACATCGCTGTAATCAAAGTGTACCTATTGTCCATTTGTTTAATGAATACGTGGGGGAATGGTGTTTGAGTTAAATGTCAAATGGTTGGATTGCCATCTATGGCATTTATTAAATCATTTATGATGAAGAAAATCGCTATTTTTTTATAATGTACTTTCCAAATTCTTCTTATAAATTTTCATAGTTGTGGGTGCAAAGAAAAATTACTGTTAACTGAGATTTTTTTTTTAATGAAAAGATACAATTGAACAATTTTCATTTGTTTAAATACACATGAGAAACTCATATTAGCTTAATTGATAATGTTTATTATTTTCTCAAATTAATAGGTTTTCAAATTTCTAAGCCGAGAAGGGTTTTGTGTGTGTGTTAGTGACAAACTATATAAATTGCTTTGTTTATCCGATTAACTTTTCAGAATATTTTCATTGTCCAAAATGAATCAACTCGTTCTACCATTTCTGATCTTTCTGTTATACTTTTTAACTCATTCAATTTAACTCACTCTTTATCAACTATCTTGAAATCTTTATCAAAATTAAATTCGTTTCAATTTTAAAACATAATATAAGCTGTCTCGAATCAGTTTATATACCCATAATACACATTAATTTAATTCTGGAATTCATTGCTATCCTTGGGAGAGAAATAAAAAGATGTGATTTCATTGAAATCATACCATACCATTAAAGTGTAACATTACAGCAATTAAATTACTTATTTGATTTGAACATTTTTAGTAATTACATTCAGTTATGAGAATGTTTTTGCTATCAGCTTTGAAATAAGCAAAATTATTTTAAAATTAAATGGCATTTATAATTTTTTTTTACTTATAATTTGGTAATTATTAAAATTTTTATCGCAATGAAAATCAATGAAAATTTCTTTTAATTTTTGTCATATATTTCAACTTTATTAATCAATTTGTTCCATTTTCTGCTTCCAGCATACATCTCATCCTGTTAGTCACTTTATCCTTACAATGCAGATTAATCTAAAACTATTTGATTTTGTCTCCATAAGCAGCAAAGTACGATTATACTAATGTTTTCATACATATGAATAGCAATGTCCACCCCCTAATTTTTTTGGATCAAGTCTTGGACAGTTTCTGTTTTGGCCTTAGGTAAAATTTTATGTATCAGCATTTCATTATTTCTATAGCTCGTATAATCCTCTTTATAGATAAACTAAAGTGTTCTTGGATTGACTCATAAAACTTTTGCGTACAAAGACGATTATTTTCCTAGGATAATAGATCTCCAGCAGTGTTGACTGTTTTAATGAGAGTTGATAAAAGATTTCGTATTCGTTATGGGCAAGTATAGTTCCATAAGCTGATCAAGGAGATTTTATGATTCACTTGATTGGTTTACATTTTACTATTATGATTAACCTCAATGGGTCATATTTTGTCATATAAGGGTTCTTTTTATCTTCTTTCGGAGTGCCTGGAATATGTAAATAAAATATTTTTTTAGTTAATTCTTTGATCACGATCATTAATTTCATACTGAAGAAAAAACGTAATTATAAAATTCAGAGAACGAAATATTCTAAATTTTTGAGATGTTGCTTTAAAATTTTCCCAAGAAAAAAGGACATTAAAAAATGTCCTTTTTATGTTTAGACAAAAATGTCTAATACTTCCCAGTAGCTTTCACTGACTTTTTTTAAGAAGAAATGAATAAAATATATAGAGATTTTCTTAAACTTCAAATAATTGCATGTTAAAATGACCATAAAACTTTTTAAAAAAGATTTTTTTAAGTAGATATTTTAGATATACATTATAATTTTACCGAATATATTCAGAATTAATGCCGAAATTACAATTTTTCCTTAAATTTTGGAAGTAATAATACAGCACTCGAGGCCCACAAAGTAAAAAATAAAATACATTAATTATTTATTTATCCAGAATTCTAACAGTACATGCTTATACAAAGTAGTGAAAATGTTTGAAAGTTATAACTAAAAATTGGAGATGAATAGAATATTTTAAAAAGTGGGTAACGCCATCTTGGGAAAATACTAAAAATATAATACATAAGCAGGCAATACCGAATATTCGAAAAAATTCTCGATCATTTTCAGCGAATGCATAAATATATCGACGTTATTCTTTTCACAAGCGACTGATATGTTCTTTAATTAAAGATTGAAAGAAAAAAAAAACATAATTTGATCTACTTTTCATATTTTAGACCCTTAAAGTAAAACTGTCTATTTATAATGCGATTTACATTCTAGAATATTATAATATGCCTGATTAATATTGAACGCGAGATGTAATTAAATTTGTTTGATATACTGTAATATTCATTCCTTAAAATTTGTGACTTATTTTGTGATTAGGCATAAATGAAGTAGAAACAAATTAATTTGATCAATCTTCTAATTTTTGTTTTAGAACGTATCCTTTAAAGATGGAATATAAATATTTTTTATCGACATATTATATTAAATGAGTGGCATGATGTGGCACTTTTACCGTCTTTTAATGATTCAAAATGACAATTTTTATTCATGAATTTTATTTTTTAATTTCAGCTTTTAGAAATATGTCATGCTTTCGCATTTTGGAAATGTATAGACTATTATTCAAGAGCAAATCATTACTGTTATTATTATTTTGAAGAAGATGAAACGAATTTTTTTGATGAAATTATTTAAAAACTGCTCTGTGTCCGTTAGACTCATTTTCAGGGGGTGGGGGGATTCAGCAGTCTGTGTATAGTACCTTGATGTAATAGTAGTAGTAGTTGTTGGTGGTGGTGGTGCAACATCACTGGTGTAGATCTGAAAGCTAATTACTTTTTCTCGCAAAGCTTTGATTCTTACTTATTTTGTACTTTATTTTTCTCCCAAAACTAATTAAAAAGCAGTGCATGAAATCTTGAAATGAAATCCACACCATTATAATTTGTATTAAATAAACTATTATTCCATAAAATTAATGTCTTCAAACTATCAAAACTCGTGTTTTCGTAAACATGAGTAGGCAATTTTTTTTAAAAGCCATTGCTTGTGTTTTGCGCTGTAAACATTCCAGCTCTACATTTTAATAATTACGAAGGCGGAACGTTAATTCAAGCAGTGCAGCCAAATAGTTTGTCTCGATTCCACTCAATATGTTAATAAGTAGGCCTTATTCCTAACTAAACGCCCCAGAGGATGTATCCTATCCTAATCTCGTATCTCAAACTGATCAGAATTGATTGGACGGTTGAATGTTCATAGTTCTCTAGGTTTAGGCCTCCTACTGGATTCTTCGTAGAAAGCGTGAGACATTTTACACTAATTGGTAACATGATATGTAAACGAAGCTCATTATTCGAGTTGAATTTGCTGCTCTGTAATGTAAATGTAATTAAATTGTGATTTAAAAGGGCAATTGAATTTCAAGATTTTGTCTGCGTCCGCGGCCAGATTATGATTATTTTTTGTTATATTTTTATTAAATTCTTTTTCAAGAAATGATTTTATTATTATTATAAATGGAAATCTTATTATATGATCTAGTTAAAGTAATAAGGAATAAATTACATTTTTATTTACTAAAAGATTAATATCGTTATAATAATGAAATATTTCATTCCCATGGAGTGAACACTTCATATTGAAAATTTCGATTGCAGAAAAGATTGATCGAAAGTTAACCGGAGGTAAAGAAACAGTTATAATACTGCAGATGTAACATCCTTACAAAATCCAACTTGAAAAAACGGTTCTGTTACATAATGCACAGTTAACTCTTTATTTACTGAATTATGTCGCCATCAATTTTTCAACTTCATTTTTGCACCTGTCGTTTAGTTTCCTTGCAAAATAATCCCACGGAACCCAAGAAAAAAAATGTAATTAACAGAAATATCTTAATTAGTTTAATAATTAATTAATTATCTTTAATTCCTACTTTTAGCTTGTATTAACTTCATGTTATTCGGGTTACATTCCCCGTGTTCTTTAGAATACCATCGGCAAAAATGGTGTTTTAGTAAAGATATAAGCTAGATTTAAATGGTACTTTTAAGTACCGTCAGTAGATAAAGGGTTAAACCTGGATGTCACAATGCTTTTGCGTTTTTTGATAATTATAATAAACAGTTATTCATTTAGAAAATTATTGAAAAGAGCGTTTAGAAATAAATAAAATTTCTTAGAATGGTAAAATGTCCCTTTTTTTCCGGCACAACATTCTAAATTCTCATAATGATGTTAATTTCGAAAGGCTTTTGAGTCTATCCGAGTTCTTATATCGGAAGATATGAAAATGCATTCCATAAATATAACGAAACTTCAAGATATTATTTAAAGCAATTATTAAACTTTTGTTAAATTCAAATGGAAAAAAAATAACTTTGAGAGTTCAAAATTTAGAGAATTTACTTCGAATTCAATCTCACACAACATAAAAAATTAATTAATTAATTTAATTCCCATGTAATTTCGTTTTCTTATTAATCTTTATATTTATTTATTTTCTCTTGGACTTCTAGAGGAATGCAATACTTTAGAATTTGATATAATGGGTTTTATAACCCCCTTATCGCTCTCACATAATCATTGAAACCTATTTTAATTCTTAAATTACTGCCAGACAGATGGAAAAGAAATAAACAAATACTTCTTTAACGTCTAATTTTTTTCACAGGTCTTCCCATGGAAACCGAGCGGATGAATAAGTCTCTCTCTCTCTTCTTTTTTATGTCAAGGAGTTTCTTTTCAAGTTTTTTTTTCAGTCAGTGTTCTCTTCTGTTTCTCCTTCTTATCCACTGTTAGAGAAAAGAATTTCTAAACAAAAACTGCGTTAGTTTTACTCACTTGCCGAAAAATTGAACCCATTGTTCTGTTTATTTTAAGCCACTTTGAAAGCTTTTTACCTATTCCACTTGCGCGCGTTTGGAGTATCTGGGCAAGCATTTTAAAGGTGTATAATGAAGTTTTGAAAATAAGTTCTACAGCTAGACAGGGTCGATAACAGAGCAACGGTCCAGGTTCTTTCGAAAAGAAAAGGAAAATAAAACTTTCAAAGAGATTTTTCAGTGCAAGACTTCGAAAAATTCACAGACTTCTTCGAATAAATGCTGTAGAAAACAGAATATAAAATAAATACTAAGAAATATTATAATAATGAAAAATATTACAATAAAAATCAGAGTAATTATATCGCAGTAATAAATTATATAAAAGCTGTATAAAATTATTTGAAAGCTCTTTAACAAATCTTCTAACTCATATCAGGACTTAAACTTTTCTTAAGAATTTATGAGCTAAATACAACTACTCTTACTGAATTTTTAATAAATAAGGATTAAACAATTTCTGAAATTTGATCTTTTTCGCAAATATAATCAAATACATGATACATTACAACTATTTTTTTTAAATTTTATTTTTCAAATATTCATTTTTATCCAAGGATAAGTAAATGGCTGGTACGATCAAATTATATATGGTAATTTTTTATAACAGTTATAAAGCTGACTTGTATCCTTATTTAGTATTGTCAACTAGGATTTCCATGGTTTTCATTGTAATTTTCTACATTCGTGTATAGACAAAGGCTAATCTATTTGTTAAGTTATATGTAAATTTGAGCTTATAGTACAGACTACCTGTACGGAGGATAATTAGAAAAGAACAGTGTATGCAGGATAATTATTTCTAGCACGTTCTGTGGTCTTTTTTCTTTCCCAATCAGAAAAACGTTTAATATGAATATCCTCTTTACTCCACTATAAGGCCATGAAGTTTGCGATTCTAGATCATTCTCTAAAAACAGACACAAACAATAAGCCAAAAGTTCCACAATTATTTCTTGATTTCAGTTATGATGCAGTTGAGGTATAAAGCACAAAGAGTTGGGGTAATTTCTTGAAACTTTATTAAATTAAAGTAAATTATTGTATAATAACATTGCAACAGCTATCAATTATTGCGATTAGAAGCAAATTTAAAATCAATTTTTTTCACGATCTGCTTTGACATTTATAGTCCAAGCCTTCGTATGTAGCTAAGAACAATACAAAACATATTATTTTTTATCCTAAGTTTATTGCCGACACTTAATAGAATTTTTTTTCATTGCTTTTATGAATTGTTTTTCTCAAATAAAAAAAATGAACTTTTAGCATACAATATGAAACAAGAACAATATGAAAAGATGTTAAATGAAAAAAATTTTCTTTCAAACTGACATGCGGAAAAAAAGAAGTTGGTTTTGAGCTCCTTATTTGATATCTCATCTATCAGATATAATTGAATTTTTTTCCAAAAACCAATGAACTTCAGATGCATGTCAGAAATCAATAAAGTTACTCAGATCCTCAATCGATAGCTCTCAGTTAGGATACACCTTCATAGTTTAATATTATTGTTGAATTTCATTTTGCTGTTATGATGAATGGCTATTGGTTTATAATAATGAATTTAGGTTAAGATAGTCATAAAACTTTTCCCTTTGCGTCCTTACTGGGTGTTTGCTATGTGACGATGTTTGTGAAATGAAAACTATAATTCATGCTTGACTCTACATGTTAAATCAGTTCGTGTTAATAGTTCAGCAATGTATTGAAAATGTAAATAAGCTTTTAGCAGAAGTTATGAATTAATTGTTTTTTTAGAACTGATACATATTGTATAACATATAGAATTAAAATCAAATTTCACTTTTCTTTCAATATTTTTAGAGCCTTTAAAAATTAATGGGAACTTTTGACGCTCAATGCTTTTATCATCATCATTATTATTATTCACGACCATTGTTTGAGTTGACAGTACTTTTAAAAATTAATTTTAGACTCATAGTTTTCAAATGTGATGAAGTTGTAGACTTTAAAATAAAAAAAGGAAAAATCAAGACTAGAATACAGTATAATTAAATTAAATTCTTTTTTAAACACTTAAATTCCACTTTATTTATTTCGTATTTGTATAAATGGAATTTTTAAATTGATGTTTCATTCATTTGACATGTTACAGATTTAAAATTCTGTACACTTCTGGATTTTCCATGACATTGCACATTTTTATTGTTTTCGAAATTTAATTATCTGCTAGTAGTTTAATTTAATCCAATTTTGATTCATGATTTATGGATCCACTTCATGATGAGTTTGAGAAGCTATTTATTTCAAGACTAAAAAAACATAGTTAAAATAATAAAAATTCCACTTTTTGGTTCATGATTATGTATTTTCGAAACTGTTTTAATTAAATTTATTATTTAGGACACAATTTGTTATCTACTAGAAAATGATAATTCATTTTCATAGAGAAAGTTTCAAATTTTGATATCAAATGTAAGTACTTTATTTAATTCTTCAATTTATATAAAACACTAAACTGTAGCTAGTTATTTCCTATCAGAAAAACTTTTGTGTGCATCAAGTAGGCGCTTTCTTGGACAAAGCAGAATTGCGTAAATTTAATTTAACCTTGTTACTAAGGTTTGAATGCATTTCTCTCGTCTACAATTACGTAACATTTTGTATTTAATTCATTCGCTGACAGTAACATGAGTGATTCGTGAATAGATAACACTTAATTTTTTAAAAATCTGTAATTAAAATTAGTTAAATGACTTAGACACACTTAACTTCTTTTATATTCTAGTACGAAACTAAAATAGCCATAAAAGGCCAGCATAAAAGATTAAATAAATCCGTAGGTCAAAGGATTAAGGATAGCCTTGGTATTTGATAGTGAAATCAAATTAATTGAAATATGAACTTTTTAATACCTCTAAGAGAAACAATTTGAAATAAGCTGCTTCTTCAAGCGATTTTAAAGCTGAATGAGTTTTGATGTGAATAAATAGTTATTCTCAGGTTTTATATTTTCATATTTTTGAAATCACGGAAAATAGAAGGACAAACCACTTTTCATGAATGTAAGAAAATCTAGGTAAGGGAGAAAATATTTAATGAACTCCCTTTTGCTGATTTAATTAAAAGAAAGGGACGCGTAAATCATGCTAAGTGTTCCCAACGATCGACAAGTTTCTAATTAAGGCAATAAAATATTTGCGAATATCTTCATCTCCATAGTGAAGAAGGGTCTTCTACCAGACCAACATTAAAAAAAGTACCGAGTATTAAGTGAAAATTTATTACTCGAAGAGGAAAACATTTCATCAAATACGCCTCCTACAAGAGCACGGTTCTGCTGTCTTTCTGGAAGGTCACATTTAGCAAATTAGCGATTAAAAAAACAACAACAGAAAAAAACTCTTCGTAAAACAACTGCTTTTAATTAATCTCGTTGCCTCATATGCGTTGGCGCGTTTGAAAAGAAATGGAAATTAAAAAAAGGAGAGATTGAGGGCTTGAAAATTTGTGCTAAAAGCTGAAAGCAATCGATTCGATTCATGTGACAATGGCTCACCAAGCCAGAGATGGAGACATTCGGTTTTGATGAGTGGTTGCCCGTTTTTTCCCCTTCTATTGGTCATTAGCGGGGTTTTGAGTTAATTGCGTCGAACAGTTTTCGTTGCTACTGGAGGATTGCCGATAACATCTGAAAGGCGTGTCACTAAGTCCGTATAGGGTAATTAGGCTTAATGCTTCGAAACCCATAAGAAGCGCGTTTTGATCGCTACGTGTCTCTAGGATCTCCCTTCGTTAATTATCTGGATTTTAATTTGCTCCAGTACTAAGTATTTGTTGTTGTGGACTCGCCTCGTTTCACAATTGCTCTTTTTTTTTTTTTTTATCTATATACTGTCTCTCCTCTGGTCGTGTCCTTAATGCCAGCTTGCCTTAATCACTGGATATTTTCCACGCAAATATGCGCTCTCTAGCGACAGCATAAGACAACCCAACAGGAAAGGAGGGGGAAAAGTAAACAATAAGAACAACGTTGCATTTTTTCTTTCCTCCTCACCTATAACTAACTTTTTTTAGCTGCACAGGTCGCATTTCGAAATGTCTCATATATATCTGTTACGGTTCGAACGGAGACAATGACAATTTATTGCAAGCAATTTGTTTATTACTTGGTTCTCGTTTTTCACCTCTGCACTTCATTAAAACAAGTTACTGTAAAGAGGATACAAAAATGCTGAGTAAGAATTTTGTGAAATTTTAATCTAAAGTTAAACAAGTTATAATTTTGAGATCAATTCATAATGAGTTCGTAAATACAGACTGGTAGTTTAAACAAAACCATTTCAAGTAAATTTCATGAAATTATTGATTGCTACCTCTGCATTCATTTTATTTCAATGCCTAAAAAAGTAATTAAAATTAAACACACGCAAGAGACATAAATAAATATTCTCGAATTCTTTTTTCTCAGTATGATGGGGGAGGGAGAGAGCAATTTCGATTTATTTAATTAGCACCCTCAGCTGTAATAACTTTCTTAAATGTTACGTGACTAGCTTGCTGTTTTGAGTTAAATACAAGAAACTACGCTATCAGAATTTAGCAACAAATCAAAAGTTATACACTTTAACATTTTTAAAGTTAGAATTTCTTTCATTTATTTTTTCATTAGAATTTCTTCTTAATAAATATGCAATTACTATTCTGTTAAAAAATATGGTTGATTGACTAGTGCTAAGAGGGTAGTCATTGATTGAAATCCCTTCTTTCTTCATGGGAAATAAAGAAATTGCCAGCTGTCTTAAATATTACAATGTATAAGAAAATAATGAGACCCATGAATTGTTTTAGAAGAAAAAAAAGGTTCTATTAGAATATTCAGAAACATTATCTTCGTGTCTAGAATTGAAAATATTGATAATGACTTCCATTGCCATTTCTTATCTGATGTAATTTTGGTATTGCTTGCCTTGCAAATAATTTTCGGATGAATGAGCCAATTAGCATATTGAACAATTTCAAATCAGGGTTTCCTTTTTCAGTCAAAATTTTAATTTTGAACTTCTTTACATGCGAGAGACATAACATTTTGGAGTCTTGTCTTGAATAACTATATCCCATAGAAATTTTTCATCTAAAATTTCTCACAAATTTTAAACTTATTACTATCCACCTGTTCTTGTTTATTCATTATTCTATTATCTTAACTTCCTTTTCTTATAATCTCTGTTTTTTTTTTTTTTTTTTTTTTTGAAAATGTATTATTTTCATTGTTTCAATACAAACTATGATATTGATACATTATTTTTCATATTGAAGAATTCAGTTGGTTGTAATTGTCACCAGTTGCTGATAAGGTCCAGGTTTGTGTAGCTATATGCTAACTTCCGACCGGAAATCAACCTTGTTATTCTATGAACTGCCCACTGACAACTGTGCAGTGTGAGATAAACCGGAAGCTAAAAGCATAACATTTTGGCCCAAAATAACCAAAACAGGCAATCATTAGGCCATGGACAGTCTTACACTCCCTTGCTTTCGTAGAAGGGGGGGGGGACATAAAAAGACAACAAAAGAGGATGGGGGGGGAGTCCACAGTACATCACCCAATTCACCGGAAACTCCATCGATAGTGTAGCAGCCATACCAGAGCTTGAGCTCTGTTGGCTGTAATGATATGTTTCTTTTCTCCGTTTGTCTGGCACAGACAATAGCGTAACATACACTTTCTCCAGAATTGTTCCCTCCAAGTTTGAAAGCTGTGATTAGTCTTTTATTTTTCTCCCTTCTTCTAACCTCAATTTTCTCCCTGGTGTTTTTGTTTCCTTTTTTTTAACAGGCACACAAGGTCAATCGCTCGTCAGGTATCATTTAACTCAACATTTTGCCTTTTCCTCCTGTTCCTCATTTTATTGGCTATAACTGATGTCGTTAAAAATATATTCTTAGTAATCATTTCGGCAGAAGGAAAGAACTTTGCCGATATAAGACGGCCATTAAGCAAAAGGTCAGAGTTAGTAATGAGGCGCAACTTATGGATATTACAAGAAACGATGCAACGCTTTACAATCAAATAACTTCATTTTCTTTGGAGAAAGTTTGACTTTTTTCTCTTACATAAAAGGTGTTTTTTTTTTTTTCTTTCGGTAAGAGGATGGGAAAATATAACTATAAAAAGAGAAAACAGCTTAGTTAAAGCGCTTTGAAAGTGTGGATTCCATTTATAATAATGATATTATGATGTAATTTAAAAATTACATTAAAAAAGAAAGATGGATGTCACTGAGTTCATGGGACGCCCTTTTTCAGACTTTCCTTTATGTAAATACAATAAGTTCGTCTAAGATTGTTTGCAAAACAGCCTGGATAAGATGTTTAAGTAGATTCGCTATATACTTTCTGCAAAAAGGCGAGATAGATATAACGATCGGTTTATGATGTCTTTATTTTCTGTCCATTTGACATAATCCCTTTGGAAACTTCATCGGTCTGTATGGCATTCATTTGGTGATTCGGTTGTTAACAAATAAATCCTACACAATCAAAATCACAAGAGTTCAATATAAATTATTTTAAATAAGATAGGGGTTAAATATCATCTATTCAAACCCTTGTTTTGTTTAAACAATTAATACACGCGTTATTTAGCTAAAAATAGTTTTAAACTTTTATATAGCTTATTATGTTGTGAGATTGTTGTGGGGGAGAATTTGGCTCTTCATAATTGTTTATTTCTGCTCCACTTAAGTCATATATTACTGTGTTATTAAAAATATGTATCTGTAAAAATGTTAAAATTAAAATACAGAATACCAAGAATCTTAAAACTTTGCATAGCGACTCCTATTGTATCACTTCTATTGCTGAGTTTTTCTACCTAACATTATGAGCTGATAGTTGATAAACTGTTATAACCAAGAAAGAATACATAATTACCGGTTACTAATCTTTTGAGCGTAGCACTTCTTGAAGCCCTTCATAAATGTTTTATCTAATAATTGCATGCGCAAAGAGTATGATCTGATCATCTGATATAAATGACTATAGTATCCTCCTTCCAGAATTTTTACCAATGAAATGAATTCATCCATCATCTTGATTAAGAGATTTGATTGAAATATCCGGAAGAATGGCATTTTGAAATATTTCAAAGAGGAACTCCATTTATAAGTATTATCTTCATCTTTTTTTCTAGGAATTATTTCATCTTCAGTTGTACAAAATTCACCAGAAGGTAACATGTAGGTTACGATGTTATTACTTTGAAAGTATTCATAATATCACCATGGGAGATAATGGGAGCTCTTGAAAGTAGACGATATTGTGGATAACCTAACATTCAAGCATGGCGATTTCTACCTATACTACTTCTCAAAACAAGTATCATACTGTCGAAAACGTAGTCTACTAAATTTATTATAACGACATTAAATAATATAATTTTATCTTTTAATTTTTATTGATTATACTATAAGTAATGAAACATAATTGCTATTTCCCCATATACGAAAATCAGCAAAAAATCTCAGAGGAAGAAAAAACAAACTTAGATGCTTTTACAAGCAAAGGGGTAGCCTTTGTAATTCCGGAAGCGACCACTAGACACTAATTCTAATCAAAAAGCGGCTATCTCTTCTAAAATCTGTTAAATTTGTTATTCTGCTTGTTTAAAATCCTTGTAAATTTAGTTTAGTTTATCTCGGTTTTATTGTTTAATTATCGAAAAAGACAACAAAGTATATTGCCAAAAATGGACAATTGTTCTATCTTCGAATTAAATGGAGAAAATGTAACTTTTAGTGTTACTCGAATTTTTATTAAAAAGCAAGATGAAAAAAAGAAAACATTATCTCTATTTCTGCTCCATGGTTATAAAAAACGATTTCAAAATTTTAATCAAAGGGAATTTCAAAAATTTTAATTGCTATGCAGGATTAGTTGGTTTTGCTCCTAATTTGCCATATTAAACTTTTAGAGGGAAAAAATATGAACTGAAAAGTTGTAGATCATTCTCGCTTTTTTATAAAATTATGAAGGAAAATAAATATATTTACATTTGCTTGAATGTTTTGATTTGATTTACGGATTGAAGAGGGGGGGAGGGAATTGAAATGCCAAATATTGTGCCTTTAAAAATTACAATAAATTTCTTTTCAGTATCTTTTTTTACATATACAACCGTGTCAAAATTGATATTAATACTTTATGCATAAAGTGGGAGGGGTGGGTTTTTACGGAATGGTTATGATAAAAAAAGATCACGGTTAAATTCAACTTCTGAAACAGAAGGTCAGAGCATATTCAACGTCTAGGGTAGTTCTGATAAGCAAACAGTATTTCTCCTAGTACTCCACAGCCAACTGGTCTTCCTTCCTTCAATCTTGACCTTTGACGTTCGCTATAATTCAAAAGCAGCCAGAGAGCAGTTAGCCAGTATATAAATATAAATATTATTTTTTTTTAAATCCACATCAACTCAATTTCATGATTTCAAAAAGATTCGTCATTTTAATCACGTAGAGATACATATTTCGGAACTAATCTTCACAGAAAACAGGTTTCTCTAACGACATTTTCGCCCACCGATGTTGTTCAGAAGACGCATGTCCGAACATAAATATGCGTGTGTTTATAAAGTTTTTCCCATAGGGCAATACGTGAGAATCGTGCATGATAAGCACCATTCTTCTACATCTTTGACTCACAAAAGCAGCTCTGTAACCTTCGACGGATCCTGACACGCGCTCAATAATAAAGCGAAACTCTAGCTTATAAATTAAGCGAACACTACAGCAGTCAAGTCCCTCGTTAAGCTCTGACTTGGGCTGCTTTATGACAAAACGTTATGGTGGCGAATATTTCATTTCTTTCTCGCTGGCATCGGCAACTGGAAAAAGGGGAGGGAGGACAGTTATAAAACCACTTGGTAGTCTGCCAGCACTATACCTGAAACAATCAATTGAACTGGAGGTGAAAACAAAATTGGTCTTCCTTTTTATGATGCTCTCGGCACATCGTCCTGACTAGGGTGTCTTTTTCTTGAAGTGCAGAATTGTATTATAAAAAGGGGAGGGACACAACTTACAAGAGACGTTTTTCCTCTCTCTGATCTTAGGTATGACAAAACTGATATACAGCCGGCTTGGCAGTAAGCTATAAATAAAAACTAACGACCGTAGTCTGTGACTGCTTTATGTGAGTACGGCGGCCAAGTGGACCTCGTTGTCTTTCTTCTTTTCACTCCTCTGTATGGGTAGTCAATATGCGTTGCCCATAATCTGATTCTAAAAGTCTTGTCATAATTAGTACCTGAGCAATCAAACAATGTCGGAACTCGCTGGTCACTGAAGAACTACGTCAACGCTCTGCTCCAACACTAGGAGTAAAAACGTTTTATGGGAGAAAAAACATTTTTTTTCTTCTCTACCGTCCACATTTCACTGCAGAACTAGCGGGGACGGGCTGTAACTTTCTACACACGCACTGCATGCCAACAATCTTTAACTTCTTTTTTTTTTTTTTGTTGTTTTTTTTTTTTTTTTTTTTTTTTTTTCATTTTACACTTGAAGGAAAGTAAATGTAGCCCTATTCTTACACTAGTGTCAATAGAGCATGAAGAAATGAAAATACTGAATAAGTTTTCTTGACTTGTTACCAAAACAAATAGCGAATCGAATGAAGACTTAAATTTGGAATTGTCATTTAATCCCCAAAAATTTTTTAATGTGATACTCGTGAAATGCAAAAAATCTCGATTTTGAAAGAAATACTTATAATACTTAGATAGGGCCTAGATTAGTTTTTATTACATACTTTCAACATAAATTACAAGATAAATTTTGAGACATTCGCCTCCACTTATTTAGCTTTCTTATATTTTAATCCATTAAGTTAAAAAAAATGACGACATTCTTCCTGACTGATAGTTAAGTGATCATACACACATATTTAGTTGAAACTTATTGCACATTCTTGCATTTAATCTAACTTCAAAACCAATCATTTCTTTCGAAAGTTTTTTCTTGCTTTGTTTACAGCAATTGCCACTAAAAACTCCAATTAATTTTATTAAATTAAATCTCATTTTGAAGCTGCATGAGGGCAAGAGCGCCACCCAGCTCTCCTAACTTCTGCACCTACTTGAGAAAATTAGACCGAAACCTCGCGATCCTCTATTATTGAAACTGATAATCATGTACCCAGGTTTTCTGATTGAAGTAATGCATTTCTTGTTGAAACTACACAGTAGATAGGATGATCAAGACCTTTACCCTGATAGTTTCCAGGAAGAATTCACTTGATTCTGCAAAAGTTATCAATTTACCTCTAAAAAGTACTAAAACAGAGAAATATGATGACAGAAAGATAAAAATTTCAAGTTCTCGAATAAACCAACCTTGTGGAAAAGGAAACATAAAAAAATTACCAAATTTTCTTTTGTGTTATCTCATATTTTTAATATTTATCTAAGATTATTCAGTATTATAACAAATTAACATATACTTTTGTAAAAATCTTTTAAATTCTTTTTTACGCATTTGCAGAAACGCTAAGTACATGTTAAGTAGTAAAATAATAATAATAAAATGAAATAGATATAAAATAACAAAACCGCTTGTTAATTTTATTCGCTATTTTTTCCTCTGCCACTTCATCTAAAATTGGGTCATTTTACGAGAGGAATTCATTCTTTTCATTAATATCTTAAATTTATTCATTTAATGGACAAGTTTCTTTTTTCTTTATATATGTACGAAAAATACATCAATTTTCTTTCTTCCGAAAAGCTAATTAACAAAGAGAAACGTGAAACACTTTCATTATCTCTTTATGAAAGAGATTTATATCCTGTTTTAAGCCACAACTGCTGCGGCATTACGCAATAAAAGCCACCATTTTTTCTTTTTAAATTTATTATTCTGTTCTAACGCATTTCTTAAAATTTGATATATACCATCTTAAAATACCCATCTGTCAGCTTAGAAGGCCACTCACGCAACGACAAGAAGGAAGCAAAATAATATCATCTTGATTATGATATCAGAGTGGACGAAGCTGTGTCCACTCACATATCTATGAAAGCGAAATCTTTCACAGGGAAAGATCACTATCAATATGTATGCCTTTCTCTCCAGCTTAATTCGTTTTTGCTTTTTATAGAGTTATTAATGATCCACAGTTGTTACTTAGTTGCCGAATTGTTAATATACATAGCGATGCATCATAGTGTAGAACCTCATTAATTATCCTACTCAGAATGCGTAGGACTTCAGGAACAAGCGGTCATCCTTACAGCAGCCTATCGGTTCCTGATAAGAGTTTTGGACGGAAAATATCCAAGTAAACTTTAGGAGAAATCTCTAGAAAAGTAATGAGCAGTCCAATGCAACGCCCGTGTCACTTGTGCCCATTTCAATATGAGTTATTCTCTTCCCACCTACTTACCATTCAAGACACATTCTCCCTACAGCCGGCTCTTTATACAAGAGTGTCAAATGATTTGATATATAATATTACCTCCTTTGATTCTGTTCAACTATGGCTCATACGGATTATAAAAGAGGAAGCGAAGTCGGAATGGAGAATGTTAAAAAAATAATAATACATAATATTAATGCCAAGGCCTTATGACATGAATGCGTTGCACTTTTTGATCGTAGGAAGTTACAACGATATTCTTGTTGGGTTTTTAGTTAAAAATCTAAACAGAATGGAGCATACATGAGGACAGATCGGATAGTTCCAATTGTAAAGAAACTGGAAAATAAAATAGATGTTTTTATAGTGGTGAAGAACTCTCAATATTGGTTAGACAAGAATGCGTTTAGGAAGTAATTTGTTTTAAAAGATGTATTGATAAGAAAGATCTCGTGTGGTTCTCTTAAATATAATACTTGAATGAGTGTTTTAATTAATATCTGGACAAAAATTAAGAAGGATTTTTAAAAATTATTTAATGTTCAAAATCGTGGGTTTTCTTTTCTTTTTTTTTTTCTGTTCGCTTCAAAAAAAAAAAAAAAAATAAAGGGAAGACCAGGATTGTATATGAGGGACAAAAAATCTTATTTATCAGTTATTATTTATGTATTTGTAGGATTTATTTATATTTTGGGGAATGTAACGTTGAAGATTTTGTTTCCATCCTTTGATGTATTACATATTATTGGGAAATATTGTTAAATAGTGTGTGCTCATTGTTAGAAAATAAATTATCCTCCTAAAAAATATTATTTTTTTTTTCATTTATTCATAAAAAGGACAAATATTTTGAAAAATATCTACAATTTAGATATAAAAAAAGAAGTTTTAGAAATAAAATGCATAATTATTTCTTTACGTTTCCGTGTAAGTTCCCATTTCCTTATTACCATTGTCTTAAGTATTTTCACTCAATCAAAAAAGTAGATGCAACTCCCTTTTTTAAGTTTGTAATAAAACTTTCTGAAAATAAATTCAAAATATTCTTTCTTAATTATTAAAATTTTCTATTATAAATGTTATGTTTTTTTTTTCTAGCCATGCTTGCTTATTATCTTGTAATCAAGAATACAAGATGATGAGAATTATCTTAGATTCTGAATCTTGCTCAACTTCTTAAATTAAATTTCATTTATTATCATTTTCTTATTATTTTTAGGCAGCTAATTACATTTGTTTTCATAACGAGACATATGATTTGAGTCTTTTTTAATATATTTTCATCATTTCTCCAACATGTTTTGCCGTGTTTTATAAGTCTATAATATTTGTTATTAAGTTGCACTTGAGTCTGGTATGAAAAAAAAGGACTTTTTCCCAGTAAGAACTTTTTCACTTTCATCTTTCTATGCTCATTTAGGCTTATCTTTGTTTAGTCTCTTAACATCTCTATACCAGCTGAGTGAGTGAATGGAACCTTGCACACAATTAAGCTGCCAGAAGTCGCTTTCCACTCCAGATCCCTGTTCATTGATTCCCTAATGAATCAATGCGCTTATCAAATCGATCTCCTCCCGGTACCAGAAGAAAGAAAGAAAGAAATCAATTGTCAGAAGCAATCAGAGTAGAGAAAAATAGATAGATGGTCGAAAGAGGTTCGCCCGAGTTACAGATGGGTAGGGGCTCGTGACAAGGCCTGTGATTTAGGCCCCACTCACCCAGGGCCCCCTTACAATTTAAGAGGAAGGAGAGAGAGAGGGGCCGGAGACATGCTGCTATTAATCCTGTTATGGATGCATTAGCGAAGGTGCAACGCAAAGAGCCCCACTCAGCGCTAGGACACAACTGTGGCCAGTTGAGGGGGCGTAAGTGAGGGTGGCAACCTTTCCATGATACTTCTTCTTGCGGCACACTTTCCAAACCCACAGAAGCAAGAATATCGGCGGAAATTTCTCACCGGTAATGCCTTTTGTCGTTAACAGTATTAAGCGAGCATGCCAAGAGACATCTCTGGCCTCCAGATAGCTATCGTTTTCCCTCTTGGCTTCGAAGCGTTTGTGTATTCTTTGGAAAAAACCCCATTGTTTGGGATTCAACAGACTATTACAATGACTAATAAAGCTGTTCATCTTACTGCATGCTCTGACACGTTCGGGTTCTTCCAAGCTGCCAAACTCGAGGTAGAAAGATATTTGTGACAATTTAATTGCAATGATTAGGTTGAACAGCAATTAAAAGTTTGAATAATTGCAATCGATCAAATAATCAGTAATTTAAAATATGATTGAATTCTTTAGCTACAAGAAAAATTGAGATTTTTTGTCATGTTCATGATGTTATCATTTCTAATGAAACATTTTTTATAAAGTTTTGAAGAGTTTCAAAATATCTCTATATTTCATTTTATTAGATGAAATAAATCGAATAAATGCAAATTTTTTGAGTTGCATTACAAAGATATGGTCTTCTTTTACATTTCTTAGGTATTTGTCTACTAGAGGGCCAAAGGACTACAAAGAGGAACTCAAGGAATGTGTTCTTGTTTCAGGAATACTTTTCTTGTAAAATAAATTCCTTGTTTCGATCCAATGCGGCAGAAATTTGTGCTGATGAAACTAGTTCTCGGTAATTAACTGACAACGAGTGCCGTAAAACATCTTTACAATGATACCAGTGTAGTGAAGAACAGTGTTCGAAGTTATTTATGACTGCAATCTTTTTCGCCTTTAGGACAAAAAGAAGAGAAACTCCATTCGATGTTGGCTCTTTTCTAGTACTTCTCGAAATTAAAATGTCGAAAAAGTTAATTATGCCATGAATGTGTATTTTGTATTTAAAATATAGGTATAAAACTTTTTAAAAATATGGCTCAAATGTTTAAACGTTTTTTTTTTTTTTTCGCTGGTTTGAGTTTGTTATAAAAAATATTAGGTTACAGCAGTACGGAAATAATTTGATATAAAATCTTATCAATAAATTATTACCTCCTACTTAAAAGGCTTTTGACGATCTAAATTAATTCAAATATCTTATAAAAATATTTTTTTTAAATTTGACTTCGAATGTTTTGACCATATTTACAATAATAAAAATTATATGCAAAATGTAACATATTTATAAAACTATAACTGGGATAAGATTGAAACTTATATTCTTTATTAATTTAAATCATAATTTCCCTTTTTTTGCATAATTATCTTGTTTTTAGATAATACATATTCCTTTTGCATTTGTAGGTATGTTTTATTTCCCATTTATTTTTCTTCAAAATCTAATATGTTATAGGATTTTTTAAAATTTCAAACGCACGAAGAAAGAAAAACAAAAAATAGTTATGAAAGAAATGATGTAAAATTGAAATCATAATATTGACTTCTGTTGAGTGAAAATGCATCTTAATTTCCCTAATAATATCTTTATATCTTAGATAAATATTATTAAACTTATTATATTATAAATTTCTAAAATAAATCTAATAAAACGCCGTCTTCTACTTTTTGAACAAAATATTTTCTTCATTATATATTTATGTTGCGAGAATCTTAATTTGTAGTATAGTTTTCTTTGATGAAAATGTTTTATCATGAAAGAACAAAGAAAGATGGGATATGATAAATGATGAACTGTGGTCAGTTCTGAAAAAGTCACTAAAATGAATTATATTACTTGTTTCTAAAGAACATAAAATCTATTTTCTAGAACTTCTTATTTTGTATAATCTTGTATCTGCATCAAATTTATAATCCATGGTTGACGGCAATTTATTTGCTCGGGAAAGCGGCCACTGTGCCATTTGATCTTGTTGCTCCTGTACTATTTTGTATTGCACTTTGATAATTGTTACAATATCCTTTATTCCAATCTTTCAATCAGTTATTAGGCATATTTCTGCTTAAATCATAAATGGAGCATTTTTTGAGTGGATGTTATAGTTTCTTAATGTTCAGGAAATTGATGACAATGTATATTTCAAAACCTACAGTTAGTTTGTAAAAAAATAAATCTAATTATAACATTTTGGTTAGCATAATTCATAACATACGGACGGGCGGTCATTATTATTTGTGGATCTTTTAAATGGAGTATATTTCACTTTTTCCCATTACAAACTATTCGGATGCATTAATTTCCTGATTGGAAAACTCCTCCCCTGAAATAAAATTAATAAAAATATTTTGATAACTAAGCGATAGAAATGTCCAAATAGGAGATTTTTTCGGTTTCTTTTCTGGTTCCATAGAAAGTTACCAATAAATTTTGTTGAAATTGTAGGTGCACTATATAATTGTAAGTCCAGAAAAGGGTTGTCTCTCTCTCTCATTTGCTTTTTATTTTCTAATTTTATTATGGCTCCCAAATACTAAATATTTTTCCTTTTATCAATGATGTATCTTTTAAATTAGCCATTAATTTAATATTTGGATTAATTAGTTTATAAAAATCTTTCATTTTAATCCATTTCAAATTCCATCAATGAGAGCCTTTTGTTGCCAGCAAAAATTAAACTAAATTCTGAAATTCTTTTAAATAAGTATTTAACGATTTCGCTATACCAAGGTTTTTGGAAACCGAATATCCTGTCGCTAACAATTTAAAATATTTGTCACTGGAAGACTTAAAAGAGGAATCCAGTATGCCAGAATTTGCTGAAGAATCCAGCACAATTTTGGTTATGTAATGACTGTGTTATACTTTCACATAACATTAAAAAAGAATTTTATTCTGTTTGTTTTTGAAAATAGGTCTGTTAAGAGATTATCCTGACTCGATGTAGGAATGAATCCAAAATTCGTTTTACGAGGGAAAGGGGTAGCAAATATGTGTACTGCAGTTAAATGAGAAACACATATAAAATTATCCATTTAGTAGCCTACGTGCACCCCTGCCCCTCTAAATTGATTTATGCAGTTGCTCACATCTGAACCCGCCACTGCCGACATCCGAATAAAACGCATTTTCAAATCAATCCCAAGCAACGGTTCTGCCGGGCGAGCTACTTGGTATGCCAGTCTCGTCCTCTTTTATACACCTCCAATCAAGGTTTCCGCCAATCCCTTTTCTGTAGTATTGACTTTCGGAATTCTACAAGCAGAGGAATCTGTCCGCATTTATGATGGTCATATCTAAATGGATCGGCAATTACGGAAGAAGAAATATTGTCGTAAGGATGAGGATTAAAAACGAATTATGGGACAAGGGTTGAGAAGAAAAATAATTAGTTTTTGGATGAATTCAAAGCTATCTTTTATACGGCTGGGCGTACAAAAGTCCATGCCGTCGTGCTACGATGAGTGTTTATAATGGTCTATTTTTTGCCAATGATAGAATGTATCACTCTGCGATTAGCGACGATATATTTGGGCTCTTTCTATTCTCCGAGGGCTATAAACCATCTGAGAATTATTATCTTTCCGTATCATATATCGTTGGGGATTCAAAAAAGAAAACAACGCCGGTGCCATCAGGGACAATTTTCAGCTTTTTCAATTTATTGTTCTTTTGCTATTATGAAAGAACAGAGAGGGAAAATACTACAAAGAAGAATAACACTGTTCAAATGAAAAGACTTTTCTTTAATTTTTGTTTGCGTGATGGCTTCTTTTCCCATCATTCAATCTGCAGAATTTTAATGAAATTTCTATCTCGGAAGAAAATAATAATAGAGATTATTAGGTTTTTCTATTTTTTTTTAATACGTAGATGTTTTTTTTCATTTCATTAATACAAAAGGTAATTTGCTGAATTTTTAACATATATAAAAGCCTTTCTTCATATTTACTTATTAATATTTTTGGGATTTTAAAATTTTTCGCTGAAGCTATTTCGCACCGATTACTTGCATTTTCAGATAGAAAACTTGTTTTCTTCCTTTGTGATGGGAAGAATACAAATTTGATACTGAAGAATATGTGGTTGTATCATAATGAAGTTTTTAATGAACTTTAGTTTTAATGCTTATATTTTCATCCATAGAAAGAGTAGATTGTTTACCTCACTCTATTGATTTGTTTGCGAAATGCACAATAGAATAATAAAAATTCAAAAAATTAAATCTTCTTTGTAAAAATTGAAACACATTTTAATTTCATCATGACTTTGAGCAATTGCGTGTTTGTTTCTCAATCTCATCGTACAATATCTCTGATATTTGTTGTTTACTTAAACGAATAAAAATGTATGAGCTCCAGGAAGTAATTTAAATGACATACATTGTTCCCTTTTTTGAAATAACTAAAGTAAATAAATCATTGATTGGTAAATAAAATTCCAAAACTTTTGTATGTTTTACCCATTTTTCTATATTTCGGAATGAAAATTAAGATATCATAATTATTTCATTTATCCATTTCCTTATTTGTTCAAACTTTGAAAAGAAGTAGGTCATTAAATGTAATCTATAATTATGGAAGAAACCGATTAAAAGGCTTTCAACATGCTTTCATGTTTTCCGATGCCAAAAATAAAATATAACATTTAATCATCTTTATTCTTCTTGCGCTTATTTCTTGTTACACAAACATTTTTGAAAATTAATAAAATGACTGATTTATTTTGAATTTCTATATTTCAATACAAACTTTTTTTTGCTTGGAATTGATCAAAAATATTTATAGTTGCACATTAGTTATAGCAAGTCCTGCACCAATTAAACTTTTATTTCTGAATATTGCATTTTAACGTGATATTCAATCCGGTTTATAGATAAAAACAAAAGTACTTTTATTAATAGAATGATATCAATCTCTTCCAAACTTATCGGTTGCCCACTTATTTGTAAAATATAATTATTTATAATAAAGTAACGTCTCTGAGTTTTGTTTACTGATTCCAAAGTGTCCGGTGCGGATCCCTTCATTTTCATTTCTCCCCATACTTAAAAGGCGGGTCTAAATCCTTTTCTCATTTGCGTAAGGTCTTGGGAGCCGAACTTAATACGGCGGTTTGATTAGTCCCCAAAAGCCTTTGCTAGCAGGGGACGGCGACCAACCTAATCAGCGCCATTTGGGTTGGGCGGAGGTTTGCACAATGGGGCCATGATTTCATTATCTGAACTTATCGGGGGTTCTCGTACAAAACTGGACTCCAAGCGCTTCTGGAGGCGTTCTTTTTTAGTAGTTCGTTGATAAAAGCTTGATTTACGAAAATGAGGTTAAGGCGAAATTACACTCCCTTTTTTTTTTACTGTTTCGCAAAAAAAAAAAAAAGGTAGAAAATAATATTTAAAGTCTGATTAACTTTTTAGTCCCTTCAATACTATAATTATTATCATTATTCTATACTTGGCGCCTCCATTTAAGATTTGCTATACTTTTCAATACAGATTGTTATTCATTTGCTTTGAAGCGTGGAAATTAAAATAAGAAATGCGTCTTAACAGTTCATAATAGTATCTCTTAAATTTAAGAGATACTAATTTGTAGATATATTGCTCACAAAATTACAATTTACTCGTTTCATGTTTATTTAACTTATTTCATGTTCATGATTCATTTTGGAAATGATTCTGTGTTATTTACTGAAGGCTAGTATATTATTCCAATGGATGCAAAAAAAAAAAAAATTCATCTCCTAATACATTGCAAGCATCATTTAAAATAAAAGCTGAAAACAAATAATTACTTCATTATTACACTTTCAGTAATGAAGTAATTATTTGTTTGAAGACACATTTAACTAAATACAGGATATTAAATATTTATTTATTGAAAATTTCTTCTCTTTTTGTGATGTTAACTATGAATCAAAATTGTAAGATGAGCCACACTGAATTTCTGTATTAGAAAACAAAAGCAATTAGTAAAATATTTTTAATAAAAATGTGTGATTAAATTGGACCTCAAATGAAAGTATTACATTCGTATTACTTTGAATACTTTTCTCAACTAATTTTATCTTAATTATTTCAATATATATGCTTGTAATCGATGTTAAAAGAAATTTCTCTTTTTCAAAATAAGAGCAACTAGAAAAAGATTCAAGTCTTACAATTTACGTGCAACTGTTTAATATTTGGCTTCAATCTTTTCCATCTGCTTTAATTTCCCTTTCCCCTTTATGAATTTTCAGTTATCATTGATAGTGTTATTAATAAATTTTTAATAACAATATTTAATTTTATTGTGGCATCTACTGAAAAAGTTTTTATACTGATATTTAGAAATCCGAGTTTTGATTTATTAATATTATTATTTTCTTTCATGTAAAACGGGCTCTAGGATTCTTTCTTTCTCGAACAATGCGAGCTCAATATCTTGAGATTATCTAGTTTATTAATCATTAATTTTTTTTTAAGTAATGGACTCAAAACCTCCAAACCTGACTCCATTCTTAAACCTCTAATGATTCTCTAATGCGTATTCATTTAAAACCTCACTGTGTATGTAAAAATAACAACAAAAACGAAAAATAATTTTTATAATGGGGGAGGGGGGATGAACCCAGCTCTGGGGACCCCTCATTGTCAAAAGGATCGGGTAACACTGCATTAGAGGGAAGAAGCGAAACAATTGAAAAACAAAAAGTAAATCCCTTATCCCTACACGGAAATTTCATTTAGAGAGGGAGGATTAGCGCTTTGTGTGTTGCAATAGAAGCATGATAGTAGAACGTGGAGGTCATAACACTTATGAGTGATGGGGTCGCGGCCTTTTTACCCCTTCTTTCAGAAATTGATCACAACCCGTGTTCGGCTTCTGCACAAGGGACCCCAAATGGGAGTAGTTCACCCGCCCGCCCGCGAATTTTCTCTCCCGGTCAATTATTTGATTTTATTGACATTTATAGGATCTGATACAAAGAGCCGCGTAACATGAAATACCCTTAAGGATTTTGTAACGTCGATTTGAGGAGAGATTTTTAAAAGTTATATCCGGAATTGACAGGAGTCTATTTAATATCTTCGTTTTTTGAATGGAAAAATTTCCCAATCTCATAATAATAATAATTTTGTAAAATTTTATACACATTCCTTGTAATTAATTTTGATAGTAATTTCAAAAAACTTTCCATTGTAATTAGTTCCGATTTTCATGTTACATATAATTTTAAAAAGGTTCAAAAATTTGAATCTTCTATTTTTAGTAACTCACTTTATCTTAAAAAAAGTGTCGTATAGTAAGATTAAATGTGTAATTTAATTTTTAAATCGTCAATATCCTAATAATTTTTTTAAAAAATTTTTAATTTATATTTTTCCGAAGTTTGTATGTAAATAATTTTGAAACACGCTTTGTAATTATAAGGAAAATGGGAAATAAGCAAAAATCGAGTTAATTAAATGCCAAAACAATGAACTGTTATCTATTTTACTTATATCTTTCTCTGTCTGCTTGAACAGAAAGTCGAAAATATGGATAAAAAAAGTAATAGGAAGAAATGACAAAAAGTCTAAATATTTAGATTTAAATTAATTTTTTTCAATTTAAAATAATTCATTTCTATAATTTACATTATCATCAATTACATAAAATCACTGCCGGAAAACTTATAATTAATCTGACATATTTCCCTGAATGTAAACAACATAAATGTGATTTTAAATAACTTGTATTATTCTTAGAATAGAAAAACTAAAGCAGTTGAATGAAATGAAGTTGTAAATATTTAAAAATATAAATGCCATTAAAAAAAAACCTAATGGAGCTGAGAAATTCAACAAAACTAACATCCTAAAATTCACAAAACTAAATTGCATAGCGTCAATTAAATAACACGAGATATTTTTATGGCATCATAGTAGAAATCATCATAACAATAAATTCACACTGTGTCAATTAAATAACATACGACAATATTCATAGTCTTCCTTTTAACAAAGATAAGAAAATATGTTTCTTTTTCCAAATCTTGAAGCTAACATTTTTCAAAAACCCTCACAGAGAACTGAAAAGTAGAAATCTTTTTCTTGCAGCTTTTCAAATTCAAAAATAAGAAACAATTATAACGTGAATCAGTCAACTGAGAAATTAAGCACTATCATTTCAGTTTTTCTTTCTTCTTAAAGAGATAAGATAATAAGACATGCCTAGAATATTTTTACAGAAAAATTGTTGGAATTTTCAATCTCAAAGAAATAATTTTATGCTGCTAATTAAAAGCGGAGCTGAAAAACGAGAATGGTTCATAATGTAGTCTGTTATCATTAACTAAAAAAAAAAAAAGACAGAAAAGAAAAGAATATTTTTAAGGTTTCAACTTATTTCAGTCTCTTCCCTAATTTTTGTTTCTCTCTTTTCTGTTTTCTCAACAAAAGTGGTGTTTCATATTCCTTATCATTCTAACTTCAATTTTCTGATTACGATACACACAAATATTTTGATGATCTAGATTATCCGCTAGCAATTTTAATTTATTTTTCCGATGGATTCCTAATGTTTGTTTTCCCTTTTTCTTTATTTTCATACTAGCACTCGGTTCTAAATAGATTAAACAATAAAAAATGAATTTTCTGATTAATGCAAACTGAAATATTTTTGTCATTTTTAGTACAAACCCCCCCCCCCAAAAAAACCGAGGTCATACATTTTATGTAGATGCGTACCTATTTACATTATACTGTGTAGGAATCTTACTAAGAGATATTTATTAAAAAAGAATTTAAAACAGTGTATATACTAATAATTTTCCTTGCTGGACTTTTCTTAACCTATTAAAATTTTTTATTTAAATTAATCAAATTAATATTACTATTAAAAATACTGTAGTGAGTTGAAGTTATTAATAAATATATGTTTAAAATAAAGTTCCATAGTTGGCCTACAGAAACAAAATGAGTTTTATTCAATATCTAAGTAGCTCAGTTTTATCATGTTTAATTTCATTAAATATTACTATATTACTGTTAAATAATAAAAAATCATCTAGATTTTTTAATATATACGTTTTTTACATTGCACATTTACAATTTTTGCATTTGTACGAAAAATTCCCGTTACGCAAACGATTTATGTGAGATCTTACTATGAAATAATGAGTTCTTCAAAGTCATTTACTGCAAGAAAATATCATACTTTTTTAAATGATTCACATGCAGTTAAGGCTGTAATTCCCTTTATTGAAATTTGCGAGTGTATTGTACCCATACGGTTACTGACCTTAATTTCAAGTTTTAAAAATGCCTATAAGACTCCTTTGTGCATGAATGTTTTAAATAAAGCAATTGTGATGCTGAATGAATTTTCTACAAAGTATGTCACGAAAGACAGTACTTCTATAGTGAAAGCCAAATCGCCCTTCTGAATCCAAAGGAATAATATTCTTAAACATTATCCCGAAAGCCAACGCCTTTCAAGACACAAAAACTGCTTTTATTTCAGTTGCATCTCGTCTCAAGAAACTAGACTACGAGGTCCCATTAGCCTTATATTCCCGCCTGGATAGACCTCCCGAAATCATGGTTCACTAGCGAGGAAATGGCAACTGTTGAACCATTATGGACAGTCATTACGCTCCATTGAGAGAGCCCCAGTTGAAGCAAAAGTCCATAGAGTACGGGTTCCCCCAACTTTCACTCTCCCATTCTGTCTTCTGCTACTTCTTCATTACAGAGAGACTGCGCATGGACAATTAGTAGATGGTCGGCTAGCTTGGACCATCCATCAATCAGTAGAGGAACGGCTCAAAAGCTTTCTCTTTCTCCCTTCCGTAATTTAATCAAGCTGGCCCTCTCATAATTCCTCTTGGCCACTTCTTTCTGTAGAAGACATAGTTTAGTGACATTCTGCTGAGGTTTTTGCGCTAGAACTTTTATTCTAATCATCAATTATACTATTAAAATCAATATATAGTTTAGATACTATATTCGTGTTCATTAAATTTTTTTAGAACTGTAGTGCAGATGTTCATTTATGATTCAGTATATCATTTACCATGTTCGACAATTAGTTTGAGCCAGGATAGCCGCCCCTTAATTTGTTTTGGCGACTTCTATGAATAGATGACTCTAGTGAATGACATTTTATTATAGTCCAATTCTGCTATTAAAAATTCTTTCCAACAGTGACCGAGTCTATTCAAACATTCAATAATAAAATCAATATATAGAAATGTCGCAATGTATTCGGGTTTACTGAATCGAGTATATCATTATATTGCAAAAATTTTAGGTTCAGGCTTGAATTTTAATAATTTGTCTTTATTTATTTTTTCTTTCTGTAGTTTTCCCAATTTAATGACCATATACCCTTTCGAACCACCTCCACGTGCTCCTTTAATTTTTGAATTATTCGGAAATAGTGTATTAAATAAAAATAAATCTTAAAATCAATAAAGAAGATTGATGCAATTATAAAGTAACTAAATATTACTTAGAGGAATAAATCCTAATTTGCCGTTCTAGGGGTTCCGTTCTTCTGGGGGATTACAGATAGTAATTTATTTAATATTTCTAAACGGTTTTGATTTATTCTATTCAGTATTTTTAGTCTATAAATAAAATAAAAGTGTGATAGAGTTTCGTATTGTATTTAGAGAAGCATGAATATTTGAGAAAATTTTGCTATCCAAGTTAAATTTTTGAATCGAAAGCTATATCAGTTTTAACCGTAAAAACCCATTGTGTTTCGCTCTGAACTAAAAAAAAAAAAAAAACTGTACAATTAATTACGTCGTTCAAATTCAATTCAAATAATCCATAAACTGAGTTAATGCTGTCAATTCTTTTCTTCTTTTCATTTACTGGTAATGCCGTTTATTTTAGAATATTTTTCCAATTAGATAAGGTTTAAAATGGGTTTTTTTTCTTTCCAATATGCAATTTTCTGTCCATACAAAAAGTATGAGAATTTTCAAACAGAATCTTAAATTATTAGCTGTATAAATCGTTAGATTAAGTGCAATTTTATTTGTGATTTCAATCAGAGTTTCAAGTTTTACAGATTTAGTTTAATTGTGAATTACAATTGGAAGAAAATAATCAAATAATGATAATTTTGAAAACAACTTTATTTTTCATTTTGTTATACGGACCTTAATGGCTGTATAATAGGATTAATTTTGAATGGTCAATGAAAAACAAAAAAAAAAAAGTCGTGAATCAAATTTCAGAAAAAAGATTTGAATTTTTCACATAACATAATCTGAATTTCATCCAATAAAACTTTATTTCAATAAGAATTCTCTAACTTACTTAACTAAGGAATTTAGTAAAAGAAAACAACCGTATTTGAAGTCAACTAGTATTCCATTAACTAGTGGAAACAGAATTTTGGTATATTAGGAGTGAGTGAGTTTGCCAGAACCATTTTTATTTTTTAGTAATTCAAATATTAAATAATAGCAAATTCATTTGTCTCGTCATTTAAAACATTACTATAATACATTCATTTGTAAATTAAAATATATTTCATGGTGGCTAATTGACCTCCTTTTATTACTGCGAGTTCTTTGAGGCACTCAGACAAAGTATCTCAAGAAGGGAATGAATTTCACTATTATTATGAATATTCTTTTTAAATAGGTTAATTGGTTCCAAATGAAAAATCCTGCGGTGAATTCACCAGTTTATACATATCAATATATTGTTTCATTTTAATGTTTTAAAATTATATCCCTTTTTGTCAGCGTAAAAATTATAATAGAATATGTTAGGAAGATTTCGTTTTGTTCTGTTATGAAAGAAAGAGTTTTTGTTCAGGCAAGTGGATGATAACAACAGTAACGCTTAACAGAAAATCTTTCAAAAAAAAAAAAAGACATGAAGGCAATCAGCAGCTCACACACTCTGTCTTTAGGTTCATGCATTTGAAATAATACCCATTAAAATAAAAGTGTTTGATACACTTTCCTTTGCTGCTCTATGACAGAATGAGTATTACGGTTGCACATTTGTTCTGGGAGGATGAGTTGGGAAGTTGCCCATGAATATCAATATGTGGCTTCATAACGATCAAAGCATTTTGTGCGCAACCTGATTGTTGCGCGTCACAAAGCTATTAAAGAACTAATTATTGGAAATCTCTCCTGTCCCGGTAATGTTTGCTATTTATTAAGGTTCTCTGGCCATGTTTAAAAAACCCACGGAGGCTGCGCGCGTAGCAAATTTACGGCGTTCATAAACTAAATGGCCAGCCATTGCTCTCGGGACCGTGTTAATTACATTAGCCCGGGAGAGACCTCGAAACATATCAGAAATAAAATAAGATTTATGCATACGTAGGTGGGAGCAGTTCTTTGGATGGGGCTGATGAATGGTTTACTTAAAGGGCCGCACCATCCCATCCATTTCAGAGTGACGGGGAATGAAAATTATATGTAATTCGTAAGCAATAGCGCCGACCCAAGACTGATGAAGACTGTCTTCACTTGCAAGATTATGGTTGACGTCGGAGCTGGAAGAATAATTCACGGAGACCGCTCACCTAGGCTGCAGCCAATGAGAACCCTCTGTAGATAGATGCAGATGAAAATTAGAAAGATATTACTGCAGGGAGCGCCGTCTCTTTTCTTTAATGACGTCGTTTAATTTTATATATCACGCGAGGCGCATACGTCATATCCGCCGTCGCCTGGAGACGCCTTATTGTTGCCACCATTTCTTGTGAAATATTGACTGCTAACGACATTCAAACCGGACCCATTAACCGCGCACCGCCAGGGAGGCATTTAAGACGCCCGAAGAATGGCTTCGACGCTTTATGGCACCGACTAATAACACTCACTGCTGGTCTCCTCTGCCACACGCGCCACCAATTTATGCCCTCACTTTTCGCTATCTCCGAATTCCTCGCCAGGATATTGCAATTAAAAATGTAATTTCAAAGGCAATCGGGGGAGGGTGCACAAAATAAACTCCTACCGGATTATCAGGTCGTTTCCATCATCTATCTTCTCGCTCTTTCCGAAAGCAACGCAATGAAAATGATATCTCTCTCGTTAATTTTCTTTCTTTGCCCAAGCTGAAATTAGTTCAATAATGCATAGTTTCAGCCAAAAAAATCATTTTTAATTAATGGAATTTGCTTCTCTGATTTGCATCTTTTCTAAAAATGGTGCCTAAATTTGTTAATTATAAATTTTGTTTTGAAATGAGAATATCTAGTTGTGAGATATACCCATCTGTATTAAAGTTTGTATGTTGCCGTTTATCCCAAAATGATGTTGGTAAATAAACCGAGTAGGAGAAAGAGATATATCTATCTTCTCTTCCCCCCCCCCGCCCCGTTTTCAATGTTTTAAATATTTCATCGTGCAAAGGCAAATTCTGCCCATTAATTTGATGTAATTTTTTTTAATATTTCAAAACTTACAAAACATTGTGAAATGGCTGATAAATAAAAAAAAAAATTAGATTAAAAAAGGCACAGTCCTATAGGAATATTTCAACAAACAATAAAATAGACGGTCATCTTGGAAAGAAACTTTTCACAAAAGCGTGATGTTTTCTTTTGTTAACAGGAAAAATTTTATGATTCAGGTGGGGGGGAGGACTCCTCAGTGACATCGTAGGAAATGTAAAGCTTTATAAAAGTGAAAATATAAAATAAGAGAAGCTATCAGTTGTAATTGAATGTTCAAAATTTACTAGTTATTTTAGCTTCCGTTCCTACATTGTTCAGTTAAAATTAATCAAGTACCAGTTCTAAATGCAATGAGTGAAAGTTTGCGCAGCTTAACGTCATTAATATCTGAAGTCAAATTTATGTGTGGTGAAAATGATAACAATCAAAAAGTTGAATTGAAACATGCAAATTACAATTATTCAAAAAAAAGGAAAAAAGTTTGTTTTTTTTTGCAACCGAAATTTATTATAAGAAACTCCAATATATTTCTTATATATTTTTGTCTCTTCGATATATTTAGTATTACTGGAATTTTATGTATGACGTTTTTGTTCACTTTAAGCATATTATGCTTATAATAGTTAATAAAATTTATTAAATTTTATTAATTAATTATTAATTATTTTATTAATTATTTAAAAAATATTGCACTACAAAAAGAATTATATTAATGAATCGAAGAATAAAGAGATCCTTAAAAGCATTCTTAAATTAAAAATACTTAAAGAAATTTCAGGTATTAAGTTACTGTAAAATGAAATGACAAAATTTAATTTTGAGTTATAATTAAAGATCCGGAGTTGGAACTTAAAAAACAAATCGTAACATACCAAAATAGATCATTTTGTTGATTCTTTGAAAAACATGATCCGAAGAATGAACGAAAATTATTCTTAAAATTATCTTCCATACTTTGACAAAAGCACCATACTTGCAATGGTTATTTGATAGACCAATAAAGAAGTATTAAAAAATAATTTTCTTGGGATCGCTCATTTCTTTCAAAAATATATATCATACGACTTCATCGTCCCTAAATATATCCTGTGTATCCAAAAATAGCGCGATAAGTAAAAAAAGTTTGTTACCCTCGACTTCCCAATTTGAAAAGTCCGCAATTAAAAACTCCAGATCAAAGTGGAGAAACATAGCTGCTCTTCATTTTCACTCGACGCGTATGATGTTTATGATTATTATCCGATTGCATATCAAAGATATTTTGAAAATAACTTTTCCAGCCATCTTTCATATGCTGCCAAAATAAATATTACAAACCTACTTTATCGATAAAGGTTGCTTCAACAGATTCGAAAAATATTATGGCAAATAAAATAAAAAATGCAACACTACACATCCGAACCTGAATAAAACACAATTAAATGCTCCGAATATAACAGGGGTTATAGCTCTTCCCCAACACATATCATGTTTGCAATGATTATTTGGTCGGAACCCCCCTCCGGGGCCCCCACAGCACTTTCATCGAAGAGAGAGGCATGCAACCATTCTTTCGCAACATAAACATTTTCTATTATAGGGATTTTTCCTCTCTTATTTCATTAGTTCCGATCATGAATAGCTTGCTTTGCATGTTGACTTAAGAGATGGTTGAATTTTCATGGATGCCGCTTCGTTTGATGAATCCAGAGATACTTTGACTGTCTGTTGACTTTGACTACTTCAAAACAACGAATGGGGAAGGAATCGAGGGGTCAGGAAGGATTAGTTTGTTTGCACGGCTTCGCATTTATGAAACCAAATATAACTCGGGGAGTTGTGAATTAGGGAAATGCCCCGTCGTCACAAGTATAGGAAAAGAGGGTGGTTGGCAGTCGCTTTTAAAGAGAAATGAATTTTGATTTGTTTCTTCTGTAATTCAGGGAAGTGTTTCCAAGAAATGTAATTAAATGATTTTTTGGCCAAAAAGTTTGCTAAAGTGAATGTTTTCAATGTCATGACAAAAAAAAATTCTAAGTTATTTTATAAGCCATATGAGCCACAATTTACTAAGAAGTTCTCGTTTTTGTTGATTAAGAAAGAAGAAAAATACATTGATGACATATATAAATCATAGTACTTTTTATTTTCCATTTGAAACTTGAAAACTCAAAAGGAAAAAGATTTAATCTCGTTTATTAAACTTCTTCTATAGATATCTTTTCATTTTTTGTCTTCTTTTGAATATGCATAAATTACTGCTTTATTTAATTTTCATTTAATGTTCTTTTTTGGAAGGAGGGGATACGATTATAATTTATGTTGAATGGAAATTCAAGTTGATCGAGCAAAGGAAAATTTTTTATATGAAATTAACACAGTTAAATAGTCATAAGATTGTTCCTATAGCATTTTAAAGAAGTTGATGCATTTCAACATAACTTAATTTAAAATTACAATAACTGTGATTCAGTATGGCAAAACTTTATATTAATAACTTAGTTCATCTAACCCTTTCCATAGTCTTTAGAAGCGGATGTAACTTTCTGTTAACCTGAGTTGTCCATGACTTCAAATATATAGATTCAGAAGCAAAGCATCTCATTTTCCTTTAAAACAATATTATTTGGTTTAAATCAAGCTGAAAAGTACAAAGCATTCATGTGGTTCCGCAAAGAAATTCTCAATTCTCAATAAATATTTTAAAAATACATTCTAGAAAAATAATACTCATGACAATTATTACAATTCAACTTTTTAAAATTAGTATTGTTAAGACCTAAATAGAAAACTAGATTCAAATTAATCTTGGATTTCTGCTCTTTATGATTTCATTATTTGTGATTAACGATTAAAAATCCCCCAATAATCATTATTTATCCTGGGTATTATTAAAAGGCTGTCTGTTAATTTAATTTAAGAGTTCCTCTTTGCGAATAAGAGTCCTTGCTTCAGTATGTCTTCTCAGTCAGTTAGTTCATGGTCAATTCTTTTCTTGTCTGAGTTTTATCTACTTTGCAGCATTTACAAATGTTGTAAAAAGCCTATTTCCTACCTTGTAAATGTGATTCTTTTATTAAAAAAATAGCTCGTCGGTCGAATTATCCTTGAAGTGTCGTTAACCTCAACCCCCTCCGTCCCAGTCTTCTTTATTTTTATTCATCCCGTGCCTTTTCATTGCCTCTCTTTTCAGAAATTTTTATCATATGTGGGAGGGGACTTCATTATCTTTGTACTGGCAATTAAAAAATAATTCGCCTTTTAAAAAACTACTAATCTGAAATTTAACTTAAAAACAGTATACCCAATTCTATTCAAAATAAACATCTAATTTATCATAAAAAAATTATTATCAATTTTGTAGGTCGAACATATGTAGACTGTATTTAATTTTTTTAAATCGCTATATACTTTTTCAGTAAACATTTTGATACTGGTTAATATATCTGTGGCCTTTGAAAAAGAAATTAAATTGCATTATATTAATTTACTGAACTGAGAATTGAAAGGATCATAGAAATATTTAAAAAAAAAAAATGCTGCTTAAGAATTACTTTTGACAATTTCGTTTAAATGATATATTTATTTCAGTTGTTACAAAAGATCTTGAATAAATGTTTAATTGATTTTAATGAAATCCTGAAATGACTTATGTGTATCATTCAAGCTCTGAAACCACTAGAAACATTAAAAATTAAAAATCTTCACCCCAAACCCTGGTCTTATTTCAGGATTTTCGTTTTTATCTGTTCTAACTATGAGGGGGAGGGGGGAGAGAAAAAAACTCAGCATGCTCGTGAACTGGTTTTAGTCAATCAAATATAAATTTCATATATGCATCCAGTTATTGTTTAAACTGTTTAAGGGTTAATTTTTGAAAATAAAATTCACTTTAATCAAAGGGGAAAGACAGATGTAGAGAGCCCTGATCACAAAAGAAATCTATGGGGATAATTGTTTTTGAAAAGTATCACAAGTTAAAACCCTTGTTTCACTTCTTTCTCTATCTTGAGGCATGAAATCTCTAGAAAAATTCAAATTCAAAATTTCCACACAAGAACTCTTGTATTCTTTGAATGCCTATGTTTTTATCTATCCTAAATATTTAAAGCAAAATCATCCAGATAGTAAACTAGATTTAATCATTGAAATTTATCTTTTATATGAGACGAGTTATTATTGAACTAATAAATTAGATTAAGAGGAAAACTCACTTTAACCAGAAAAAAAAAAGCGATGACAGAGAGCAGGGTAGAAAGTCGTGGTCGCAAACGAAATCTGTGATGGCAGATGGTCTCAAAATTCTTGTAGGTTTAAAACCCTGCACTCAGTTCTCTATCGCTCATGAAGCATGGAACCCTTGTGAGGGGAGAACTGAATTGAATCAGACGCAATGGCGGAAAATAAAATACAGTAACTATCGATGTAGATGGTGGGAGAAAAGAAAGAAATCGTGCTTTCGCTAGTGGAAGTAAAAAATAACAGACGGGTTATGTGTAGATCTAAAAAGGGGAAAGCATCCATTTCGATTGTTGATTGGGGGTGAGGTATATGGGGTTAAGCATCAAAAAAGAGGATTAACTCACACCACGGGGGTGTTTTTGTAGCCATTCAATTCAGAGTTGGATACATATTGAGCCTCTCTTAACTGCCACCCTGAGGCTTTTGTCCTTTTCTGAATAGAGGTTTTTTTGCAAAATTTGGTTCTTCATAAGCTGGCGACGAGTTTTTGCTTTGTGGTCCATTTCGTGGTTTATTATATATGCCGATTTTCAATATAGGACGAAAAGAGCCACTCAACTGAAATAAGTTGGCTTTACTATAGACGTGTCGAAAATATAAGTTGCGGAGCTCCCCTTCAAAAGACATAGATCCGATTACAAGAATTTTTATTACGATCAGGGGAAAAATACTCAAACTTCCTGCTTCTCATTATAAAGCACCAACTAGAAATGTTTTTATATGCATAAACCAGTAGTATGCTCCATATCTTTTATATGGTAGAGAGTGGGAACTTTTCAAAGATACTGAAATCAATAAAAAGAGAAAAACGTATATTGAGGTGAATTTCATGACCTTTATTACTATTTGGCGACCACCTGTAAATTTAGACTTGTGCAGTCGCGTCTATCAAAGGAAGAGAGATCTTTCAATTGGAGATTAAAAAATATAGTTATATATAAAGATTTTTAAATAAGAATTTATATTGTATAATACATTTAAATGATTAATTACTAGCACTAAAATTTACTTTAGACCAGACATTCAAACTTCTACTAGGTCTTCCTCATTTTGCGTATTTCTATTAATTCAACAAAATATTAAATTTTAAAAAATAAATTAAATGGATATGCTTAATTATGTATATATTTCTAACGTGAATATTCATACGGCAGGAAAAACAGTATAAACTTATTAATAGAGTTAACTTATGAAACAGTATAAACAGAAATTCAGGTATCTTTTAATCTTAAAATGCATGTTGCACTAAGAATTTATTTTTATGCAGATATCATGTAAATAGCCAAGGTAAACTTTTCTTGACTCATTAATATAAGGGATTTCAAAAATAAGCCTGAAACTTTGTAATTAGTTGATTTCTTCTGATAAGTACTTTGTAAGTTTCCTCAAGTCAGCCCAATTGAAAAATAAAAAATGACACGGAATTCAAAACTTTTTCTATCTTTACACCTTTTTCGATTTTTAAAAGAAAGAAAAAGAAAAAAAAATAACAATAAAATCTCTCTCCATTTGTTTCCACCAAAACAAATACCACATCTTGTGGTCTCTGGCATACAGTCTTCTGGGCATCTCCCTCTCCTGCACATTCCAAAATGACGTAAATGTCAAACCGGGCACGTGCCAACGGCAACGACGAAACCACGTGGAAAACAAATTTTACTCTTCCCCCAAACCCCAACCAAACACAAAGAATCCGAGAAGCCCAGAAACAATTTTCTCGATGTTAGGAGCGAAGCAAGGGTGGCGCACTTTTAAAAATAAAATAGGTGTGGAGATCTTAAAGTTGAAGTGAAGGACCACAGAGCCGACCATTCAATTGTATCTAGCTGTCGCCGAAGAGCGATTCTTTGTGATTTTCCCTAAGTGAGGAGGTGGCATCAAATTTTCAACGTCTGAGAGGCAATCTCATCGGAAGTGTTCACCCTGACACCGCCTCCCCCTCCTCATCCGCACGTAAATAGAGCGGTTCCTTTCAATGGTCGCAGAATGATCCAAGCCCTGAGATTATCTCCTGTAATATTGGAATGATGGCGTAGGAAGGCAATTAACCCGTATTACTTGTATACACAGAGGCATGAACCTTCCCCCTGGAGACAAATATACGTCAGTCGGGAGAGGGGGATCACCCTAACATATGACCCCTCGGGCCCCTCCCCCTTCAAGATGACAAGTAGAGGCACGTATTAATATGGCTTAGGCCAGGGCTTTGGTGTCTGTGAGTACACAATCCGGTAAAGTAATTGCCTCAGCGGGTTTTATTCTATGGAAATGAAGTTGGACTATGACTAATACTTCAGTGTCTCAGGTGCGGACTGCATAGAGCCAATCGTTCCTCGGATGCACAACAATCGTGGGAGAGGACTATAACCAACTAATAAAGTATCACATTATGTTCGGTTGCAATAACGCCTTCAGAACATAAAAGTCATACATTCATATAATCGTCTTCATGTCCGAAATTTCCTAGTAAATTTGACTTTATTTAGTTTGATGCATCATTGACTATCCAAAGATTGGATAATATTTAACAAGAAAATAAGATGGAAACCCATTAGATTAAGCAAAGCTCACAGCAGAATTTTTCGTTCTTAAATCTAAAATAAAATCAATTAAACGGAAGTGAAAACTATTGATTATTTATTTATTTATTATCATTAATTAAATCGTTATGATCAATATTATGGATTGTCCTTTGGACTATATTGTATTTCTATTTTTTATTTTTTAATCCAAATTATTTCATTCTGCATTTGCTTAATTTTATCTCGCTTCAAGGTTAGCATTATAAAATTAACAATTTTCAGCATAATATTGAGAACCATTTTCGATTTTAAAGCTGTTTTCTTTATGCCACATCAATTTATTAATTTTTTTCATTACACTGCAATTGTAAATGCATTAGAAATTTTGGTAGAGATTCTTATTTATTTCTTTTTACATTATAAAACGCCAAATGATTCAACGAATGAATAAACTGGGCCGAAGAAAAAAGTCAAGAAACATTTGAAATTTCAAAACCTTGATTCTTTTTATTATTGTATCATGGCACGTATTTATGAATCAATTAAAATAACAATTTTTAAATAGAATAATTCATGAGTACAAATTAAAAGGATAGCCTAATTCGATAAGTGCTGCACTTATTTTTGGATTATTTAAATCAGGCATGTGCTTGTTAATTATTTAGCGAAATTCTGAAAGAATCTTCTCTTCCACAATATGACAGAAAAGAGCATTTTAAGAAATTAATATTTGTAACATAATGAGAAAGAAATTTTCGAAAAGGGTTCCAATTTCCTTTGAAATGTCTTATTTATCAAATATTGCCGAGAAATTAAAATAATTAGTATAAATTATAAAGCAGCTCTCATGTCAGAACGATAGTTCGTTTTAACACATTTTCATAGGAATCGCTTCTAAAATATAAGCATTTTCATTGCTAAATAAAATTAAACTCTTAGAAAAGTTAATTAAAAACGCTTCAAATGCAAGTTTATATAAATTAAGCAAAGTTTATTATTACTTTGTAAAAATTTCTCATTATCTGATTTCATCTGCACAAGCCCAGCAACACAATTCTAGAAATTTCTGATCTCTTAATTTGAGACAGAATAAATTTAAATCGCCAGTATGATTACAGGCGCATCTACATTTCTCTTTGGAGGGGGAAAAAAGTCCCAAACCGGTTAGAGAAGGTGAAATATAATCCTGCTGAACAAATAACTCACGTTCTTCTCTTCTATGGAAATAAAAATATACAGGAACTAATTTCCAAGATGTCGTGGTACGCGTGCTTCTGTTCCTGATTAATCATCGCGTAATCCGTGGAGCATAATACGGGAAAACACTGTCACTGGACATAAAATGTAAATTGCCAAAATACTCCGCGTGATATGTTTGAGTACGAGAAGCGTATTAACGGCATAAGAAAAGAACCGACCCGTTTCGTAATTATATTTATAATACCCGCCCGCCTTTCCATTTCGAGATTAGATGGGGCTTCCCTTTTTTTATTACTATTATTTTTTTCACCGTCTGGTCGGTCCAATGCTGACAATTTGGGAAGAAGACGGCAAGTTTTTTAAAAGACAGTCATGCAGAGGACAGGGAAAGCGGGCATTTCTCAAACCGAAAGATCCACTTGAAAAATGAAGTTATAAATGACTTCTACAACTCAAACAGAATATAAAAAATAAAATAAAAATATAAAAAAAACCTTCCCTTTGGGACATTACCCTACGGGTTCAAATGACCATAAAACATTGACTAGAGGGTGGCCGCGCACCCCGGGATTAGGGACCGCCCCTGTTTATGGTGGGACTCAGAGCTATTTATTTTTTCAGCTCCGACAGGGATTTTCATCCCGAATAGATAAGGGGGGATGGATGGGGGTTGCCCTATGTCACATCCCTCGACAGTACTAATATCACGCTCCAATGGCGATGGAACGCTAGTCCTGACCTTCGGCCGTATCACCAGTCAAGATGGCCGATGTACCTGCCATATGTCACTGCCGGGGCAAAGGACAGGAAGGGCAGCATCTATTACATCCCCGGCCTCGGGGAATACTGTTTCGCCCTTTTAAATTTCAATTTGAAACACTTTGAAATCAGCTGATATGTATTTTTAAAAATCATTTTATGATGCGTAATGGGTTTAAAAAAATTCGACGAATCGCTAATGATCAACAAGCACAAAAGTGTTCGATATTTAGTTTTAATTTGAGGTTCATTTGCAATTTCATCAGTCATCTCTAGCTTCATAAATTCACTTATATTATTACAACAAATATTTACCGCGAAATTTCTTTTCTTTCTGGATAAAAACACAGTTTGTAAATTTTATTACATACTGTAATAAATTGTTGTTTAAAGATATTAATTCCAAAATTGTAGTTGGATATTCTAGATAAATTGAAGTAAATATCTACAATAATTATTTTTTTCAAATGTTTAGACCGCTATTTATATAGAATTTGCTTTATAAACAAAAGATGTATGCTGAAGAAAATGAAATTTTAATTTCTGTGAAGGAGCAATTCGTCGTCTTGTTCAGGAAGCGTAATATTTTACAGTATTTAGATAAGAAGAAATTTAATCAACCTGTAAAGGTAATGGCTAAATTGAAAATCTAGTATAGTTTACGATATTAATTTTTAATATAACAAAGATATAAAATCAGTAAAATTACATGTTGCATAGTTTTGTTTCCAAAAAATGAGGAAAATTTATTTATTCTTTGAAATAATTTTTCTTGTTATATTTCTTTTTGAAAAAGATTCTATCGAAGATATAACATTATTCGTGAAATTCGTATTGTACTAATTATTGGATATATTCATTAGTAATCTTTAATGCTAAAGGGGGGGATGCTTGATAGCCATTTATTATTATTATTGTCCAAGTTCAAGAACTAACTTCTACATATTCGATATAAAGTTATTATATCGAGTACAATGGTTTGTAATCTAAGTAAATTTGGGATTTTTAAAAAAATTACTGATTCATTTTGCAAAAAGTTAATTGAGAAATTTGTTTGTTTGATTCTTTTATCCTCCACACATATTTATCGGCATTATCGTTAATACAGAACCTAGTACATAAAATAAGTAGTTCTGATTCTCAATATTCTGGTCAAACGAAAAGTTTTCAAAGAAAATGCCTTTATTTAAGGAATGAGAGCTTTTTGAAGAAGAAATCATTTTGAGAGCAAATGTTACTAGTTCATGGTCTGATTCTCTCAACTAAGTGATACATAGGGGTTGAACTTTAAAAAAATTTGCTGGGATTGTTTTACTGAATTTGCTCCAAACAAAACATTTGCTTGAATTTTTCTTTTCTTTTAAAAGCAGAAGAAAAATTCATCAGTGCAGGTCACGACTTTTCAGTCCTCTGTTTAAACGCAGTAGCGAGATATTTATAGGCGCAAGTCATATATATATATATTTTTGTCCTTCTTTGTTCCAGTATTTTAAACATTTGTTTTTATTTGATATACGTTCCATATTTTCAGACATTATTACTCTTGCATTCATTAAATTGTCTTGTGCATTCACATGGCCTAGAATAATCATCAAAGGATTTTAAAATGGAAAACGTGTTTTTTAAACATGTTATCTTATTTCATAATGGATTGTAATTCTAATACACAAACATACAAACCAACTTTACAAAATAAAAAATATTAACACTCAGATTTAAAGTAAAGAGTAAATTATCCTATCTTTAATTGCAGTTAAAAATTTATAATTCCTGCTGTTAATGTCTCAATCTAAATTCTATAATGACTGAAATATTCTGTATCGGAAATGAGAACCTAACACAACTTTACCTAACACTTTTAATAATGCGTTCTTTTTATCAATTATCCATGACAATTTAAATCAAATACTTGTCCTCTCCAGCTAGAAATTCAGCAACCTTTGAAACTTGCATAAAAATCCCTGATGATTTGTCTACCATAATCATTATATAAAAGATTGCCATAGTTGCCATTTACTACCTAAGGGGGAAAAAACTTTTTCCCGCCTTATAAAGATCTTAAATGGCCCGAAGCTATGATTGAGGATGGCATGACATCCTTTAGTCGCTCGTAAACTTAGGGTTGTGCTTAAACATCTGGGGTGCAGCTATAATATCAGACGCAATAGCAGTCTTTTGAGCTGTAAAAAATCTATTCATCATCTTGTTACATCCGTAACGATGCAAGACTAGTCACTTTGTTGATATAGCTCATCAACAATGACATTTACTGTCATGATAGATTTTTATAAAGTAAAATGGGAATTATTTACAACAATGCTGAAATGTGGAGAAAGAATTAATCTTTCTTTTGTATTAGTTCCTTAGCTTATATTTAGATTGATATAGACGCATCAAAAAATCTCCTTTTGGAAATGAGGATCGTAAGAACTAAATGATAAAAAATAGGGCAACATTTCAAGAAAAAAATCTATAGATGTGTATTGAAATACAGGTGTATAAGGATAATATTGAAGATATTTCATTTTTCGATTGATTCTTGTTGTTGTTAGTGGTGTCAGTTTAAATTTGCATATAAAATTCAAGGTTTTTTATACTTTCGTATATTTTCTCACTCGTCAAAAGTCATTAACCTTCAATGAATTTTCAGTAGCTACTTTTAATTTTGATACCAAATTTGAATTTATTTTAATTTTGAACAACTTTTGTAAATCCATTCCTCCCTAAAAAAATATTTATTATCTAGTGGATTAACAAATTTTCCCTACCACAATTCTCTTCAATCTTAGTTGTTATTGTACATGGCAATGACAGAAAATTTCGAAATTTTGTATTTGTACACATTTATTACCGAATCCATATTATGCATGGGCTTATTAATTGTGCTTATTGTTATTCATATGATTTTTAATTAACATCAAATATAATAAGTCGTCAACCTCGTGATCCAATTCAGTGTTTCGATGTCAAACACAGCTTAAGTAGAAATGGCAAAATGTCAAATTGCTACTTTTCGATTTGTGTCCAGTTGCCTCAACTAAAATAAGAGCAAGTCATCGACCTTCGAGGCTGGTCCATTGTGGTAGGGAAAGTGGAGGAAACAGTACAAAACCGAACCTGAAGTAACAAGAGGGATGAGATGAGCTACGTTTCTAAAAATAAGTAGGAATGCACATCAGTCAGCTGAGATACGGAGAAAAAATATGTATCTAAAAATATAGCCTACCTCTGACGCCATAGATTGTGTCGTCATTCAGCCTAACACATTGCTGCAAATGGGAAGAAAGTTGACAGAAAAAAGAAGATGCACACTATTGAAATGGACGTAAAATGCATTTCAGAACATTTCACACATTTATACTAAGAATATAAATTTGAGATTGTTATCTCAGAGCTGGTTACTTTAAAAAAAATTGTTATCTGAGAGATGAAGTGTCATTTGCCGTCGATTGTAGTTTTGATAAGTTTTTATGATTATGAAATTATTTTACAAATTATATTGAACTATATACTATATCGACTATATCTTTTATTGACAAACTATATTTTTTATTGACAACGTTTTAAGTTACGCGTTTTTAAGGTTTAAATTTACGAGTCTTAAAATCTTGAATATCGTCTAACTATTATGGGCCCTAACAGTTTCATTCCATTAAAATTTCCGATTTGTATTAATTTTATTTTTTGAAATATAAGTTGAGGTTTTTTGTTTTGTTTTGTTTTTTCGGAAATCAAACTGTTCTTCCCATTATATTGTTTTAGGAATCTTAGGGAATTGAGTTTTTCATTGTCAATGTTTATCATTTTATAAAAAATTTTGCAATACATACTTTGGAAATATTAGATAGTATTAGTAGTGTAGTAGATATTTAGTAGATTAGTAGGTATAATTTTTGCTTCACACAAAATAATTTATAGCAAATATTTGCTAAAGGAAATGTTAATTTTGTCTAGGTTTACCAAATATATGTACATTGGCAGAAAGCTCTTCAATTAAACCATTTTAAGTTTTAAAAAATAAATTTATGTTCTTATTTAATTTTAAATTTAATAACTATCCTTTATGCATTATTTCAGAAAAATATCCTTCTGATGTCAAATTACAATATGTTGGGTGCACACATGTACCTGTATTGGGTTCACAGATGTACCTTATTCGCAAAGAGTTCATTTTTTTTTTTTTTTTTTTTTTTTTTCATTTAAGCGAACACATAAATGGCTCTATGCCTTTCAAAACTTTACTATTATTCAGACATTAAACAACATAAAAAAAATGTCTACTGGCTTTAGGCTTTAAAAAAAATGGAATTTACATTTCTCAACAAGTGTTTTCTGTGAAAAATGATATAAAAAGCTTTTATATTGTCCATCCAACACAGAGTCAAACATTTCATGACACAATGTGTCGTGGTCAGGGAAGGTGGATAGACTCATGTTCAAACGTCGCATTCATCCAAGGTGACATACTCTTGTTTCTTTTATCAGTGTAATGAATAACAATATCTCGTTTTTCTATTCATATACTTTTTATAAGAGAAAATAATTTTTATTACTTTTTGAAGCAGCCGTAATTATAAGCTTGTGACAGGAAATCCGTTTCGAAGCATCCCTAAAAGTCATTGTCAGACACATAAAAATATATCGTTTTAGTTACATGGAATGAACACGTTGTCAATCAGGAAGAATAAAATGGGAAACATTTTTTATATGTGTTGAAAAAAAATAAGGGGTGTTTTTCATAGCACTTTAGATATAGTGATAATGTGCGATTATAAGACATTATAAAGAAAATACATATGGAATAATAAATGGTTGCTTTTCATAACCACAGGTGAACATGCAACTGATTTATTTACGAATGATCTGGTTAAACTTTGGATTCCATCCTCTAATAGGAATACTGCAAAAATATCTGATTTATAGGATTTTTGTCAGATTCTTTGTGAGCAATTTATCTTGATTTTAAATATTTTATAAAAGTTCCAAAATAATTGCATATAATTAAATTGAAATTAGTGATTTATTTGCCTAATAGTACTTCCAAAATGCTAGGACACTTTGGTTCCAGAGAAAAAAAAACCATCAGCGTGGAGAGGGCTTTTACCCCGCCCCTTTGTAACGAGCTGGATCAAATTTGAAGAGTCTATGTTCTGATTTATGGTTATTATAAAGCTTAAAAATGTACAACATGTTCTGTACGTCCAAATTCGTTATAAAGCTAAAAAATGTACAAAATATTTTCCAGTTACCCAAATTTTAAATATTTAGATTTCATATTAATCAGGCCAAGAAAAATCAGTTTTCATACTCCGAAAGGAAAAAAAAAAAAAGGAAAAAGAGTAAAAGAAAGGGTATATTCCAGGAGCTTTGAATTTTATTTAAATACAAAACAAGAAGAAGAAAAGTATTCCATTATTCTACTTATTATATTTCGTAATTACCATGTCATTTCGAATATTCAAGCAAGAATGCGTAATATCAGTAAAATATTTCTCGGTAACAAGTTTCTTGTTGCTAAACAAAACAAAAGTCGTGTCGTAGACAAAGGGGCTTAATTCAATTCATTTTTTACTGTCTACCAATTTGAAACGGAAAATTCCCGACAGAATAAAACAGCCATTCATTAAATATAACAGAACGTAGAAAATGTTTGCAAAAAGAACATCTTTCCCGAGAAGAAAATTTTTCGGAATCACAATCCATTCGTAATTTCTTGCATGGATCAGGAATTCCAGTCATCGGAATTAATCAAAAAGTTTCAGTTTCGGAAAAAGCAAATAAAAAAAACCATCTCTTCCATTCCTGATTAAATTAGGAATTGAATGAAACTATTCTTTTTTCATACAAAAAAAATTATCTTAATTTTACACTCTACTTTCCAAACAATTAATATGAAAAAGGAATCCAGAGAGTAACAACTATCACCCAGAATTCTTTGTGTGTTTGGCACTCGAAATTTGATAGACCTTAATTTAATTTATCTGAAAAAATCTTATTTTTCCCAATTTCGGATTATTGCAAACATTTGAAGACCTTTTTGATTGAATTACGTCTTTTTAAGAAATTTTTCTTATTTACCTTATTTTGCCTCACGCATAACTTCTCTGATTAAGGGTTTTAAATGCCAAAATAGAATTATTTAACATTTAAAGAAATCGTACATTTTCTTAGTGGCTGAGAAAAAAGGCAAAAAGAAAGATAGTATAAATCTTAGGTTATTTTTGATGGTTTCATTTACAAACTAAGAGAATTTCTTTTTCTTTACAGATTGCACTGATATGCACAATGGATTTTCGTTCATTACGAAAAAAGTTATGATCTTCATAACCAAAAGAAAACTGCTTTATGATATTGCATGATAACCATAAATATGATATCATAATTTATTATTAAGCAAAGTATTTACAATGTTTTTCCTGTGATGTTTCTTTTTCTTTGAAAAATAAGAAACCTCAAATATGCATAACTTGCTTTTTTCATAATACTCAATATCTATAATTGTGAACAGAAAGTAATGATGGGGATGAATTTTAACTAACATGATTTTATGAATTATTCAGTCTTGATGATAATATGCTATTTTAAATTAAAAGAATAAATTTTTTAATTTTTTTAAAGATTATGTGCAGATTTTAAATGACAAAACAGAATTATTTAAATAACAGAGATTCACATTCATATGAGTAATTTATACCTTTGAACATCAGTGAGTAGTTCCTTCATGCTTAAATCCATACATTTTTTTTTTTAATTATCTGTGGTAGAGATCCTTTAATACACACTGTTAAAAAAAATTCTGAAAAAAAAATTGCTCGCTCCAGTTTTTATCTGCAAATTATATTTGTATGTATTATTTGACTAATTTTCTATAGGGTATTTCTAATAATTTTTATTATGTGAATTTTTATTGGGTGTTGAGTTTTATGGGGTTATCAACTGAATGAATATTTAATGCCATTCCATTCTATGGACATATTTGAACAAAGATATATTATAGTAAGTTATAGTAAGTTTATTACATAAGTAACATATATGTTATAGTAAGTTGCGAAATTCTGTTCCATAATTTCGTTTAATGTAAGAAATTAAATGTATTTAAACTCCATTTTAATGTAAGAAAAGATTTTTTTTGTGTGCTTGGATTCGGATTATCTCGGGTTGTTTTCGAAGTCACATTAAATGAATACGTGAAAAGTTTTCTAACTGATAGTAATGATAATAGAAATAAATATTTAAAGCAAATCTGTCATATTTCAAGTCGTTCTAATGTATCCGATAGAGTGGAAAAGCATAAGAAACATGAGAGCTGAGTAGACTAAAATTCATCACTAACATTTATAATGGCGCCTTTGAAAAAGGAATGGGTGCAACAAAAAAAGGGAGAGGGTGGGAGAAATTGTTTCAATTGTGTTTGTTTTGGAAGAGATTCGATGGCCGAAATGTCAGGGCGCGCAGACGTGCTTCTACTTTAAAATTGAAAATGGAAGTACACGCAGAAAAAAATAAATAAAAATCACGAAGAGCATTAGCGTCAAATATCTGCGTCATCGTTCTGTAACAAAAAAGAGGGTAAGAAGCAGGAGGGGGGGGGGATGGAAGAAATAAAGTTTCGAAAAGTAACTCTCGGCAATAATGCGTTAAAGAGAAAACTTTTTAATCTGCTGAAAGGGAAGCAGAAAACTGACCTAAAAGCGATTGACACAAAAGCAAACAAACTTACAAAAACATTAAAGGGGGAATAGAGGCGCAAAAAATAGAGAACCATATCAAAGTACCGTGAATGTACTTTCTTTTCCAGTTTTACTTCGATTCCTCTTTTATTTATTTACTTTCTTACTTTTTTTTTCACTTTCCCTCAACCCTCCCCCAGTACTATTTTGCACGTGAAAAATGTATGTTTTCCATGATTGTGTATTGGCAAGCTACTTAAAAATTGAGGCGACTACCTATAAAAAGATGAGTGCAAACCTGTGTTCCCTGCATTAGGGAAGTGACACTAGCGGAATCATTTTATCTGGCACGTGCTATGATAACCCATTGTTGCTCACCTCTGGCAGCGATGCAACAATGCCTAGCCGTCAATGGGCCCATTTTTCGGCTTCGATTTGCTTCACTCCACCCACCTACGATAGGGGGCCCCCCTCCAGGGCGAGGCAGTAATATCTCTCTCTCACTCACTCTCATCCTCTTCTAAATGGATCAGTCATTGCTTTTGTTTCGTTTTTCTTTGTTTTTGGAAAAGTTCGAAAGAAACGTTTTTTCGTAATTTCCACGGAAAATGTTAGAGATGATGTTGAGTGGTGTTAATCTATTAATAGATAATTATTTGTTTTATTCTGTCCGCAAGAATTCTGACTTTTCTAAGAAAATTTCTCATTTTTTAAAAAGAAAGTACCATAAAAAGGGCAGACGCGTTTGCATCAAACATTCGATTTTTCTTAAAATATTTTAATATTTATATTTATTAAAAATGTCTTGTGTGCGTGCTTGTTAAGTCTAAATAAAGTCCTTAATTTCGTTAGAAAAGAAATAATATTGATAAAATCTTTTCCTATGCATTTTTAGTTTGATTAGTCGTTAAGAAATTTTGTTAAAAAATAATTATCTGTTTAAATTATTCAGAAAAATTACAACTCGCACAGAAAGCATATGACAGGCTACACAGCTTGGATTTATAAAAATTTTATAATTGTTCAACTTTAAACGCATCGTAAAATTACATTGAATATTTCTAAAAATTAAGTATTATAAATTATATCATCATTGGTGGAATAACCACAATCTGGTAATGAATGAATGATTTCTTTTGTTAGAAAGTTATGTGTTATTAAAAATGAACTGTTTTATAAAGAAAAATGCTGACTTCAATAATTGGAAAAGTAAAGAAAACTAATAACAATTATAAAACATTGTGGAGTCTTAGATTTTCAAAAAACTGTTTTGGCTTTTCATATTAGCGATTTCTGATTTCGTTATGTTAACATTCATTGTATGAGTGAAGGGGAGGGAGCTTAATTAGTTTTTCCTGGATGAAACCATTGAAAAAAATACATTCTTTAAACATTTTGGTTATAAAATCAAACACGCTGAAAAGCAAAACTCTACTATTCCAATGCATACTGCACGCGAATTTTACGTGGCGAAATATTGGCTCTTAAAAAAACCAACGAAGAACCTTTTGTTAGAGCGAACTCACAAAAGAACTACCGCCCCCCTTTACAATTTTTTAGAAGGAGAAGAATGAACGAAATAACTAAAAAATATTAAAAAGAAGAATTTTTTAAAAAAGACGAAGAAGAAAATGCATAGATAAAAACTATCAGTTGATGCAAAAAAAAAAAAAAAGTTAGGAGAGGAAAAAAAATTTAAGGTGAGGTCGCTTAAAAATGAGGTTTTTAATTTTATTTTCTTATGCTTATGCCGTGGAATTTTTTTACGTGAGCTACGTGAAAGATTCCGGTAAACTGGACACATAATCGATTGTTATTGCTGATCCGTGTTCCTATTAAATCGCTCCTTCCCTCCTCCATCAACAAAATGACGCCGGCATATACTCAAGTTCAGCCGCTAATGCATTTCATTCCGATGCTTTTGATGCTTTTTTTTTTTCCTTGTCCCCCTTCGCTGCCTTCCAAGAAAACGACCTCTCGGGATTTTTGTGAAGGGTTGTCACTTTCGATAATATTACTCGATCTTAGACTTCCATTTTGCATCAATGACTGTTTGGGTAAAACGTGCTTAGCGACACACTGAAGGGAATGACAAAAATAGTTATTGGCACTACGGCACTTTGTCTTTCTCTCGCTCGCTCTCTCGCCTCAAAACTGCATCCCTCGCTGCCTCGGGTTTTTTTTTTTTTTTAACATTTTTTTTATATTTTTTTCCTCTCTGCTACACATTTTGTTCGTAATTTTTTTCGTCGGATCTTATTTTTATTCATTTTTATATACATTTTTTAACTCCTTCTGCTTATTGCATTTTGCTACAGCGGACGTAGAATTCCATCCTATTGGTCGGTGAATAAAACGCAGGGAGCAAGCATATCACGTGCGAATGAAACTGTAAATAACCACGAAGTATTATCAAATTTCGCCCCTGGCGAAAAAACGAAATTTTATTTCCGCTCCGCCCCCCCCGTCTGACCGCCCCCATTTGCATCGTAACGAGTACACTAAAAATTAAAGCCGTAATTATTTCCTTCGAAATGATGCATATAATTATTTTACCCCCACCAGCTTTTTGACTAAAAAAAAAAAAAATATTATCATTAACCGCAACTACTCGTCATCTATATGTGAATTAGAATTACAATTTTAGAACGCGCGATAATTTACGCAATAATTACAATCGTTATTTCTTTGCAAAGTGCTGCAGAAACATGTTACTGAAATTACCAACCTCTTTTTTTTTTTCTTTCATCAGACTGGGGAAGGAGGGGATGCTCATTTTTAGAATGCCGATCCTCTTTTGAGGAATTAATGATTATTACTATCGTAAACTTCATAAAAAAAAAAGAAGAAGAAGAGGAATAAGAAATATTTGTTTTTCACCTTTTGAAGTGAAGCATTGGCGCTTTTTTGATATCGGAATATGTATGATGAATGTGGAACGAAGTATTTGTAAAGAAGAAACTTTTCTCGGAGCATTCATAATTAAAGACGAAAAAAGATATTATTCGGAGAGTGATTAATTTTAAGTTTTTTTTAGTAAATTTCCGGCTTAGCAGGGTGCTTTTTTATTACTAATTTTTTTTTTTGGACAGGAATAAGAGAACATCATCTTATTTGATTAATGTAGATCCATCTTAATTTTTATTGCTTTATGCTTTGCATTTTTCACTGAAACTTAACCACGTATTGAAGAACAACTACAAAAAAAGAAAATCTGAAAAACATTTTTTAAAAAACGGTGATTTTCAGAGTTTATGTAAGTAAGCTTTTTGGACATTCAACCATAAAATACAACTGTACAAAAAAGTATTACTTATTAGCATTATGTAACCCATATCTATATTAGACTACAAATGCAATTAACTTTCTCAATTTAAATCTGTTTGAATTATGTTACAGATATGCGTATTTAAATATTACAAATGCAATGAAATTCTGACCCGAATAGTTGAATAAATGAAGGGAAAAAATTACATTTTGTAGAAAAATGCAATTTGATTATAACTTTTTTATTTAATAATTACAAAATAATATTTTTTACATTTTATTTACTTGCACAAAGTTTTAAAATTTCATGGCTTAAATATATTAGTCAATTTTCAAGGCTTTTTCCTTTTTTTTTGTTGTTGTCCCCACTTCTGAAAATGAACTGAATAGCTGGAACTTTATTGTTCCTTTATCATTTTAGCCACCTTCTGTTATACTACTTCATCTTTATTCCTTTACACTTCAATCAAAAGATGATCATCACCTCGTTGTAAAAGAAAATCTTATGCACTAAGAGTTTAAATATAAAATACCTAATCGCATTTATTCGATTCTGTATCAAATTTTACAGTCGGCAGATGTGTCGAAAACCCTAGCCCTTTAATTACCGGAAGAACAAGTCGAATTATATATAGCTGGCGTAATTTAGATGACTATTGAAATTCTGAAAACTGTATCTTCAAACTGCTTTTTTCGATCCTTTAAAACAGGATTATTGATAAAGACATTGGATTTATTGCTTTGTGCGTCAAGAAAACAGCATTTTATTATCACTGCGAAAGTTAATAAGTGTGTGGTATGTTTGCTGCAAATTCGTATATATTTCGTATAAATGAAATCTAATGTGCAGTGATGAAGTATGTTCATAAAAAGATTTTGTAAGACATTTCACTTCTAAGTAAAACATTCGCACATAAATGTTTTTTTTTTGGTGGGGGTGGTCTTTATGCAGATATCTTTCGTATCTAACTAATATAGTTACTTCTATGTGCCCCCCCATATGTTTTAAGATTGATTATTTCATTTATCTCAACAATTAATTTATTAGTCTATTTAATTAGATCGATCATTGTAAAAAAAATTAATAAGGGTGGCAAAGTATTACAACAGATGACTTTTTTATTTCATTATCTATAATTGTCAAAGATTTTATCATATACCAATGTTTTAAGAAAGAGAATTCACTTATTACATTGGTAATTAATTATCCATAAGTGAACCAAATTTCTCCCTAAAGCTGTCGTCATAGAAAACGTATGAATTTATTGCCAGCTGCTTTTTCAAATACAGCAATTGCAACATTTAATTATTCTTTCGTAGCACATTAGTTCTTTATAATTTAAAAAAAAATTAATAAAGTCACGAAGCCCTAAGTACATAAAATTTTTAAAAAATATTATTAAAAATCTTTGATCATAAATTAAAAACTGCTGTTATTTTTTAAATGAATTTCTTTCTTGTAGCATTTTATGTTGATAATTTAAATTTGCATTTACAGTCGTTTTTTACGAACAAAAAATTATCCGCTGATAGACATTTTAAGAAATAGTTGCTTCTAAATTAAATTTTTAAATATATATATATATATATATATATATAAAGCCTCTGATATCTTAAGTTCTTTGTAGAACAATATCATTAATCATCAAATGTCTATATTTCTATATCAAACAGATGATAAATTTTTACATTTAGGTTTGAAAAACATTTTTTTTTTTTAAATTTTAAAGAGTTCTGCATGTATGAAAATTTACAAATACGTGTTTAAAAATTACTTTTTCGAATTTCATTGCATGATCTTTTGAAATCAAAGAGAGAAAAAAAAAAAGTGTGCATTTTAGCAGAAATTGAGTTAGTTAAAAAATGTTGTTTTGCAGCATCATATTCCTTTTTATTGATTAGTATTAGGATACAAGAGAATAGGGAGCAAATATTAAAATCCGGTCAGTTAAGCATAAAATTAATTTTAAGCGCATTAAATCGCTGATTCATAACAGAAACAATAATGGAAGCATTCACGTACAGTACATCATTCTAGAAATTGAACGATGCACTGTGCTATGTGACCTTTGGCAGAACTGATAAACATCATCCTCGTATGACAACTGCTGACCGTGGCGAAATTTTTCAAATGAACCGAGTCGAAGTTATTTAATGTAGCGTTTCAAAGAAGTTATAATTTTGATTACATAAAATGATTAGCTAAGCCAATAATTTCGATACCGTTACTGAACTATGTTGCCTCAAACTGAAATGTGAGTTGTTTATCACAGTCGACTGGATACCACAGTAGGTTTCTGAAAATAAATTATTGCATACTGTATTAAAAAACAATCTAAACCGAATACCAGATTAAAATCCTCACCAAGGTAGTTTTGGTCTAGGAAAATTAGTTAGTATTAACTCTATTAATTATATGCTGTTTCGTTTAATTTTAGAAGGTGAATTGAGGATTGGACAATTTTTGAGATTTTTAAAAATAGGAATAAATCTAGACGTTTTAATTTTTAAGAACTAAAAATAGTTAGTTTCTTTTTGATGAAAAATAATAAACTGATGTGTTATATCATTCATCAAACAAAAATTAGGTAATTGCTGTTTCACCAAAAAAAAATTAAGCTGCTCACCGATAAGTTATAAAATCTAAACTATTTTTAACTATACATTCTAACAAAGAAAATTAAGAAGAAAAAACTTTCAAAATATCTGAATAACAGATAACTTGATTAAAGATTTAAAAATATTGAAACTAGGATTTTTTTGTTTTTCTTTAGGTTGAGTGTAAAAATTTTTAAAAATAAAAAAATGAGTTTAGTTTACCCCGGATTTTTTTTATTTGCAGTAAAACATGATATTTTACCAATTCTCCTTTCAAAGAAAACAAAATAAGAAAATTGCTACAAGATTAAAAAGTTCGATTTTTTAAAATCTATTCTTTTATTCTTTTACTTGAAAAGAAGAAATGGCAGCAAACATGTTAACCAATAAAATCCTAAAACTAGTTGTATTTCAAAAAAAAAAGTTAAAATATTTCTTTAAGAAAATTATTACATTTATAAAGCAGTTTTTTTAAAGAACGCTTTCATACTCAATCGACCGTTTTCCCCAAACTTTTAGTAAAGTTTTTTGAATATTTTTTAAAGATGGTTTTTAATGATTTAATAGAAGAATAATGCTTCTTCATTTCCCATATTCGTCAAGAGACAAATTTATATTTATGAATGGAAAAACACCAGAAATAACATCTTGATAATTAATTGAAAACTATTACTTTTCTTAAGTATTTCATTATATTCTGCATAACTTGATATCTGTACACAAAATTATCCAGCTTATTACCGAATAACTGTTTATTATTTCTTGTTAATACAGCTGTATAGTGTTCAGAAGGGGGGGAGAGATAAAGAATTACTTTCAAAATATGTATAAAATGCAAAATTCATTTTATCTATCAATGAATAATGTAGAAACTAGGGGGAAAAAAAGGAAAAATATGCAAAGAATTCACTCAAGTATTCTGGTAGTTTTTCACATTATTAATTCCTAACCCTAACGAGCTCTTCCGAAATCGCTTTCCTGCTGCATCTCTTTGCCTAACACCATATCTATCTCAAACAGACTTTTTAGAAGAATCCGTAAATCAAACAAATCCAATAAATTTTTTTGGTGGGTTAACAGGGTGCCTGTTTAATTACCCCATCGTTCGACAGCGAAAGTAGCTGGCAAATAATGCGGCTCGTAAACAATAGCCAAAAAATTCCTTCGAAGAATTCCTCCCGTTTTTGCTTATTTTATGAATGATGGGATCCAGGCAGAAGACCAAAAAAGGAAAAAAAAAAGTTGTCGTCATAAAGTGGCTGGCGAGACATGTGATTGGCATCTGAACCGAAACAAAGAGTCACTCTAATTAAATGCTTTCGAAGGGGCCGGAGTGGAAGAAATCCAGTAAAAAGATGTAAAATGAGTTTTGCTTAATAAGCTCCGTTTCTCTTCATCTCGAATGAGTTTTTGCAGAGCTTCTTGAGGCGAGACCTGTGATTAGTTTCGTTTGATAGAAAAATAATTGATCGCGCCGAGGATTAGAAGTAGCCTAGCTTAAACAAACAAACCAGGAACAAGAACACAATGTAAATATTTCGTGATTAAATCAGTTCAACGATGTGCGCGTTTTTTTCTCCCCATTCTCTTTACATTTTATTAGGGACTTTCTTTTATTCTCGACCAATCGCTTTTAATCGCGCGCGCTCTTATTTCTTGACACATTTGTTTGTTTTCTGGTTGCTTTAGCCGCTGAACGTTTCTTTTGCACATACAACATGGGGTAAGACCATTTTTCTCCCTTCGCTTCTGAAAAAAAAAAATTCCAATCATTAGATTTCTTCGCAGGGCACAAAAGGGTGACATTATCTCGTCCTCTTTTATATATATCTCCTCCTGATATTGTGTCAATGTAAACTTCTTTTCCAATTTAAAAAGGTCGCGCAAGCTAACGGCTAAATATTGAATTTACATCGGCTTCACTTACAAACACAATCTGAACGGGGGGAGAGGAAAAAGTTCACCCTACACACTAAAAAAATCTTTTCATTCAGTTTAGTGGTTATGCACTCTTCTTATCTACACATTGCGAACTGACAATGCTCAGTTTAATGAATATTTTAAATATGCAATTATGCTAGGGATTTTTTTTTTTTTTTCGTCTTCTTATCTTTTGATTTTTAGCTTCAAATAAACCATAAGGAATTCCAGAAGTGCTAATTAGAGAGAGGCGAATCTAGCAATTCGGAGGTGAAGTGAATTGAAGAATATAAATTGCATTTCTGGTTTTCTTTTAGATGATGATTTTGAATAAAAAGAATTTCTTTTGTGAGGGAGAAATTCTTTTACTTCTTGAATAACGCGCATTAAGATTTCTTTTTCTACGATGCCTTTGCTCCAGCATTTACAAACTGCTTAACCACCTTTGTTCTTGCATATACCTTAAGAAAAGAGAGGAGTTCGCAAACAACAGCTCAAAAAAGAAAAAGAAAAATAGAGATAGCTGATAAAAAGAAAAGTGAAAAAACTCGTTTCAATTCATTGGAAACTTCTTTCGTTTCCAATCGATTGTTATTAAAAGTCACTCTTGGCTGTACTGATGTAGAATTTTGAAACCTTTTTACACCGGATGAATTACGTTTTATTTTCTTTACTAGAATCATTTTTTCTGTAACCTTAGAAGCGCTTTGGTCTTAATTTTGGAACTTGCCAACATCAACGGTAGATTAGTTTCTCCATAACGCCATGACTTTCATCATTAAACTTTTTTTCATTTTACCTTTGATTTATTTTCATTCCTAAAAAGTGTGTTTTCTTTGCAATCTATACATAAAAGAATTGTTATTTACGGCAAGAAAAGAAATTTGATGCTGGGAAAGCTCGAAATTAAAAACAAAATTACAAAGGTTCAAAAGAATTTAATCAATCAACCTGAAATTATTAACATTTAATAAAACGAAATGGATAGTGATATGTGTGAGAAAGAAAGGCAAACACAATAGCGATTTTTTTTTCCTTGTGATGCATTTAAGCAAACATTCGATTTATCTCTTTGAACCAGTTTCTGTAAATTTCGTCTTCACCACGTCGAGTTCGTTGATTTCATCTCAATAAAAACGAAAATAATACATAAAACAACAGCTGCAAATTATAAATAATAGCTTTCATTTAAAAATTAAATCGACAAATTTTGCATAAAAGGGATGATTCAACTTCAGAATTGCTTTAAATTTAGCGACTTCTGGCTGCTTCTTTTTTTCTTAATAGATTGCGATATTTTAAATCCAAATATTAATGCATTTATTTCAAAAAATATGTTTTTCAAAGGCTTAATTTAAAGCTAAATACTCTGTAAAATAATTTATTTTTTTAGAATACTATTATTAAATTTGTAGGAGGGATTTCTTGCTTTAAATCATATAAAAACTTACTTAGATTTAGCGAAAAAATAACTCGAAATCATGGTAATATATTAAATGAAAATTGACAGTAAACTCCGTTGCTTCGTATGATGCATATTTTTGCTATAATGATCTAAACTTAGAATCATTTCTCTTCTCTGTTTCCTACTTTTTCCACAAACATGATTGATATACGCGTTAACATGAACATGCTTACATCAAAAGTTTATCTTACGAATTTTGAAACGCACTCTCATAGCAAATATGTTAACTTTTGCTTAAAATATGATGATTAGCATTAATTCACATATAAAATGTTATTATTGGCAATTACATTTATATTCGGTTATTACTGATGGAATATGCAGCAAATATTTTATGAGAAAAGCTCAAAAACTGAATTATATAAATTTTTATGCCACTATTTTGAAGGGTACCAGCAGATATATATGTGTCACTGTGCAACCACAAACTCAACTGATAAAAAAATATCCAGACTTAACTTTCATTTACAGATTTGAGACGACACAAGTAGGGGGGAAAAAAACTAGACAATTTTATTACTTTTATTGAATTTCGTTTCGCTTGATCCACATTTTTTTTAAGGAGGCAGTAATGGTTAGAAAATACTAGTAGAAATTTTCGATGCATTTGGGTATCCAGTGTGAAACGTTGATTCTTCATCCTGTTATCATATACGAGGCAGTGAACACTAAATAGTATAGAGATTGGGAGGCAGAAGTTATTATTTATTTTCAACAGGTGATAAGAATCATTTAACACTACTTTTTTTTCTTCCACCTCCCCCTCAGCTTTTTTTTCCCATTCTAAAATCAGTCTGAGTTTCTCTTCTCGGTTGAGTTGTTGAAACGGTCGTTAATATTTTTTCAGTTGTGTACATATTGTTAACCAGTCTGCTATACATGCCTGATAAATGAAAAAGTGTAAGTGATTAGTTTCACTGGATGAAATGATGTCGCCTAGTCTTTTCCCTCTCTTTTCTTATTCGAGTGTAACTTTAAGACTCGACACGCAGAAAAAAAGTTTTATTCCAAAAAAGTGTAATGATTTTAGCTTGAACTCATTGTAATTGAAATGCCTTGAAAGTTAGACACATTCAATTCGGGAGACCTTCAATGGCATAAACTGACCATGAAGCCATACTCTTCAGGCTCTATCTTGTACCTTTTTTCTGCATTGTTTCTTTTGCAGAAATAAAAGGTATGTAAACGCTGAGCATAAGAAAGCATTATGTGACTATGGTATCAAATGAATTAACTCCATTGATCATTAATTGACCAATAATTGTAATCGATTTATTGATCATTCATTGTAATCAGTCCATCGATGATTAAAAAGTGTAATTAAAGAACAGCAAAAGTTTTGAAATGGAACATGAAAAGCGAATGATATTTTCAGGTGAACATGAGATTTGTAGCAATTGCTCTTCACTTCTGAATAAATATTTAAAACTCTTTAAATATGTTTCAATTTAAATTGAGTATATTTTGGTTAAAATTATATTCCTAGTAATTAAGAATAGAATATGTATGCCGGCGTCCTCACATAGGGCTAGCGTATCTTTCCCGTGTTCCTGGCATCCCGGGTTCTTGTCCCGGTTCAGGCATGGTTGTTATTCTATGTTCTAACTGTGAGTAGTGTGAATGTGCCCCCCAGTAAAAAGGGGTTGTGCAAGCGAATGAGAAGCACGGAGTAGCTAAGTCGTACTCTTGGCCCTAGTTGGCGCTACTGAAAAACAAGGAACGCTAAATTTAGGTTTAAATCACTGACTATCGGTCGGCGGGCTTGCAAAAGTGCCATTAGTAACAACAACAAGAATGCGTATTTTTTCATGTTTTTTTCTGAACATAATAGGGCCTAAGAAAGTAAGTAGATATTTATTATCAATGATAAGACAGTTTATTATAAAATTCGATTCAAATTTTGTTGCTCATCGATAATAATTCACAAAATTAGATAATTACTATACATTTATTTTTTCCATAATTCTTTAAATACCATTTCACAGTTTATCATTTAACTGCATCCATTCTTTTGTCAGGTTTACCTCTTTTTCATTTTTCGTGGGAACATAGATTCCATTAAAGGGCAGGTTTAATTAAATTGTCAGATTAACTAACAAAAAAAGTAACAAACGTCACAGAAACCATGAATAAAATTCAGATCTAAACTGTATATATATGTGTGTGTCTGTGTGGGCACAGCCTTCTAAAAAGGCCTTATTTAAGATATTTAAAATTTAAATCCATTAAAAAATGGTAACGTCTCTATTTCCTCATAATATAATACATGTATGTATATAGGGAAAAACTGAGGCTAAGTACATTATTTATGATATGTGTATTACTGAAATTATTTCATTCTACCATTTTCAGTTTTCTTATATTAATTAAACATAAATTTCAAACAGTGGTTACTTTTAAATGCTATTTCGATTCAAAGGGTGCAACGGGTTCAAACTTGTCTATGATAAAGTGAATAGCTATTCTTATCCAATGTTATAATATTATAACGTAATTGAAAGCTATTACAGTATAATATAAATCTTTCAATTTAATCTATTATAATTCATCTTAGAACTAAACACAATAACAAAAAGGGATTTCTATATTGCACGCGAAAGTTAAAATATCTTTCTTTTATTTGCCTTGGAATTAGAAATATTATGGTAAAAATATCTTTAAAAATCAATTACTTTTTTTGTATGCTATCAATGACATATTTTTTAAAAAAAATCAATTTGATTTTATTCGTAGTTGTAAGATTATTAGAAAATTTGTAAAATATTTCCGATAGCTGATTTCCGCTTCACTATCATCACTTCTCTAATATATCTTATGATGGGAAAAACGCGTTTATTCGGTTTCCAGCTTAAGCTACAAAATTGTTTTTGGCTGTTAATCGGAGCCAAATAAAAGTACCATTTCCCTTACTCATTTTTGTTATAATGTGAGAAGAGCTATTTAAAATCAGTATCGAAATTCGTAATAGCTTTAAAAGCCATACGCGAAAGGAAATGAAAATGTTTTAACACCTGGGAAAAGGAACAGGTGTGAAAAACGATTAAATAACAATATTAGTATCTTCTTCGTCGAATGCAACAATGCATATCGCAATAACCATTTTAAGTTGTGACCCTCAAAGCGGAAAAAGGTAATTATTTACTAAATGTTTACTCAGATCTCATTTCAGAGTAGGGGTAGTTTTGCTTGTTGGGGGATGAAATATAAATTTGCTATGGGTAAGAAATATATCCATATTTAATTCTTGAAATAACCTGCAATTAAATCGTTGATGAAAATCGCTCTTTAATTCTCTAAGACATAGACACATTTGAACATTTACAAATTCAGAAACTGCTATAAGCTGAGCTTTGATATGGGAAAGAAGTTTAGAGATATATTTAAAAGGCTATGTTCTACAGCATATAATTTGAAGTTATAAAACATTGTTCATCGCATTTATAAAAAAATAATCAAAGAATTTTATATTAAAGCATTTCTTTTCGTGAAGCATTCACACATTTTTCATTTACTTTATGTCAATTTCTTGGACAATCATTCAAAATAAATCTTTTTCTGTTGAAAATTTGCACTTAATTCTTTTCTTAGAAAGTTGATGAAGACGTTAGGTAAATTTTAATTGCATGAAAAAAACATGTTAAAAGAAATAATATCTTAAACTTGTTTTAAATTTCAAGTGGTAATTTGAGAACAAAATTTTTGAAATCGGACTTTGTTGTAGAAAATGAAGTTTAGAAAGGGGTAGCAAAAGGTATTTTTATGTGACTTAGTAGAAATAAAAATAGAAGCAAGCGAAGCCTGTTGGGGTCACCGAAAGTAACTCCACAAGGGGAAAAAAAGAGTAGGAAATGGACTTCTGATTAATATGAAATCAAATAAATGTTTATCTCTAAGGAGGCCCCTATATTGTTGCAATGTTTAGTTCTACTGACATTTTATTTTACTTATCTTTGAACTTATTTGTATTTAAAATCTATAATATTCAATAAAATAAGAGCAAATTTTAATAAATTGGATCTTTTCTTGATGATTTTGTAGATCACTGGCAGTCGAATAATATTATCGCAAAATAACTGAAGATGGATTACAGTATTTTTATAAACCGTCGATACCTGAAGTACTTCGAATTTTTAAAAAATTGAGAGAAAAGGATTGTTATACATTGCAAATAAGTATTTAATGTCCTCAAAATCAAGATTCTTGCTACAATCATAGTAATTTAAATTTGTATGTTTTATAAACACAACTAGACAAAAACAACTAGTGTCTTTTTTTTTGTCTGAATGTTTGTAAACCTATTTTAAAAACTAAATTCATTTGTGTGCTATCACTTAAAAACTTAATTCATTTGTAGTTGTCTGAATGTATGTAATCACAATCTATCTCAGTTATTAACTAGATGTGCGATTTTTTTTATTCATTAAATCACCACTTGAATATTCGAAACAAACCCTATCTTTAACCCTGAAATGGTAACATGGAATCACTTTGATACCTCCTTCCACTCGAACCAAATTCCTAACATTTCTAGCAGTAAGAGGATCTCGATCTCTTAGCTATGTTATTAGCAGATCTTCCGAACCAGGTACCATCCGTGTAATATCCTATTTCCAACTGGCAGAGGATTTTCAAAACAGTATGCGTCAGATCGACTCCACATTTGCCATGTAAGGCGTAGTCTTTGACACCTCATTTCTTTGCATCATTATCAAATAGGAGTCCGTTTGATACCTCGTTTCCATTATGAAACTTCTGGACCTTTGAAATCAATGCTATTAAGAATGTTTGATAGTTATGTCTTTGCTTTCAGCCAAATAGTGTAACCTTAAACATAGAAAGTTTTAACTTACTTTCTAAAAAATAATTAATAAAAAATAATAATAATAAGGAGACCTCTACAACTAGATGATTTGTTATTCTTTGAAGAACAGGATAATAACTAAATTTTGTTGTTCATTTTATTTAATATTTTTTGGATTGATTTTTAGCAATCACTTTTCATTAATTACCATTTTATAGATACTTATAATACGTAATAATTTAAACCTACAACTTTTGTTAAAGTCCTTTTGTCTTAATAAATTTTTGGAATTGTCTCTTTTTTTATTTGTTTCCAAATATTGTGAAGGTTTTTACATGGCCTTAATTCTATAACATATTAGTGCATTTACATGCCTACCAACCGTCAACTTTTACACTATAAAATTTCCTTAATGTGTATAAAAGTTACTTCTACCAAAAATAAATAGAAAATAAATGTCTGAATTTAAAATGCTTGAAGAATATCAGCATGGTAATTAGTTAAATTTATTGTAAACTTGCTTTTGTTTTAATAATACCTATTTTTATTTTTAATGTATATTCTATATTTGTTGGGTTTTTTTTAAAAAAAAAGAACTTTTCGTGTTTGCTCTCCATTACCTATCGTTTTATAATCGAAAATGTTATATCTTTAATTCTTTTACTTAAAAAAAAACACAATATGTAATAAGTATTCAAATTATGATTATGAAAACATTATAAGTATGAAAACGTGATTCATGCAAAATATGCTTGTATTTTAATAAATGGAAACACTTCTTGTTTAATTAAACGATGCAATAGCTCAAATTGAAATTATCCTAGAAGAGAAGTAAAACCGACACCACGTTAAAGAGGGACGGGTTATGAGTTATTGCTTTTCTGGGTAATATGTTTTTGATAATATTTGTTGCTGGAGTTTTCAAGCTACATGTTACACTAAATTTTTTTTTAAAGATTGCTTATTTGTTTTTAAACTTATAATTTCTATTTATAAAATCAAAATTAAAATAAAATATAATAATTTTAAGAAAAAATTGCAATAATTTGAAGAATTTTTATTTTAACAAATGAATATAAAAAAAGGACTGCTATTAAATTTGGTTCATTGATATCTAGTAAATATCAAGGTTTTAAGAAATATTTTTAGAACTATTTTCAGAACAAATTCTAGTTAAATTTCATGCTAAATAAAGCCGCTTAAATATCAGTAATTTATTCTGTAATAAACGGCATTTTAAAAATAAGATTTTTTTAAATAAAACTTCTTTTAAGAAACGCATGTAAGTTCACTTCAAAGCAAAAGTTTTCCTGATATCTCCCCGTTGCGTTAGTCAAAATATAAGCTCTCTTGAATCCCGACCGTCAATATTGATATCTGAAACGCAATAAATTCTATATGCAGTTAACTTTTCTCTCGCCTTCTTTCTTTCTAAATGGCATCATATTTTATCGTAACGAATCTGCCTATTGAATCAACTGAGCAGAAAAGTAGGCGTCTAAAAATTGAGACATAATCATGCTCTCCATTGCAGGATTTCTTTTAAAAGTGCGAAACGGAAATAATCTGGCTTCTTTTTTATATTTTTTCTGATGAACTTTTTTTTTAATGTAAATGGAATTCGAGATGTGCACTCTCCCACTAATGATCGATCCGCGGTCCATTTAGAAATTCAATCGAATGAAACTCCCATAATCCGTCTTCTGGAAGAACGGTTAGGAAACTTTTTTTCGTTTACACCTTTTTCAAAATTAAGTCTGATCGAGAGTCTTTTAGGATTAATATCGTTTACTTTCATTTCCATCGAATCGCGATCCATCGATTGAAGACTGGTTGTCATTTACATTATTCATTCGCCAGCCCTCGTCAAAGCGTATAAATTCTACTTTTATACGTAGCCCAAATCTTATTCTTCTCATCGTAGACTTAATCCTCGTGTCAACTTGCTTCAATCCCCCTCCCCTTTTTTCCAGTTTTTCCTTCTTTTTTCTGAACGTCATTGAGAATCGCCTTTCTTTTACTTCATTTTGAGCTCTCTCAATTTTCCGCCAAATGTTCTTGCTTTTCATCAATCAGCAATATCTCCTCGGCGCATTTTGAGCACTGCTTTCCCCACCCTAGAATCTTTCTTCCCCCTTCCCTCTTCATTTTTTATTTTTATTATTATTATTTTTTTTTTCGCTCGTGAGCTACATCTTCATTCCCTTCATTTGGTTCTCCCTTCCCCGCACTCAGGTCTTACCTAACCATCGTCAACAATAGGCAGGCAGCGAAGACAAACACAGGCCTAGACAAGACAAATGTGCGGCTTACAGGCGGCTTAACAATCCTCGCGTCTAGGAGGAGGTTAGGGGGGCACTTTCCAGCCTACGAATTAGAGGCATGCTCAGCGTATAGAAAATAAATGCGTTTATTTCGGAGGTTACGTCTTCGATTAATATATAGCCTCATCGAAGCGAGCGGAGCCAATAAAAACGTGCCAAATCACTTACGAGAATTAAACTTAATCGCCAGGCTCGCCGATGGGTTGATCGAGAAAAATTGGCCGGCCCGTCTAATGGAGCGAAACCGCGGCAAAATGGGGATTTGCCCGGATATGGGGACGTCACGGCCTAGTATAAATCGCTGACTCTCAAGACCAGAGTTTAATACTTTAACTACCTTTATTACCTGGACGGCTCGTCTTCCCATTGGACCGACGTCATCGAGAATGACACTTGACCAACTTTTCCTAACGCTTCAAGACCCTCTTCTAAATGACCAAAGTTACCGACGTATTTTTTTCTCTCTATCTTTTTTTTTTAGTTCCCTCCCTCAAATAAACCGCTCTTTTATGATCCTCCCCCTTTTAATACGGCTTGACGTTGGCAGTTGGAATCACATAATTTATGACGATTCTCTGCCAAATGAACAGGATAGAATTTGTCTTTTTCATTCTTGGAAAAGAATTTTCTGGAAAATTTCTTCCCTTAATCACACATACAACGTTAGTTTTCGCCCATTTTGAACTTTCTTTTCTTGATGTTAGGAGCCGTTGCATCATTATGTCATTTTATCTCTTTGTTAGCAGTCATGTTTAAGAACTGAGGACAGATAATCAATATGCTGATGCATTATGCACTTTTTAAACATTTGTTTTACTTGACATTTATTACTGTTTGTAACTACTTAACGTATCCAAAAGAATTTCGTTTTTAAAATTTACTCAGGTCAACAAGTACTTTAAGGCTGCAAACAACTTTTTTTCACTTTAACTCTTTGAAGGTTCTTTGTTGTTGTTGTTAATATTTATTTTCAGAACTTAGCCATCAGTTTTTGCCTTAAAATAAATACATATTTTTCTTATGTTCTTCCGTAGCTATCCGAACTCGAAGAATGTATTAAAATATAAATAAAATTTGAATTCCCAATTTATTACTAATAATTCTGAAAATATTCTACTTTTAATCATGGAAATACAAAGATTTTTCGAAACCAACATTTTTTATGCTCTCAGTAACGTTACAGAAGGGTACGAATCTTTACGAATACTCTATTTTTTAAATGCTTTTTCAATAAAGCTATTAAGGCATTAGTACCTCGAAAAGTTTTCAACATGATTTGATTTAATATATGGTCATAAATGTGTGCACTGAAAGTAGAAGGAATCTGTCATCAGTATTTATATAAATTATGCTGGTAATAGTAACCTGATTTAGTAGCATTTTTTTATTCCAAAATATCAGATAATCTACCAATTCCGAAATCTGAATTGACTGACTAGTTTAAAAGACTTTCCAAATATTTAAAATTTTGCGCCTTCTTAGATTAAAGAATACTGCAAAAGTCCTTTATGGGGAAAAAAAAAACTGTTTGGAAAAAAATATACCAGTCGATATTATACTTAAAAATTGTTAAAATATTTCTGTTTTTAAATTTTTAAACTAGGCACCCGAAACTCTGCAACCTTTTAGGTGTCTTTGAGATCTTCATTAAAGCTAGATATAGCTATGGAGGGCGAAAAACTGAAAAAATTCGTTCATCGATTTTATGCATAGGAAAATATCAAATGTATATTTCTATTCTTAAAATCCCAAGCTTCTGAAACTGAAACTCATTCTATCGATTCAAAGACTGATGTCTGTTTCCTTCGAGATCTTCAGTGGTGTGACATGAAGTCAGAAAATGGCTATGGATAAGAAAGGGTAGGGAGCAACGTCTATTTGAAAACGAAAAACTGGATATTTTTTAAAGGGAGAAAACTGGGAGTTTGGCATTGTGATACGACGTTGAAAGGGGAGGGAAAGACTGGTTTGCCTTCCATCCATTGAGGCAATTGGTTCTCGCTTCTGGAGTACAGCTTTCTGTGTAAATGGTACGTCTCTGGATGAAGTATCCAACGAAGGAAAGCATCCGTTCCCAGCTCACGCGTTTTATCACTCATATTCCCCGTCAGCTCGGAGTGTGATGGCCGAAGTCAATCTTTTAATAAAGGGGGTGAGGGGGGCTCTCCCTCTTTTATATTCCGCTCAGCAAGGGCAAGAAGGCAACTTCCTCTGATTGATACCGAAATGGAACGCTAGGAGAAGGATAATTTACGGAGTCTTGAAAGGAAGAGAAGGATCCGCTCTGTTTCCAGCAAAAGCGGAAAGAGTCGAAAATTGAATAAGCCAGTTTTCAATACAAAGAGTAAACTGTGAAAAATAAAGGAATTGTGTTGCCGTAAAAAATAGCACTTTTCGACTCCCGTCTAGATTGCGTTTCGGTTTCTATCCCCTTTTGTAGTGCGATGAAATATTTCTACCCCTCCCTCCCACTTTTTTTTTAAAGTAAAGGGTTTAGAAACGGAGAAGGGTTGGTTAATCGTTTCTTTACAAAAGGTTCACTTTCGAATAGAAATGCGCGAAAACTAGTTACTTTAGCAGGTCATGGTTTCGCCAAGACATCTTTCATTGGCTCTAGCTACTTTTAAATGAAGAGTGAAAATATTAAGTGTATCTGCATAAACAGTAAATTTATTGACTATGGCTCGGATATGCGTTAGATTTTGCTTTATGGAAGAATTCAATACATTTTGTTGGCTTATTGAAAATGAATAACTAGTCTGGCTGGTTTTCGGTTTATAATAGTAAAAATATTTGCGGGCGAACAACTGAATAATATTTATAAATTTTGCATCAGATAATTATATTATACTTTCCTTGAAGAGGACAATAATTGATTTTGATTTTTTTTTAAAGACGACTAAAAAATTACAAGTTCTTATGGAAAAAGTATATACAAATTACAGCACCATCTCTAGAATTATTTAAGTATTAACTTTTTTTGTATAACTGTGTATTGTTTAAAGAAGATATTAAGGTCTTTTCTATAAAAATCTTCAGTCTTAGTTTTTATACATTAGCCTATATTTCAAATCGTTTTAAAACGTAGTTTCCATGTTTAACAGTTTCTCTAAGGAGATTTATACATTAATAATTCCATACTTAAAATTTAATAAATCTTCTTTACAATAGACAATTGGTGTAATTGTCTATTGTACTTACTGTAATAGTTCATCAGCTATAAGAGAACATGAATAAAATTGTCTTGCGTATATCTATTGGTGAAATTCTTTAATTCGACTATTTAAATAAAATATCATTTAAAATGTTTAGTTAGTGAAATATTTCTGAAAAATTAAGAACTCTGTGCCTGAATAATGATGCGGGAAATTTTAATAACAATTTCTCTTCAAATCTAATCGAACTAAGTTCTACACTTTCTTAATTTTACACGACAAAACATCTTTTACTCTACTTTAAAATCAAACATGGCAATTACTTTCCTCCATTAAATTTTATAACCATGTTAATTCTGCATGAATTAATTAATGAAGTATTTCTGAAAAACTGAGAACTTTGAGCCTGAATAATGGTACTGGAAATTTTAATTAAAATTTCTTTTCAAATTTAATCTAAGTTCTAAACTTTCTTAATTTTACACGGCAATGCGTCTTTTGTTCTACTTCAAAACTGAAAATGGCAATTACTTTCCTCCCCTGAATTTTATAACTATTTTAATTTCGCAAGCCACTGTTACATATTTCTTACAAATTCATTCGCGCTGTGCTATGTCATTCGAAAAAGCTCATTAAAAATTGCTCATTTCATTCTATTTGATCGTATCCACATAAAAGTGACGCCGTTAATTGCATCCACAAATCGATAAAATAATCCTCTTTCCAATTCATTTTAACTCTATAGATGATCCGCATAAAAATTCCTTATCTTTTATATCTATATCTTGAGAATTTGAATGTGTTTCCGATCCCCTCCACTTCCTTGGTTATCCCTCGCCTCTTTCATTTCTAAGACAAAAATGTGTTTATTCGTCGGGTAAGTGAAAGCAGGAGGGGAAACATATTCCCCATTCATTCCATCCGATTCATTCACGCTTTAATACATTGTTGCTGTACAGCAATGCCCTTTTAACAGGAGATGCAAAGGTGTCGCCGTTGTTTGAGGAAACAGCATTTGTCAATTAGTCACATCTGACGGCCCACTCCGTTATTATAATCATGCCAGTTGCGTTACGCTTCACCTGCCAGTCGCATTTATTTTAATTCAACTGCGATAACTCATAACGAAATTGACTTGCTCGCCTTCCGACAGGAACTGAAGTGAAGAGGGTATTTACGACGCCTGTAGTTGCACATTTCAAGGGGGGAAAGATGCCAGATTTATTCCTGCATCCAGAGTCCCGCATTTCGAGCCTTTAATTTCACTTATTATGGGCTCCTAAAAATGATATGCTTTAATTGTGGGAGATGTGAAAATCATTGTCTTATTGTCTAGTTGATGTAAGTTTGCGTGATATTCTACGTCGTTTTAAAATTGTGGCAATTATTACTTGAAATGTCGTAATACTTTATTTGCTCCATTCCTTTAACATTATAATTGGTAAAATTGTTAAATGGCGTCTAGATTTAACTACATTAATTCATTTAAGATAAAGAAAACACTAATCATTTCCAATAAATTAGAATAGGTTTGTACATTCGATACTATTTTTAAACTTAGAAGAATCTATCTGGTACTTATAAGATGATAATAGATTTTTTTCCCTCATTTCGGCTTCCATTATCTTATGCTTTTATATTAAATCATTTAATGAATTCGTGTTAAGGAAGTTTTTTCCTCTTCCATGTGAATTCCTCTATCGTGGCTTATTCAAACTTAAAATTAAAGAATATGTAAAAAAGTGAAATCTAAATTTGTGATAAGTTTTTTTTTAAATGCTTCAAAATTCAGTAAATTTAAATAAAATTCCTTAAGTTCAACAATGTTTTTTATTTATTTATTTATAAACAGTGAAGATCATAAAAAAAATAATAAAAAAACTTTCAAATTTTTTTCTTCTGGCATTCCATGAAAGTTTAATTCATTTACTGCTCTATCAATAGTAAATGCTAGTTGTCATTTTTTTTGCATGAATTCAATGGATAATAAGAATTACTATAAAAATATATGAGCCAACTTGAACTGCAGAGAATTTAGGATTATAAAATTTCAGTTAGAGGATAAAATTAAAACAAAATATTGAAAACACTATCCAGCATTAAATAATTAGAAAAGGATTAAAAAATAAGTTTAGCTTTATTTAATTTTTGTTTAAATTTTTTTATATATACATCAAGATACCGAATGATTACAATGAAAATAAAGTCTTTATTCATTTAATTCCCTGATGATGTTGTGTCCGTGTCTCCACGGAAAGGGGGTGCAGTAGCTTCTGAGGGTAAAGACCCCTGAGCACCCAGAGGGCAGAAGTCTGACTTCTAGCTCATATGAAGATGACACACACATTCACTTGCACAACCCCTTTTTACAGGGGGCCTCATCCACGCATCTCACAGATAGAACACACAGAACAACCTTTCCCGAGCGCCCAGATCATTTGATTCTCCTTTTTTTAAATATATATTTAAGAATATTTTGCTTAAAATGTGAAAATCATATGACAGAAATAGTAGAAATTTGTATTTTAAAATGTCAAAAATGAAACAACGTTATTTTTTTTTCATTCAACAATGCAATTATGATTTAAAAAAGACTTATCGTTACTAGTTTATTAGGCAGCCGTATTCCTTAAAATTAATACTCAATGTCTATATTTAAATACAGCATGCACTTACCAAATAAAAAGAGGGATATAAATATATTAAATCACCATGCCTGTAAAAAATATTCTAAAAACTTTTTCTTTCTAATTTTCTCAAAAAGCTCAATTACATGGCCTTTTCTTTTCGTTTCAGGTTCCTGTAATGAAGAAGAAGAAGATGGAGGTATCGGTGATGAGCACGTGTGCGGTAAATGTCGTTTGGAATTCGTAGACTTGTCAGATTTCTTACACCATAAGAGAACATGTACAAGAAAACGCTTAGTGCTTGTTGGTGGTGATGAAAGCAGCGATGAATTGGAGGATGCAGACGAATTGGGGATTTCCCCTATGGACTATAAAGAAGACCCTGATAAATATGTTGAAGATCTTTCAACTCTCCCTTACCTCATGTCCTTGCCGCGTGTCAAATCCTGTTTTCCAGAAAATTCCGGATTGCCTACCACCCTGTCGGGCAAGAAACCGCCTATGTTTACAGAATGTGAAGATCAGCCACTAGACGTAGACAGCTTTGCAAAATCTGAAATTTATGCCAACCAGTCAGATGAAAGCATTGTAAATGAAATTAAGAAAGGCACTTCGCCTGATCTCAGTTCTCTTCCGACTCCGCAATCACTACCTCAATACCTCCTTATGCAACCTGTTCCAGACACAAATGTTACTTTGCAAGCATTACAGAACACGCGAGTGGCTGTCGCTCAACAAGGAGCTGGAAACACGAATCTGTCACACCTTGCTCTGCACACGGCCCTGTACACCTTGCAGCAGCAACAAATTATTCAGCTTCATCAAGTTATTCAACAACTGCAAAGTCAGCTAGCTGGTGCAGCGCCAACAGCTACTAATTCTTTAATATCCAATGCTCCTACAGTGGGGTCGCTGACGGGATCTGCAGCTCTGACGCCACCTCAAAGCACAGATGGCAACAACGGTGGCATCTTGGCTCTCACAACAACAGCTTCATCCCTACGCACACTTGAAACCGTTACACAAGCACAAAACCTCTCAGTAACAACCACTGCTACGCCAACATCAACAACGTGTCAAAGCTCATCTTCTACTGACAACCCAATTTCAGTAGTTTCAGCTCCTCCGCCAGCACCACCTCATGAGCCTAACACTTTAGAATTATTACAAAGACATACTGAACAAGCTCTTCAAAACACGATGGCTGGTAGCTCATTTCTATTAAATGGACTGAGTGGACTTGGAAATAGCTCTGATATACTGCGATTTTGCAAAAAAGGAGATGTTAAGAAGGAAGGTGGTGAAGAAACATTTTTCCGTCACAGATGTCGTTTTTGTGGTAAAGTTTTTGGAAGTGACAGTGCTCTACAGATCCATATACGATCACACACTGGTGAAAGACCATTCAAGTGTAACGTCTGTGGCAATCGTTTTTCAACAAAAGGGAATTTGAAAGTACATTTCGGAAGACACAAAGAGAAGTACCCACATATAAAAATGAATCCACATCCTGTTCCGTTACATCTGGATAATCTACACCCTCCTATAGAACCGCCGGAAGCTTCTGAAACTCCACCTATTCTTACACAGAGTTCTCCATGTCAGACAATTGCTCCAAGTCTACAGCCTCCAAATTTAATTCCAGCGCAGCCATTACCTTTAGTTACTCATTGTCATGACCGAAGCCTTTCAAGCCCAGCTGGAGCAGGTACTCATGAAACAGGTCGACAATCTGACCATGATAACATGCAATCCGATCGCAGAAGCATCTCTCCAAACGAAACTTCGAATTTATCTGATGATTCCGGTGGTTCAGCAGCAGAAGATTATGCAACAGATGAAAATGGCATGAAAGATACAGATCAAGCACGCTATGAAGAAGATATCGATAATGATGATGATAGTTTTTCAGTATCACCGAAGATAGAGCAAAAAGAAACAGATGATAATGCAGATGAAGAAACAAAACCGTTAACTTCAGAAAATAATGTGTCTATCAGAAATACTACATCCATTCCTTCCTATGTCAGCAGCTCAGCACCAACATTCCCTTACTTCTTCCATCCTACATTATCACCACCTTCCAGTATAGCTTCGATGTGTTATCCACCACTGTCTACGCCACCTTTAACAAGCACTCCTTCTTCAAGAATTTCTTGCACAAGCAATGCAAACAATGACGGTAATGAGCAAATTGGACCTTCCCCAGATCCAAATGTCTATCAAGATCTATTACCCAAACCAGGTTCAAATGATAATTCATGGGAGAGTTTGATGGAAGTCACAAAAACTTCTGAGACATCTAAATTACAACAACTTGTGGACAATATAGAGCATAAATTAAGCGATCCTAATCAGTGTCTATTTTGCCATAGAGTCTTGAGCTGCAAAAGTGCGCTGCAAATGCACTATCGTACGCATACAGGGGAACGACCATTCAAATGCAAAATTTGTAGTCGTGCCTTTACAACAAAAGGAAATCTTAAAACTCACATGGGAGTACACAGAGCTAAGTCTTCCCTCCAAGTCTTACACCAATGCCCAGTCTGTCATAAGCAATTTACTAATTCACTAGTTTTACAACAGCATATTAGAATGCATACTGGTGAACCGACTGATATGCATCCTGAACAAATAATGGCAAATGAAGTGAGACAAGGTCACCTTTTATCTACCTCATTTCCAAGGCCAACAATGCCTTCTTTATTGCCAACCTTTACATCTCCATCATCTCTCCCACCCCGTTCTTCACCAGCAGGTCCACCGAATATATGCCAAACACCAAAATCTTCTGAAGCTCCTTCACTTTCATCATCTCCAGTTCGCTCTACTTCTACTCCCACGGAGAGTGTTATCAAAACTACTTCAAAACAAGCAGATAATCAATCAATGGATGAATCTTCTTCGCCAACAACAGTAGGAAATAACTCACGACCTCCTTCTGCTAAACAAGAGCGATCTGTAACACCTCAGCCTCCAGTCTTGACTTCAAATTCATCCCCCAATGTCACATCCATGGGAAACTCTCCTCGAGTTTCTTCACCGAACATGGACAAACCAATTGTTACAACAGCTCCCTATTCGCCTGCATATACTACTTCTTTAGTAGCTTTGGAAAACCATGTCAAGGCAATCAATACTACCATTCCACAAACATTGCCTTTTTCACCTTTTGGCATGGGTCTAGCGATGGGTAGTTTTTTCCGATATGAAGATCCAGGTTTTATGAACAGGAATCCACCAAAGGACTTGAATAACGATAAATCTCCAGCACCTACCCAATCATTTTCACCGTCTCCAAATACCAGTAGAGCTGGATCAGAAGCTTCTGCTGATGAAAGGTCAACTCCAGGCTCGATCGTACAATCTGAATCTCCCGTATCCGTCAATGGCAATCATATGCGACTATCTTCAGGTGTAATATCTACGAAAGTTGAAGGAGGAGCTTTAGACTTGACTCCTAAAAATTCAATCATTTCAGTTCCACCTTCTGTGCCAGATATTCAGCTCTTCACCTCACCCCTTGCTGGCCTGCCTTTTCCAACAACACCTGGGAGATTGTCAACAACTTGCCGAATCTGTTTCAAGACATTTGCTTGTAACAGTGCATTAGAGATACACTACCGTAGTCACACCAAAGAACGTCCGTTTAAGTGCAATGTTTGTGATCGTGGCTTCACCACCAAAGGGAATATGAAGCAACATTTGTTAACTCATAAGAGCCGAGATCTCCAACCTTTGCTTTTCGCGTCTACTGATAATTCTGTACCCGATAGCGAAACGAACTCTTCCACGAACGTCACAAGTCCACGAACTTCAAGCCCAGGTACAACGCCATTCGAAACGAACAGTAATCATAACAGCGACAAAAAAGATGTAGTAATGACAGCAATTTCCACCATTTCTACAACTATAACTTCATCAGCAGTAACAGCAATTATGTCGACACCTACACAAGTTTCACCAGCGGTTATTACTTCAAGCTCCCTTCCTAAAAGTATTAAAACAGAAAATGAAGGAAGTGCAAAGAGACATCTATCTGATCAAACTTCTGTAACCCCTTCGAAACAGCGACCTTCGGGTACACCAAAGCATTTCTGTCATGTATGTCAGAAGCCCTTTTCGAGTGCGAGTGCTCTACAAATTCATAATCGTACCCATTCTGGGGAAAAACCTTTCAAATGCGTGGTTTGCGGCAGGGCATTTACCACCAAAGGTAATTTGAAAGTTCATATGAATACTCATATGGCTCAGAATAATGGGAATTCCCGCAGAGGAAGGAGAATGTCCTTAGAATTTCAACCTCCGCCACTTCCAGCTCACGGAAAACAAGAATATCCACATCACGCTAGGCCAGATTTGTATTTCCCATATCTTCCTCCTGGTTATATTAATGGCATTACATGTCCACCAAAAATGAATGAAATATCAGTTATTCAGTCAGCCGCTGGGATAACAAACGGCAACATAAGTACACCTAGTACCATGAATCTCACTCCTGCCGTGTCGATGATGACCCCCGTCATGACACTGGGCCAACACCAGCCTTTTATTAGAAAGCAGACACAGCAGAGCAACGACAGTGATGGATCCAGTTACGTGGATCCGCGCTCACCAGATGAAGCTGAGAATTTAAAAATTCAACCTTCACCGAGTCCACCTATGGAAAGTGCTTCCCCCGTTCGTCCCATCCCATCCTCACCATCAACAACTTCTGATAATGCTGCCTGTTGGAACTGGAAGACAGCTTGTAATGTATGCAACAAGATCTGTTCTTCCTCTTCTGACTTAGAACTCCATTTGAAAACACATTGTAATCCTGTAATACATGACACTGTCAGGTCTGTGTCACAAACTGCAAAGAATCTCGCCTCGTAGGTATGATTTCATCCACACTTTTTTGGAGCGTAGTCAATTCATTGAAGATTGCTAATTTCTTGACTCTCTCCTACTATGTGTGTGTGTAACCATGATGAACGATCTACCAACCCATGCTTTCAAATGAAGTACGTTAAAGCAGGCTTTGCTTCAAATCGAATACAACAGGGAGCCTTGAAACAAAAGAGACACTTTTTCGGGGGATGTAGGACATAAAAATATTATCAATATCATTTACTTTTTTGACGTGCTGGATGATCGTCGTATTTCCTCCTCTTCCCCCTACCTCCTGGTCAGTCAGAAGTATGACCGGGAACATTGGTTCCTATGATAACTAGTCTAAGTCTTGCACCCTGGTCTGCATACTTCTAACACACGTACGAAAGGGAAAGGACAATATTACCTATGATAAAGCTGTTAATAGCTGTTTAGGTGGTAGCCAACGTGCAAGGTATTTTGCTCCTTTGTTGTACTTAGTATTATTGCACATTGATGGGTGTCACGTTAAGCCCATTTGTTGGAACTATTTATGTACATGTAGTAAACCTAATATAAACTGCAAGGCAATTTACACGGCTACGTGACTGTTAGTTAAAATATTCTGCCTATTCTTCGTATGTGTTATTTTTCTCCCTGTCTGATTGTTATGTTTGTGTGCAAAGAAACGTGAAAATTCGTGACTGTCAGAAGATAGCACAGATTGCTCTGTCGAGCAATTAAGCTTCAATTCTGTTCATTGCAATATGTTTTGTAACACTGATTGTTTTTTTTAAATTATTGTATTTTGTTGTTATTCATGTGGAAAAAGTCGTCCTAATCCATTTTTTTGTACAATTATTATTGTGAGATTCCTTTCATGTAACAGCATACTTCTCTCCTTTTTTTTTAAAAAAAAATAACTTCCCAGTCTCGAAATTTTGAAAAAAGGGAAATAAAAGGAAAAAATCCAATCCAATCGAATTAACCAAAGTTTTTAAAGCCGTTTTCTGGATTTAAAATCCAAGATCAAATACGGTATATGCATTTATTATTATTATTATTATATGTATATATATTTTTTTTCCTATCGAATTAATTCTGCCTCAATCGTTAGATATCTCATTTCTTTCAATTATTACGGTTGGCCTGTTTCTTTAATTGATGATAAACTTCATGTGAATAGTGAAACCAAAGAAAAAAATTATATATTGTTTATACATTTAATTATTGGATCAATTCTTTGAATTGAAACATATTTTTCTACAAAATAAGTTTTCAATTAATTTTCTCTCGGCATTTTGTAATTATCTTAAATTTTTTCTACTCCTCCAGAAAACGGCTTTAATATTTTAAATTTTTATCGGAAACATTATTTTCGTTTGTGTTTTTACGAAAGTTAGAGGTGTTTTTAAAAAAAAATGATTTTGATATTCCATTTTAAAATTATTTTATAATCTGTATCCATTCAAAAACTAGTTACGCAAACGTTTGATTATGCCTTTCTATTAATCATAATAATACACGATATGATTTTTATTCTTCATTTTTAATGCTTTTGCCGGGGGGGGGAGAGCTTTCTCTACTACAGAGGGTTCAGGCAGAAAGTAAACCACCTTGCCTCTATGTACATAATATATTGTTATATCTAAAAATTTCTGTAAATGTGGCTGAATATAATAATGTCGTTCCCCAACTGGAAAGTTATAAATTCTAAGAAAATGTTTTCATCACCTCTCCCACCCTTATGTAAGAGGAGAATGAGCAGTTGCTGTCTTTCAAGCCTAAGATTAAATATCTGATGGATTTATGCTGAAATCCTTTAGATATGTTTCACAAAACTCAGAACAACTGAATGAGTTGATTTTATTCTTTTGGATTATGTAATGAGTTGTAGTGTAGGTTGTATTGTTCTAGAATTAGATTAGGTTTAGTTATTCACTTTTGATTTACTTTAAATCCTCGTGTTCCTTATGTTCTACAAAACCTCATTTTTTATAAGACCGAATTACACTTTTTTTTAAAAAAATTAAATGTTGAGGCACGTAAATTTTCAAAAATATAAACGCTAGAAAGCCGACACTTAAAAACGATGATAATTTTTATTATTTTATTGCATTTTTAAATATTCTCTTAGAAGCAAAATACCAGCAATTATAATTAGAATGTATATATTTAAAAAATTAATCAAATTTTTAAAGGTCAGTAATCATATATGTACATATACAAGTGTCTTTGTATGTATACATGCAATTTTCTACGTTTCATATTTTTGAGTCTTTACATTCTTTGCTTGCAAGCCTCAATCCCTGTCCCAAAGTGGCGTAAAAGAGACGTAAGTACATTAAATAAACGTTTCATTGCTTGCATATAATAGTACTATTAGTTTCTAAATTGCAGCAGTCAGTGCTTTTTATTCAATAAAGTTATTTTTTATTTTTAAAACAAAAACCTCTTAAAAGTTATCTGAAATAGTTATGTGAATAATTTCATAATTTCTTTAATTGACTTATACATACACTTTTGAAAACTTTGAAACCCGTGTTAGGTTCATCGAAAAATATTTTTTATTTATTTATTTATGACTAACAACTTGCAAACAATTATGCAATTTTTTAAGAATAGCATGAAATGCGGATAATTTAGATTTTCAAAAAATTATAAAAAACGTTTTGATTCACTTTATAACCAAAAGGCCATTCCAAAACGCCCGAAGCCCCATTTGGTAAATGAATTAAATAAACACGTTAGAAAGTCGTTTGTCAAATGACAAACATGTTAAAAATTCAATTCACATCTTTTATTTATTTAATAATACGATGTTACTTACAACATTGGTGTAAAATACTGTAAAGGAATTCTTATCTTAAATGTGTGAACATTGTCAACATGTGTTGAATTGTCAGTTCATAATCTCCCTTAGACAAATCATATTCTTAAAACTATATAGATTTCTTTTTTGCTACTCGACTGCTATGATTTATATAATCCTATTTTGCAATGTTCATCACTGTGTGATTTTTCAAACTACTAATCCTCTTTTATGCCGCTGATATTTGTGAAAATCCCTATCTTTTTTTCCAGTTACTTTGTGAAAATATTTGTATTTGATGTGGGTCATACACAAAAAGAGTAACATGTCTATGCAAACAGGGAAGAAATAACATCTCGGTCCTTTGAAAATTTTTATTTTAAATGCCATGCAAAAACAGACAACGCTTCATGAAAAGGCATAGTTCATTTATTTGCATTTAAATCAGCTCCAAAGAGGCAGTGGAATTTGCTTTTGTATTGTCTTATGCAATTAAATCACTTATGAAAATCAAGTCACATCCAATTAACTCTGAAAATATCAGCTTTTAAAAATATTTATCAGTTCAAAAGTAAATAATGTAAAAACTGCTCACACAGTGCTTATCTATTTGATAAAATTATTCTGATAAAATTCTAAATGCAAACAGCCCTGAAGAATAAAAATAATCTACACTATTGCATGGTATACAATATTTACAATATCTAATGATATTGCTTAATATAGTACAATATGTGCTATTGAAGAAAACTTAATTCTTGAATATAATTACAACATCGTATTTTCATGGCATTTTCTGTTGGCATGAATATAGTACGAATTAGTAAATTAACCTAAATAAAGACTTTAAAGAGCTGATTTGATGTTATTTAAAGTTCATGCTTTTTCTCACTAAATATTGTTTACGTTCTCATATTATTGAATCTCAGGATATAACTTTATTACAGCCTCGTAGCTGCTTCATTAAATGCTACGAAAGTGATGATACCCATGTCTCAAGATTCCTGGTTCAGGTTCCCGTTTAAGTCTTTCATTAATCTTTTTTGTAAAAATACCGGAAGAATTTCCAGTTTTTCTCAATTGTTATCAATCATTTTATTTTTAAACTGTATCTTTTGATGTTTTCCGTTTTTACAAAGGCAGTATTTTATTGTCAAATAAATATTTTTATACATCAAAATCCTGCGAAGTGTTGGACAAAACCAGGTGTTTGTATTCCATCGTCCAACATTTCGGGGATTATCAATTTGTTTTATTCGTTTCTAGTACACTTTATTGCAAAATGACCGAATTTGTAAAGGTAACTTATTTATTTTTCTCTCTCTCTCTTTTTTGAGTGATTTGCAAAACTTGATATGTATTTTTTGTAACGTTCGACATTAAGTGGATTGTGATTTTAAATGTGCTATTTTAATCTTTTTTGTTATTACTTTGCATGCACGGACATTTATTAGAAGCATTCAGTAGTTTTAGGGTGTAAAATTAAGGGATATAAAGTGTTGACTGTGGGATAATGATAACATTTGAAAATATATGTCGTTTTATTTTTGAATACACCGTGAAAATAAAATGACCTTCCAAAATTGTAACTGTTATGTATTTTTAGTGAAGTTTATATTTTATTTGTGCATCTATTTTCTGTCCGTGCTCGCTCAATTAACCAGTCAGCTGGACAAGTTTGTGCTTTATTTATTCATGACTGAAAGATGATTATCATTGAAACATGTAACATATGTAATGCAAAAAGTTAAATAAATAACTTTTATTGCGTTATATATAACTTTTATAACGCATTTTTCAAAATGACGCATAATTAAGATATTAAAATTATATAAATACAAAGGAAAGCTTGATTTTTTTTGAAAATATCTTGAGATCAAATTTTTGAATCAGAGAAAGTAAACGTTTCTATATACGTATAAAAATTAAACGTTGTCAATATAAGGTAATTATTAAATGAACGATTTTCATGAAATTACTATCAAAGAAGCCACATAAAAAAATGTTAAAATAAACAAATTTAATCCCACAAAATCACCAATGAAAAGTTTAAAGCATGACTTCTTTACAGTGTAATTTATGTTGTTTTGAACATTTTAATTATTACCTTTTTGAAGGAAAGAAACCTCACAAATTATTTTAAAAATTGATACTAACCAAATAAATTCAAAGGCCTTTTATTACCTTGCAGGAGATTTTTTTTCACATAAAAGGCTCAAAAATTGATACTTCGAGTGTAATTTATGAAAGCATATATACATATGTATGAATTCACAGATAAGTCCCACTGACTTGGTTATTTTAAATGTCAATTTTGTTTCTTTCATTTTTTTTTCAGACATCTTGTGTTCATGGAATGATTTGATGTGTAATTTTTTTTTTTTGATTTGGTATTGTTTCAGTTTTATTTTTTTATGGTGGCCATTTCAGTCTGATTCTTGCTCTTATAATCTTCACCAGTGTTAGCTTTATTTTAAGAGTTTTAATCGAGAAGGAAATCAGTTTTCGGACAGAAAGTTATTGATACTTTAAATGAAGAATAACATCTAGTGGAGAAATCTTTATATTTCATAGAATTTAGTATTAACTCTCCTAACCTTCATTTAATCAATTGAGTTTTGTATGAATTCAAACAATACTTATATTTGTTGTAATCAAAATGTATTGAAAAAAAATACGATATATATATATTTATATAACATATAAAAAAAAGAAAAATTGAGTATGAGTTGGTGTGTATGGATCATAGGGAGAACAAAAAAATGGGGGGAACAGATGCAATGGTGATACGACAACTGTGATATGTTCTTCCTCATATGTGTTGATTGTAGCACAAATGATTCTGCATCGCGCAACCATGTCTTTTCGGTTCTGTACCGAGAAACAATTATCATTCCACAGAATCCCGGGAATACAAGAGCCGGGAATCTTGAAGTCACTTTGCAACGTCCGAAGCAGCTCTTCCCTTCTCTACTTCATGTAAATAACACCAAAACGAAATCACATTCAAGAATCAACAAGTGTTATAGAGCAGGTATTTAGTGTGAATAGAAACAAGTCGTGCGCCCGTGTGATCTGTTATTTTATTGTTTGTTTGTTTTATTTTCTCTCTCTCTTTTTAATACTGACCGATTCTGTTCCAATTCGGTGATAATGTTAGTTGTTTTGATTGAGCAATGGCCCCTCGATCCCTCCGTGATTACCCAGGAGATTGCTATTTTTGTAACAATTGTAGTTTCGCTCGAGGGATCGACTGGGGCTCATGTATAGCCCTCACGTGCGAGGGCGAACATTTGGTGCATGTCACTATTAAAACTCCTCGACAAATACATGTCTCTGTCTCCTTTCTTTTAAACTCAACTTTACAACAAAATCTCTTCGAAACTTTTAAATCATCTGATGAGTATACACTTCTTTCTATTCATCAAAGTCTATTTAAATTATATGCTGAATAATGAATGAACATTATCAAAAGTCACTCAAGATCATTTAATGTACTGAATATATGGTTCGTAATAATGAATGAAGTTTATGAAAAATCACTCAAAACCCTTCGAATTACATGCTGAATATACGATTTGCCATACTAAATGAACTTAATTAAAAGTTTCCCCAAAATAATTAACTCACATGAAAATATTTTATATAATCGTTTACACGCAGATCATAATGGGAAATGAACTTTATTACCATCCAACCAAAATCCTTAACTTACTTGAAAATATTTTCAACAATTTTTTGCATGCAAACCATAATAGGAATTGAACTTTATCAAAAGTCATTCGGACTATATGTTGTTCGTCATAATAAATTAATTTAATCAGAAGTTACACGAAATAATTAACCAAAATGAAAAAAAAATTAAATTTTTAATATATAAATCAACACACTGATTAAATTTTATCAATAAGCATTCAGATTTATTAGACGCTTGCATCCTGGCATAGGGGTAGCGGTCTTCCACGTGATCTGGGCGTCCCGGTTTGGGCATGGTTGTCTTCTGAGTTCTATCTGTAAGCTGTATGAATGTGCCCCCTGTTAAAAAGGGATTGTGCAAGCGAATGTGAACCATGAAATAGTCAAGTCGTACTCTTGGCTCTAGTTGGCTCTACTGAACAAACAAGAGACGCATAAATCAGCTGTCAGAGGGCTTGTAAAGTGCCATAAGTAACAGCAACAGACTTATTAAACGATATGGAAATATAAAAATTAATTGATTCTTTTATCATGTTGCATAAATGTACAAAAATTTATCAGCACCATTTAAACTAGTTTAAAAAATCGGATATAGCTCTTCATTTTGCTTCGGATGCAGTTCATCATTCTGGTTGAGCCTAATAAAAAATCCCTTAGATTCATTTAAGCTGCTTAAATTTAATCTTTGGTATACAGATTATTATGCTGAATCAACTTCATGAAAAAATAACTCTGAGTCATTTGAACTTTATAAAGACACTAAATTAAATCGTCACATATATATAGTTCTTCATTCTGCTTGCATTTCATCAAAAATCATTCGAATTAATATGAAGATATCAAACTGATTTGCTGCACATACATTTTATCATGCTTATTGATCTTAAAAGGAAGTCATCTTAGATGATTTTTCAGTTGTGGGCCTTTTAGAAGGAAAAAAAGTATTCTTGACACAATTTTCATTCGACAGATATGTTAGGGAGGATAGGCGAAATTGAACACAATACATTCATTGATAACAAATGAAAAAAATCAAATTTAAAATGTTAGTTACAACTTTTAATAAAATATTTTAATATCAGAATGATTTTGTCAACCATTTTTGCTAGTAAATAACTTTGAATTCGTTTTCGCTCAGTTCCAATTCCCAATTTAAGAAGTGCTGGTTTAAATTATGTGAAGATGTTAAATTCAATTCATGAATATTTAGTTCCTGGTATTTGAAAAAATTATCACAAGAGGCAAAAAAAGTCACTTAAAACACATATGGTGTTCATATTTCTATATAGAGGAAATGGATCTTGATCATAAGAGATACAATTAATTAATAGCTCCATGAAAAGCAGACAATTCATTAATACCAGATTGCATACTAAACAATGAACAGAGGTGAAATGAAATTTTAAGAAACTGAATTATATAAAAGAAGAATAATAATAATGAAATAAACTGAGAGAAATTTAATAAAAATTTAACAATAGAAATCACAAATGAGGATATTTCTCAAATATATTGCACAACTTCTTAAAACAGACAATTTTGATGAAGCTACTCCACCAATTAAAACTAATAACTTAAGCTATACTTCAGGACATTGTTTGAATTGAATTAAAAATGTGATCTACATCTCTTAATGATAAAATCTAAGGGAACAAAAGTTGTTGTAATTAATCTTCGGAGTTAAAATTCAAGAAAAAAATTATTCGGATTAGATTTTGGGATAACATTGACTTAATAATAAAAGGAAAAATTAAAAAAATCAATTATGTACTTTAAACTGTTAATTTTGCGAAGATCCTTATTAGAAAGAAATCATAGAAAATGGCAGGAGCTGCAGATTATTTTACTGAAAAAAAAGGCAAAAATAATATGCTATTTTTGAAATAGATTTTTAATAAGTTTAATTATTGTGAAACTATACTAGAAATAGGAATACATGTACAGTATACCTTATTGATGAAACTTCATTAAAACTCTCACAAAATCATTGAATTGTCTAAAGAAATTAAACTTTATATTTGAAACTGAAGTTAATCATAGAAACAAAACTCTATAAGAAAAAATGATACAAAGTCTGCAACACAAAATAACATGATATACACTCATTTGTAGAAATTTAATAGCAAATTGGAGGAACTATTTCAAACTGTTAATCACTAGGATCAATCCTTAAAAAAATTTAAAATAAATAAACAGAATCATGTAAACTATAGTTCATATTTAAATGGTTTATCGTTATAAAGTAACCATCAAATATAATTTTTTGAACCTAGCTCTTAATTTAATAACTCCACATTTAAAATTTAAATACATTGCTGAAAATAAAACTCTCTTTAGAAAAAAAAATTAAAGGGAAATGCAAAGTTAAAAACCAAACGATATTGAATTAGCATTACATCATAAAATAAAAATTGTTCTTAAAGAATTTTGTCCATATTTGTTCTTAAAGAATTCTGAAAGCAAAATTAATTCCTTTTAATAAAGCAAACATATAAACAAATAATCATTATTAAAACTAGATTTTGCATTCATTAAAATTGAGTAAACCCATTGGAACCAAATCACAAAATATGTACTATTTCATAAATTAAATAAAATGCAATTATTTTCATGTTGCCTTGATAGAAACACTACACAAGCAATATAATTCAATTTAATCTATTTTTTACGTTAAATAAGTCTCTCTTGTTTCACTTTAATTAGAATGAGTGAGATTAACACTCAATGATACCGAAGTATATCAGAACTATCGCAAATATATCAAAACTATAATCCTCATATGTGGATTAAAATTAAATGGGCTTATATATAATATTATGTAGCTCATTCGGAAGATAACTTGGAAGAAAATCCGCAATATTAACATGAACAGTAAAAGAAAGAAAAGAAATGAAAATTTACCGATCTTTGCATGCAATGGAAAACTATAATAACAGCATTAATTATTTAATTAATAAAATCCCACCACTGATGCTTCAGTCCTCATAAAACAAACCTATTTCGAAAACTACTGATTATGAAACATCAAACATCACAGTCAAATAAAACTTAATTATTAGCAACTGAAATCATGATACAGATATATTAAAATGAAATTAAACATACTCTACTATTGAAATTCTTTATTAAAATGAAATCATCAGCAAAGACTAATATTTGTACACAATTCATCAGAACAAGTAACGCTCTTTCACATTTTCCTCAAGTCATCATTAACAAAATTTATTATGAATAGAACATTACAGGGATATGAAATTGTATTAAAAATTGTTCAGTGGAACAGGAAACTAATCAGAGTCATTGATATTAGTCTTAAATGCAATTAAAGGAAACTAATTAAATTACAGATTTTAATTTCTAATACACATACGCGATGGAAAGGTTAATTAATCTTCTACTTCAAAAAGATTTGTGACAATTATGGCAAAATCCGACTATACTTTCATACTGAATGGGATTGCTTAAAAGGATTCAGGAATAATTAAAAATTATTTTAACTTTGTGGGAAATAAGTGACAATGCTACAGCTTTGCGAATGCCGAGGATTTCTGTTTACAGTTTAAATAAAATCATAAAGTGTAATCAAATATATATTAATTTATTGTAATAAATTATTTATTTCAGTATATTTTGAATTATTTTCATGTTTAATTAAATTCTAAGCAGATTATTTTTGAACTGATACAAAATCGGAAATATACCTACTTAAAATATCGCCTAGGCAAATATCAAAATATCGCCAGTCTTCTCTTTCTCTCTCTTTTCTTTTTTACCTCTAAAAAATTACACTTGGCATCTTTTTTGAAAGAAAGCGTTGACTGAACTTTCAACTCAGCCTAAATAATAATGTATAAAACATTTTTGAGCTTTGTGAGAATCCGCTTCGAGAGTCCGCTAATTCAGCTACCAAATCAGTCTTTTAATTTCTGTTTCGTTACGTCAATTGGCTTCAATTCAGCTATTGAATCAATTTAATTTTTGGCACAGTGAAAGCAATAAACAAAAAATGAATAAATTGGGAAGTAAGAATGAATCAATGCGCCGAAAATGCTTTATTACTATTTGAAATTGATTTTCTATGAGTAAGCAAAAATTATATATTTTACAACTAATGTAGTTGTCGTTTAAATCCTTTCATTTAACTGTTAAAACATATTTATACACAGTGACATTTTGAAATATATAAAATTATATTAATTGATTATCATTTTGAACAAGCTAGAATTTTTTTTTAATTTCAATAACTCACATTTTTTAGCTAATTAAACATGCATATCGCAGCAAATTGTACTATACAATTGAATAACAACAATCTAATTGTTGCATATACTTTTATCTTGATATTAATCTTATGAAATGTAATTTTATGATTAATTACCATCTTGTAAAATGCACACTTAAATACATGCTGAAAAAACAAAAGCTAGGAAAGCACAGCAAGTCAAAGCAATCATCTAAGTCACTCAAATTCATAATTAATACATCGCAATACATTAACACTCAAATTCATAATTAATGTATTAATGATAATTACCTTTAATAATGATAATTACCTTAATTTGTAATATTCATAATCAATACATTATGCTATATTACAAACATAAATCTGTAATATAAATTATCACATGCTTTAAATAATAATCACAACGGGAAAATATACATAATGCATAAAATATTGAACTATGGCAAAAAAAATGCATTTGATCTATGTATTGCAATGTTTTAATCATTACATTTACGTAATATATTAATGAATAATACAATAATTGCATTCATTAGGTGATTAGAAATTACAAATTTAATATAGTAATGCATAATAAATGACAAAAATTATCAGCTACAAATCCTTTGACTCCTAAGATACGGAAAATTTTAATAGATAAAGAATCTTTAATACCTAAGATAAGAATTTCCCTTTTCTTGTTAAATATGTAATTAAAAATATCTAATTTTTGTAAATAAAATGTAAATGTCGTATTATTGAATAATACATGAAAGAATCTAATTCTTAATGAAAAATAATATTACGCTTAAAACTTGCACAGAAAGAGCTCACAATGTGTACGTTATTTATTTGAATAAACGAAAATTCTTGATAAAAAAAATATTGGAGATATAATGATATTTTTCCAACCGAAGAAAAACGTGCAGTTTCAACCACATTTCTATTATTAAAAAGAAAATTTTCTGAATTTTCAAGTGGTTTAAAAATTATATTTTACGATAATATTTTCAAAGGTAATTATCATTAAATGAAATTCCTTTACTTTAATTTATTAAAATCCGTAGCGTTTCGAAATAAAGGATATATTTCCAGCCTCCTAAATATATTTGAACCAAATTTATCCAGTTAATCATTTATCCTTTAATGCTCCGTAAGACAGATAAACAAACAACCAAACAAAAAAACACAGCAACAACAGTACAATAAGCAATAAATATAGGCAAATCTACCACCTACAAGATGCCATAAAGACATACACAAAAATGTTTAAAAAACAAAATTTCTTCCATTGTTTCAAAAATGTTTGATGAAATTTTTCTGAACGTTCTCAGAAATTTTGATAAATTATTACATTCACTACTTAAAAAAGAAGTTAAATGTATTTTAACATAAGAAAATACAAAACAAAACATTCTAAAGTTGGCAGAAATTGAAAGAAATGCTCCTATATGACAATTTTAAAGTTTCTCGTTTTTCAAAATGCTATTTCTAAGAATATAGCATATTTATTTACCATTTAAAACCTAAATTTAAATTCAGTAAAAAAAAAAATCATTCAGGTTAAAAATAAAAATCATTTTGATTAAAATTTTATAATTTTGACACATTGTCAAATCTCATTATTGACAATAACTATAACTAATTATATCACCTCTTTTTCTACTCGTTACTGAATCAGTAAGCTCTTTTTCCATCTTACAGAATAGGAAAAACATTTTACTGATGAAGAAGAAAAATTATCTTTGTATCTATCCAAATTTATAGCCCATTCTTACTCTTTAATAATATTTGCTTATTTATTAAAATAAACATAATATTATGCTACTGATATTTATGTAATCTTTGTTTTCAGTGTTTAATTCCTCATTAAACTGTTTTCAAACTGATGCACAAGGAATTTTCAAACATTATCTAAAAATGATCTTCGTATTTTTCTTAAAAGTAAAATAACAATTGTTTTTCTAAACTTATAACATAACCCCAATATTTGATTAGTCCAATGAAACATGATTAGGTAGAATATGCTGCATTAAGGAGCATAAATGTAGCATTATAAATATTCGTATCCATTCAGATTTATAACTAGTTGTAAATTAAATTTTCATTTCTTTTGTTTTCCTTATAATATTTTCTCTTTGTTTTTTAATACTAAAACTTTCAGCTTTAAAATGAAGCATAGATAGCTGCCTATTTCTATAATATTCCACTTCAAAAAACAAAATTTGCACAGCAATCTAATTTCAAGAAATATCCTCACTTGTCATCACTATTATATAAACTGAAAAACAAAGATGTTACGATAAATATTCATAATTTTTGCCACTGCTGAATATTATTTTTTTCCTTCTATTAAAATAACATTTCTTATTTTTTATTTTATAAATCTTTAAAAAAAATCATAAAAAAACGACGTTTACAAGTATATAGTATATCCAAAGATTGGTTTCGAGTCCTAACTTTTATAAGACTCGAATGCTTTTCTAGGTGAAATCCAAGCATCGATGTGGTTTGTGGAACCCATCCCCCTTAGAAGAAAGGCCAACCCTTTTGCTCGCATCGACTGAAAGAGCAGGTTACCATGGCAACTGGAGAAAGGAGGGTGCCTGGCCAAGCGGGCCTAACCCAATCGCAAAAAAAGTGACCAAAATAAACGGCTGCTTCCCATAGAAGCGCGCCCTAGGGCAAGCGGCCACAAACGCTCATAATACCCAAGGGTAAGCGAAGGAAGAAAAACAATGGAATGCGAGTAGTGATGATTTATGGAGGCTGGCCGCACTCTCCACACCTTCGCTCAATATTCACTCCTCTATTGGGATGCTGGGCTCACTTTGCATAAAGCGTCCTCCGCTTCATCCCATGCGGTCAGAACCTTCTTACTCTTTTCGGGGAGAAAAGGAATAAAGGTATTTTATTCAACACATTCTCGATCGAAGGATTTGCTTACGGGATCGAAGGATCGCTAGCTACAAGTCGTTAGGGGGCCTTCACTTCGCACTTTTTCTTCCCGAATTATGTAAAAGAATGAGTTTGTTAAATAAAGTTTAAATAATATTTTACACAATCTGAGAGAAAAGAAAGTCCTAAAATTCTTTGGGAGCATAAAAATCGTGTACCTAAACTGTGTCGACTGAAAATGAGACACTCAGGAGTAGTTCCTTTAATTTTAGGTGATTTTTTTTTAAGTCAAGGAGGAGAAATTTATCTTCGTTTTTCAAAAAAGGAAGAATAAAGGGATTTTTATTCAATACATGTGTGATCCAAATTTTGTTCTCCTTTGTCAGCTACAAGTGGTTAGAATAGCTTTACTTTAACAAAGTCATACTTTCCACCATTTTCAGATAAATACTCAAGAATACAAGGTAGCTAAACAAGGCTCGAATAATACAGTCATGTAAGAAAAAGGATAGGAAAATGTTCGAAAATAATTATAAGTTGCATAAAGTAGAATTTTAAAGAATAATATATTTTAGCGACTAAAAAATAGTAGTTTAAGAAAATTGTTCTTTAATTTCAGTTGATTATGTAAGCCTTTCACTGACAGGGAATCGACAGAAGAATCAGTCACCATAGCAAAGCCAGTTTTTTTTTAATTATTAATTTAAATACGAAATAGTTCTCAAGGAAATGAATTTAATTGCAAATGATAAAGTAATAAATCCTTTTTCTAAGTGAAATACCAGTTCATTATCTACATACATCTAACAGTTTATATCTATCATATGTATGCCATTTCAGATATTAAAAAATAGATATTTGTAGAACACTACGAATGGACTTGAAGCAACAAAACCACGAACACACAATTAGCACAGTTTCGGAAGAAGAAAAAAATCCAACAAAAGTATTTTTATGAGTTTTTCATCTACTTATTACCTGTATCCCCCAAAGGTTTTTTAAACCTAATACCTAACAAAATGTGCACAAGCCCTAAAAAGGATCAAATAAATGGTATTTTCCTAACCCCTTAAATGGCTTATTGTTTGAACAAAAAATTAATAAATAAAAGGTTTCCTAAATATATAAAGTTAACCGTTCTTTAAAACTTCTATCGTCAAAAACTTTAAAAAAATTAAAAAAACACTGTGCATTCTGTAATTTTCAGTCAGATTTAATGTTCAACTATTACACCTAACTACGAGAAAATATTTTTTTTCTCCTATTTTGCCAAATTTGTTAATTTGAATTTAAATTGAAGGAAATTACAACGCCCTTTAAAGCATCGAAGAATTCAAATTTATCTAAAAAGCAGGTGAAATGCAGAAAAATTATGATTTTCCCAGTAATGGAAAATTTATAAATTTACCATCATTGGGAGTTGCTTCTTGGAAGAAATTTCATTGTTTAAAGGCTTCCATTTTATGTAACAGTCGAGATTAACATTCAGTAAATCAAACAACAGTCCCTATTGTATCTCATTACATTTTAAAAAATAGAGAGTTTATCAATTCCTTAATGCTACTATCAGACTCCTTTGGCAGTTAAAATTTCTGCTTTTCAGGACATCGAGCCTTTCTTTTTACTCTTTTGAAAGAGCTATTTTTTAAAAATAAAATTTAATAATTAGGTCTATAAGAATTTTGTCTCAATCTTTAATCAAAGCAAGAAACTAGTAGGGCTCATTCTGCACTAGAATAAACGTTAAAAAATGTTCAATGCTACACCATGAGAAATGCAATTCAAGAACTAAATTCGTCTATAAAACTCAATTTTTAAAGAATAAATGATGCAGACATTTAAATAATCAAACATTTACTGTCGTTCAATACAAAAAAAAAATATCGCAGCAAAGGTTTTTAAAAAATCGAAAGCAAACAAACTAGAGTACAATCACGAATGGAAACGTTTAGCAGTTAAAATAAGAACAGAAAGTAGACAAGTAAAAATATTTTTTTTATGACTTTTAAACATTCACTTATTTAGAAACCGGTGTGAAAACTCCGGACACTTTACAAAATAAGCTCGAAAATTCCCCGCGACCTACCGCCGTGTTCCTTTCAAAACGCAGGAAGAGTAACCACTTTACCTAAGAGCGACAGAAAGAAAAGAACAAAAACAGCGCGGTTTCAACCCAGTAGTAAGCCAAGGGTGCAGCCCACTTGAGCCGAAGCACGCTGTTTTAAACAAATACGGCGCGATAATGCAGAGTGGCGCAACAAATCATATTTGTGACAACTGATGCACCTAATAACCATCCGGCGGTTACTCAAACACAATCAACCCATCAGCGCGCCTAAGTAATGAATATTTTATGACTGGAGGGGCCGTCGGAACGTTGATAAGCTGTCATCTTGCAGATGGGTACTTCCCGCCCCCTTTATTATGAAGGAAGATAACATCCCCCCATCCCCACGCTTCACACAGTTCCCGCTTTTCCTAGTTAGCGAGAAGTTCAGTGAATAGCTTAATTAAAGTGTGCAACTCTCAACCGAAGGAGGCTGCTGCCACCTAGCAAAGGGAACACGTGACTGGTTTGCCAAGTAGCAAGAGGCGGAACACCCTCCAGATAAAGATCTCTCGATATTATTGGAAGGAGAGAGAAGGATATAACAGCATTAGAATGAGAAGACGGTAGCAAACACGCCAAGCCAGAAGGATGGTCAATAATTCCACTGAAGGATAAGCTAAAACCGATTCGTCGATTACATTTATTACATATCAGGACGCGAAAGACATCTGTACTTTAAGCACGAAAAAGGTTGGAAAAAATAAAGATAGAATATATGAGTTCTTTAGAGATGGAACTAGGTCTGATCTTGACTTATCGTTACCTAATAAATTCATAGCTGAGTATGTATGTCATAATCTCAGAAGAAAGACTAAAAATTTCAAATCAAAACAATTTATTTCATTACAGGCTTATAGAAATTTACTGATATTCAGAACTATACTTATTGTTGTTAATACTGTCCTTGTTTTCTAGTTTATTATTACTTGTTCAAAAAAGAACATATGATAGAAGATTTGGAATACACGTTTCTACCTCATTATTCTTATTTTATTTGTATTTTAATCTGGCAGGAATAAGGCAGTACAGAAAATTCAAGAGTTGATTAGGACCAAACATGACTGTTTCATACCATGCTCACTTTCCGTGGCCATTAAAAGAACAATCGAATAACTTATTTTGTCATTACATGTTCACATATGATGCTACTATGGAGTAATTTTATTGGTTACAATCGTTGCTTTTTTTCTTTCCTTCTTAACTATGGTGAAGATCCTTGAAATGATTACGTATAAATGTAAAGACCAAGAAGTTTCTGATTGGTTTCTTTGATGCTCCCTGGCGCATGGAAAAACGGATCTGAATTCCATAAAATTTTGTAGAGTAGTGTTATTGATGTAAAAGCTTTCGCAATATAAATATATTTTTATTTTAAATTCTTTATAACACTGGTCTTTGCAAACCCTGTAAAAAGGAATAGCAATTATTAAAAAATATTCTGCTTTTATTGTAGAAAAATCAAGCAGTCACAAAGCTTTATCACTTAGTTATAAAAACAAATTTCGGTAAATTTGTGTCTGATATACCAATTTCCCTGAGTTGAATAAAAGTTTAAATGCAGTACCATTACTTTAAAACTTTTTCTTTATCTCAATTTTAACTCTTAAGGAAACAATAGTGAAAGCCAAATTACCAATGCGTTTGTAATATGAAATATGTGGAAAAGAAAGAGAGAAGCTGTAAAAATGAATCAAACACTGACAGAAAGAGGATTATGAAAAATAGTTCTAAGGATAAAAAATTAATTGCTTGCAACATAGTTATTAATATATATATATATATATATATATATATATATATATATATATATATATCGATTAATCAGTAATGTATCGATTAATCAGCGGAATCAATTCGCTCTGTGTTTGAATAATTTTTCCCATACGCTGAATCATTCCGCATCAAAACTCTTACTCTAAAGTTATTTCAGACGCCTTTGTTATTTTAATAATAATCTTTAAATTAAATTTTATTACACATTTTTACCGTCAAATGCCGTCCTGTTTATAAGAATATGTAATTGCATTTGGAAGAAGGGGATGTCTTCAGAGAAATTGGTCCCCATCTGCTCTGTACCGAAAAAAGTCTTTACGAAGCACTTAATTATTCATCACTGTTTGGAAATTAGCTAATAAAAGCCATCTTTTTAAAGAATGTAAAGCCTAATTTATGCAGAATTATATCGTCATATTGTAACTCATAAATATAGAGCGATAATAAATATATGTACATTAAATTTTAGTTACGAATTTATTAGAAAATTTTAAATGATATGAATTTTTAAATTAAAATTCCTGATCCTAAGTAGTTTCAAATAAATTTTGGAGTAACGAAACTTTTGACAACACTTTCTTCTGTAAGAATCAATCTCGATTTAAATGTCACGTTTTTGCTTTTATTTGGTGTAAATATAAAGGTTTATTTGTCCAATGAACTATTTCATATAAATGTTTTCCATTCCTCATTTATCATGTTGCGTTTCTTAAAAAAATTATTTGAAAGAATCAAAATTCCGAAACAGAAAACCATCATCTTGACTCAACGTCCTGATAAAATTGTACACTTTCGATGCAAAAGTCAGTATGCAAGAGTGATTTTGATTTTTTTTTCTAATAAATTGTTAGTGTTGCCAAAATTTGTGACCTTAGCGTTCGACTATGCCAACAGTGTCAAAAATAAAACGTTTTTTTTTAAACATTTTTTATGCTTTTCAAAATATTTGCTTAATGATTAAATTGGCAAAAAAAATTAATTACAACTTTACATAAATTCCCGTTCGATTTCAAATCCAGCATTGTAACTAGAAAAGTGATCGTTACACACACAGTCTCAGAAATCCTCAAAATTCTCAAAAAGTTGCAAATATTGCGATATTTTGTCAGTTTTTACCGAAAACCTTCTAAACTAAGATGTTTAGAGTAAAGATCATACGAAGATGATAAAATTTTATTTCAAATGTTAAATTTTCACATTATGAAACATTAAAAACATACAAATGTAATCTTAAAAATTATATACTTCCCATAAAATATTGTATGTTTCCCATATAACATATAGGGTGCGCCAGAGAAACTAACTTATTTGGAAGGTCAATAAAAACAAAAGTACTATAGTTATTATTTCAATTTCTTTTTTATTTGAGAATACAATATCCCATTTTTTTTTCAAGCAATTTTGAAAATGACTTCGGTTAAATGGCGACCCTTATTGCGCATACACTGATTAAGTCGATTTTTTGAAGTTCGTGTTCACTCTTTGCAGCATATCAATCGATAGAATGGCTATTGTCCTTGGTCGATCGACATAAACCAGGGATTTCAAAGTGAACCTCGTCACTGAAAAAAACGACCGCGTCTTCAGGCAGGTTGTCAAGCAGCATTTCACATGCATTTTGACGGGCAACAAAATCACGTTCAGTTAATTTTTGCACAACAGCCAATTTATAGGGATGAAATTGAAGGTCTTGATGGATAATTCATCAAAGAGTGGTGTCAGAAATTCCCAGGGCAGCTGCTTGTTTGCGAGCCGAACGCAGAACTGACAGCCTCCCTCTTTCAACATTTTCTGGAATTCTGGTGGTCCGTTGATGTCCATTATTGGGTTCAGCGACACTCCTGAAGTCAATTAACTCACGACAGAATCGAATTACGGCCAGGTACGGGTCTGTGAGGAAGAGTTTCAAAGCGAGCGTGGAAGGCACGTTACGTAGCAACAAGTGAGCGACCGTTAGAAAAGGAGCTCTCGACGGTGAAGGCCCGTTGTTCTCAAGACAAGAGCACGGGGGAAACAGACTAGAAAGGGAAACAAATTTGGGGACTTTCCCCTCCAGTAGCACTACCTATCACCCCTCTACCCACCCAACTTACCGCTTGGGAGGTTTTTCAAATAAGTTAGTTTTTCTGACGCACCCTGTACATTTCACATTCTCCAAAACAACTGAGCCGAATTCATCCAAATTTTGCCCAGTTACTTTAAAAGTCATGAGAAATAATATTGTCAGCTCCTCAAAACACATAAATTATTTAAATAATCAGTTAATTATAGATTAACAAAATTTTTGTCTTGTTTTGCACTTTGAACTATTCTATTACATTTTTAAACTTCTCTTTTATTCTAATATGGCTTTCGACAATGCTTTTATTGGTCTTAAAATAGTCATTTAACAGAGTAAAATCAAACACTCAAAGGAAGTCAACTTGTCTTATATTTCAATATTTGTTAATAAAATTTGCTACATTAATTCAACACATATTAATAACTTAAGGAAAAAATTAGCTATCAGTGGTTTTTAAAAATCACTGGTTCATTTTATATTCTATTTTTAATAAAACAAATATTTTAGATGATGAAAGAATATTATAAATTACATTAAAATAATTCTTGCGTTAGTAGTATAATATATAAAAATATTTTAATTCCAAGTAATATGGGTGCTTATAAGACATAAGAGACATTATAAGACATAATCAGCTTATAAGACATAAAACTTGTATCAACAATTTTACACTTTTACGAACCAAAACATACTTCTAAGATTCTTTATTCTGCTCCTTCATTTAGTTCAAATATTCCATCTCTTCGTATGTAAATCCATTTATGGATAACTGCATGCTGTCTTCAGTTCTAAAACTATCCTCAAACTGAGTGACGTCTATGATGTTTCCGCAAATTTCTCCCACAGAACAGGTGCATAGGAGTGAAAAATAAGACCTACCTTTCGGCAACTACAAGAATTCCTGCAATCTTTCTTGTATTTGCAAGATGTCATTTTAAGGAGGGATTCAGGAGCTGGGACTCTTTTCGTCTTTCCAGCAAATCGATTAGGTTTTCAACCCATTCCGTGGGATTTTTCCCATTCCCAAACTATTTTTGTTCTAGAAGGTGACATTTTAGGACAAAAATCGACCTGCATTTAGTGCTAGAATAAACCTTGCTTTCGTTGCGGATAGGTTAAATAGTCTGTAGGGCAAGTCAGTGAATTCAAAAGCAGAAGTTTTATGACTACCTCCATATAAATGAACCAAAAAAGATTCGTCAGCTTAAATTATTTGGTCGATAATAATTTTAGGGTTAAAAAAATATATTGCTTGCATTTTTCCTTGAATCGGATTAATAAAAAGGCAAAGTAGGCAACTGCCAATCGGCGATTTTAGGGACGCCAATGTCCCGATATTTTTTGACGGTTTTACAAATTGATTTAATTCTGGGTATTCATTTAATTTATAAAAGCTGTGCATTCGAGCTTATTCAGATAAAATTAAACATTGCGTAAATTTTGGAAAATTAATTTAGTAACATTCCTAAAAATTACCTTTTGCAAGTTTTGTTCTGCCTTTTTTATAATTCTAAAAGGATACATAGGTTTACAATTTTTTTAAAATGTCTAATGCTATAATTAAATGTTGTTTTAATTGTGTTAAAAAACTTTAATATTTTTTTTATATTTTGTTTGCAATCTTTTAAATAACTATTTGAAAATTTTAAAATTTTTGCTTAAAGTTACTTTTAAACTTTGAATTTTTGTAGATAGAACAGAACTAACTCGCTTGAAAATGGCCAGTAATTATTTGTTTTGATTGTTTCAGATTGTCAAATTTTGCTACATAAAACTGAGTACATAGAGATTAAATTAAGAAGAAAAAAAAAGAAATTCTTGTTTTAGAATTTGAGAAGGAAGACCAGGGGATTACTTTGCCCAATAATTAGCGAGATCTGATCTCAAACCGAAGCAAAATTACTCTAAATTAAAGTTGTAATTTTTTTTTTTTTTTTTTTTTTTTGCTAAAAACCAAACATTGAACAATGGTTGAAAAAAATAGAAAATATTTTTTAAAAATCGGATATTTTTTCGATACCTACCAGAGCGGTCTTTTGCATAGCAAACCATAATTTTCTGTCTGTGTTACCGGACTTAATAAAAAATAGAATGTAATAAAAAAAAATAGGAGGACGTGATTTAAATGGTATTACTAAAAGACTATTCTCGAACTTTTCCCACTAGCATCCTTAGATTAGTCCTTTTTTTTAATAATTGAAATATTAAAATATATTGCTAATGTATATTGTAATGTGTTATTGTTAATGCGTAAATATTATTAATGTGTTTCATTAATAAATAAAATTGTTTCATAAAAAATAAGGACGAATATAAAGGTGGAGTGAAATAAGTTTGAGAATACTATGTTATATCATAAAGTAGTGACATCATTTCAAAAAAAAAAAAGACTGTTATGAAGCATTAATGTCCAAATTATGATTTTTTTTTTCAATTCCTACTAATCCTATTCTCCCTATATATATTTATTTATATATTTTGTTCAAATTTTTAATTGTTCATAAAATATTTTTTTGTTCATTTGCTAGAGTTCAAATACATTTTTTAAACTTGTAGTGGATGACTCGATGTTAATACAGTTTTTTTCAAATATTAATTCATTAATAAAATTAAATTAATCTTTAATACTTTAAACAGGGTTTTAACAATTTATAAAGAAAATCGAAATCAACAGGAAGTAGCTCAATCGGTAAAATGCCAGGATTTAAGTAATTTTCGCTTGAAAGTGAAGAATGCGAACTGAATTCTTGCGAAAATCAATAATTTTTTGATAGTTAATAATTTTTTTGATAATTATTTAATAAAAAGTAATAAAAATAAAAATTTTCTTTGTTGACCTAAGTAGGAATTTGAATTTTTTTTTAAAATAATTAGTATTACCTGTTTATCAGTAGTTTTGTTCGTCATACATTTATAAGCTGATATTTATATGTATACGAATTATGGAATAAAAGTGAAGGGTCCCCCCCACACTCATAGGTACTTATATTTGAAGATTGCAAGAAAAAAAAGGGGGGGGGGAGGAAACGATAGTAAAAACCAGAATGGAAAAAGTTTAAAAACTCTTACCATATAAAGATAGAGACAACTCTATTTTGGAATGCTTCAATCAAAATTACGATTACCTTTTCTGCAAAGTTTGTTTTTGGGAAAAATTGTAAACTGAATGGAGAGAAAATGTTTTAAGAATTTAAAATACAGTAAAATGAGGCCAGTATCGTGCAAACAAACTCCATACTTAATAATGATAAAATCATATAAATAAAATTTGAATTAAATTACCAAATATGAAAGTAGGGACGCATATATCTCCCTCCCCGATTCCTGGTAACCCAAAGAGAGACAGTGAAGCAATATTTTTTTACGATGTCTGCATTATGCCTCGAAACATAAAAACCAAAGAACACCAATATCTGCGTAAATGCTGCATAAAAGACTGGGCTAAGCATCCCGGGATGGGAAGGATAAACACGCGTCTCCTGGCAACACGCGTTCCTCCCTCCTATATGGGGGGATGCTGCACATAAAACGGAAGGCAGCCGTGGGGGAGGTCAAAGTGTTAATATATCGAGTTGAGTGGTCTATGCAACTCATTGTTCCCCGCAGGAGGTGACAGTTGATGCTTGGGGGGTTTCCAAAACAAGAGGGCGAAGGTCGCTCGTGATAACGTCAACGCGCATAACGGATGTACGCGGTGAAAGCTCAGAAAACGGAATCGCCACCGTCAGATAACACCAGTAATTTATAGGATTCGGGAAAGGGTGATTTTCCGGATTTTTGAGACGAGTCCCACCAGTGAGGATGAAGTTCGTGGGGTGATGAGATCTAAATAAGCATTGGTCGCTAAGCCCTGTCTATAGGCCGGATTTCTACAGCTTTCCTCATTCGCGAGCCTATTCTGATAGGTAAAATTTTTGAATGTGTGAATACGCAGAGAAAATTTGGAATAAATTACTAGCGTTAATATAATTTAAGGATATTAATAATTTAACTTCTTCATTCCATACGGTTTTGATAACTCCATTCCAAATTTTCTTCATCTAATTTCGTTCAGTTTTCACTTTTACTGTATAAAATTGCGGACAGCTCTAAACCAATATTTGTATTCAACACTTATGAATTAATTCATATACTTTTGCAAAGAAACTTGTTAATTATACGAAACTCTATATAAATGTCATTCGTCAAATTATGAAGAATACTTCAGATACAATTTCTGACCTACTTAAGCGATTGGACGAAAGTATGGGCTCTGAATCTAATTGGGTTCTCCAAAGCATGAAAAAAAAAATGCATCTGGGTAATTCTTCAATAAAGATGCGTGGAGTAACTGAAAATTCATAATAATTTGAAGCAAAAAATTATTGAAAAAAGAGAAAATTTTCTTCATCATAAATTAATGCTGCATTTGTTCCATTTTTACCTATTCTCGATACACATATTTGAGATGACGAATAATTCGAATTTGTAGACCTTTTTCAAAAAGAAAAATTAAACTATTGGGATATTGTTACTCTTAAATTAGAATCTCTAATGGAAAATATTTAATTAAGTTAACTCTGCCATATAGCTACCTGTGAAAATATAAGAAAATTTGGAAACAAGAAAAGGCAATTGACCCAATAAATGTAAAAGTTGGAAGTATGCTGTAAGTATGAGTAGCGAAAGACAATTCACAAAATAAAAGCTTGAAGGATATGATCAAATAAAATATTATTAATATCTTTATAACATATTAAATGAAAAGAATTTTTTCAAAACATGTTTTAAGAATGTTCTAAGAGGTAGAAAAATGTTTTCATGAAAAATGTAGAGATGAAAATGGAAACTTAAAAATCCTGGAGCATCGATATAAATAAAATGGAGCCGAATTTAAATTATATGATATACTTTATCATGATATATTTCGTGATATGTTTTAATTATCATGACACATTTTAGTATTTAATTATTTACTATTTCTTAATTTTCTTTTTTATTTATTTATAATTAATAGATATTTTTTATTTATTTATAACTGATATATATATATTTCTTATTTATTTATAATGCGATACACAGAAGCAACTGGCAGAATGAGACGAGACAAAATAGACACAGATGAAAGGAAATACACAAAATGAGAGTAAATAAGTACAATAAGACAAAACAAAATTTTCGCAAACATAAATGAGAATTGACAAAACACACAAAAATAAAGAAAACTGACCCACAAAATAAACCCAGAGGCAGTGGTAATCCGATATTTTCTAAAACACTCTCCAATGAAGCATTTATCCCTCTTCCTCTTCGTAAAATTGCATTAGATTACGAACTTTAGTGAATGACAGTTCGAAATATACGTAAATTGAGCGTTTTTACAGCAAATATGTATTTTGAATGCCCTACGTCGAAAAAATGTGACACCGAATTACGGTTTCAGTCATACGATAACATAGCGAATTTCACTGATATAATTCTTGCATTCATGAATTACAGCGTTTACATATATACGAAAGTACAGACTGACAGACGGTCAACTGTTTTACAGATATGGTTCTAAATTTTAGATGCAAACTGCACTATATTTCATTTGCCAGTTCCTTTGTATTTTGCAGTTATCGAGTTCTATTGTACTTGAACAGCCAGTCAGACAGACTTCTGAATGGATTTCGTTAAAAATTTGATAGAATTCTACAAATTTTGGCGTAAGTCCATATGCAAAATTTCATCCGTCTAGTCAATTTTTTTTTTGAATTATTGTGTCCACAAATAGATAGACCTAATACCAATAATGCGTTTTTCGGACCAAAGTCAGAAAAGTGGAGCGATTTTTTGACGATTACAATATTTCTAGAATACTTTGTATAAGCGACAGCAAAAATGTTATAACATCACTGAACAATACAGTGATCAATCAAAAAATACACCAATCATTCATGAGGATATTTGTCATTGAAATCATTAAAAAACGTAATGAACTTAACAAGATCTTTGAAATACTTATTAAACAAAATCTTTCAAATATTTTTTAAAAGGTTATAAAATTGGTGTAGCAGAAAATCGTCAGTTTAATTCAATTCAATTCAATAATAATGCAAAATAATATTAATAAATTAGAAAAAACAACTAAACAAACAAATTAATTAAACTTCTAATAAATTCAATAACATTCTCATTGCATTGATTTCATTGATTCATGCTTTACGATTTTTTTAACCTCCAGATTTATAATTTAAAAGATATGTTTCCCGCTTTTTAAATATACTGTAAAAAACGTCTTTTATTAAATTCCATTTTCTTAAAAATAATTTTATGCTAAAGATATTAAACACGACCTTTTACTCATTTAAACAAAAGCCAGCTTCCGTATCTTTGCAAAAGATTTATCTATCCCGTATTTTATTCTTCAGATTAAAGACAAATAAATAAATATAAGCGAAAAAGCAAACAAAAAAAAATTCCATCAAAAGTTATTATCCATCCATAAATGCATTACACTCCTTATCGTAAAGTCAAATTCATTCCCAAAGTAAATTTTAAAGATCGTTTTAGGGGGAACATGAGAATCCCATTTTTGATGATTTTTCCCTTCCTACCTCACCTTCATAACCCCGACAAACAATAATGATTCATTTGAAGGGTTTTTAATATTGATCCACAGGGGACAATTGTTGAGCGTCTCAGCAGTTTCCACATACACCCCCACCCACCCAGTTTATTCGAAAATTCTTCACTTTCCCACTTTCGTTGTGAGTGTCGCGGGAGGGGAGAGGGATGATTGATTGGCCAAGATGGTCGTTACCCATTACGGGTCGAGCCGGGCTTTTCCTGTGGCTATATTTCATATGATTTTATCCAACTCATTTCACGCCGCCGCTCAACCGTTCTAATAGGCACGCGACACCCACGTGCATTTTTTAAAGCATCGATTCACTTTGAAGGGGGGGAATTGGAATAATAAGCCGCCCCCAATCAACCTCTTCATCAAGAGGTCGACCCCTCCTTCTCCTTCATCCATTTTTTTCGCTTTTTTTTATTATTTTAATTTCGTCTGCCTTTTATGAAACAGAAACGGGTAACTCCATTGCATTATCGGAACACGATGCTGTACTTTAGGTTATCAGTTTCGGTAGCGGAAAAGGGGGATGAGTGGGGAATATAGACGAGGGCGTCTTCCTTTTCATTACGGTGACATTTGTAAAAAAAAAAAAAATGTGCATGGAAAAGCAACAAAAAAATAAGGGGTAAAAAAATGAAAAAGAAATTTCCACCCGGATGGAAATAGGAATGAAAGTGCAGGGCACATCAAGAGAATGAATAAGAGATGTTATAATTTATATTTCAGGGCGACAAGTTTCAAAGAGGACTACGCCCGGCTGAGAAGAATAAAGACAAGGGGCACACAAAATAAATAAAGAAAGCATTCAAGCTGTTAGAAGTAAGCATATTTATGCGCAAAACATAAGAATGCTTATGTAAAGTATTTAGGGTTGATACGGGGTGGAACCAGATTTTTATTATTATTATTATTGTTATTATTTTTTTTTTTACGAAATTAATTCTACTAGGGTTTTTGTAGCGGACAACTTTAAAATTGCAAAACGTGGAAAATAAAATATTGTTTGAAATTTTAAAATGCAAATATAAATTTAGACTTAGGCCGACTTAGAAAAGAATTTTAATATCCTCCACTAGTGAGAAAAAAATTATTAAAAAATAAACTTCTAAAAAAAGCGAGGGAAAAAAAGAACTTTTAACTAATACTATAAAAAAAGTTTTATTTTAATTGTTTTTTATTTTTTAGTCATTTTTATTATTATCATAAATATTAAAGAATCTTCAAATCATTTTTTCTTAAAACTCGCAATATATTATACATAATATGGGAACAAAATTTAATTAAACTAATTAGTTAATAATTAAAATTTGGAATTATTGGAGTAGGGTATTGCCATCGAAAATACATAAGTGTACAGAATTTCAATATTTCGTCTTACAAGAATCGATCACAAATTTTCCTCCTTACAGACATGAAATAGGTCAACTTAAATAAAGACATATAAAAAATAGTGTAACTTTTCGTCAATCTCAAATGTACAAGCAAAAAAAGAGCATTATGAAAGCGAAAAAATAAATTAGTGATAACAATTTTAATTTTTATGCAATTTTCGAACTAATTTGAATAATAGAAATATGCGTCAAGTTTTTAAAATCGATTTACAATGGTATAGAAATCGTCTCTTCTTTACTCATGCAATAGGACCTCAAAAGATTTTTAAATCATCAAATCACAGCAGGTTTTACGCAGATTTAAAATGAGCACAGAAAATTTTTATGACAAGTGTAAGGTGGAGCTCAAATCACTATATATATATGTGGGGGGGGGGAGAGAGAGAGAGATAATTTCGGAATTTTTATCGTAATTTAGCCCATATAAACTTCATTCTGAAATGTTCTCTTATTTCCTGATCTAATTCCCTTTTTTATTTAATTGTCCATGCATGCTTTATAAAACTGCTTGTATCAGCACTTTCCCACGCTTCGAGTGAAGGGATAAAAAGTCCCGGATGCTTACAACATTCTTTCAAATATAATCATAATAAAAGCACTGAAGGGAAAAAGTTTGGTCTCTTCTGCCTTTGTGTCGCGACGTACACTGACGCATTGTTTATGATTGTTTCTAGTACAAATTATATTTCCTGGAAGGAAATAAATCGAAGTTTTGAATTTTCATATATATGATATAAGGGTAAACTCGAAAACAGAGCATAACGAATTTCTTGCACCTAACCTCCAGCTAACTGATAGCATCAACTGTAAATTTCTTTAAAATTTAGAGAACAATTTTGTAAGGAAGCAGACATTTCAATTCATTCTTTTCATCCGATTATAAATAAAGTTGCTTGGTATGGTATATGGTAAATGGTATTTAGCATTTTTAGACATAAAATTATGGATATGAATTTTAATTGAATTGTAATTGTCTATTAAATGAATAATATTGCGATTTTTAATATTATTCATTTAATTGAGGACAATAAATAGAACGTTATGACAAGGTTACATCGTAAAAAAGGTATGCTCTAAAACAATAAACTCATTTATACAGTAAATTCCTATTTCGAAACTGTCACTTTCAATTAAGAGAGATTTTACAACAAAATGATGTGTGTTTTAAAAACGAATTTCCTTTTTCTGTAATTCATCGATAAATTTTAATAAGGTGCTATAAATCAAGACAAGATTTTTTTTCGCAAATATAAAAGAATCCATCTAAAAATTACATATTGACCAAATTTTTGCGCCCCTGGTCACTAATTCCCCTATCCAATTCAATTTGATACCAAAGCTCATAGTACAGTTAGTTCTAGATTCTATCTATAGTCTTGAAGAATTTAAATGAAATTCCTCGAGGAAAATGGACTAATTTTGTTCTTAACATTATTTAAATATTAATTATTCATAATTATATGAACAATTAACACTGAAAATAATATATGAAATTCAAAATTAAGCAAATGATATTTCCTAATTTTAAACGATTAACTGAGCCTAATTTTCTATGTCAAATATAATGAAAATTAGCATTTGAAATCTTTAATATTTGTTAGATTATTCTAAAGTTATATAATTTCTTCGGAAAATATTAGTAACATTAAGAGGAATAACAATTTTTTACATAGTTTTATTATTTTCTTTTGAATTAAAATATCTTGATCAAAATTTGTATATTTGAAATGATTTTTCATTTTAAAAACAGTTGGATAATGTTGTTATTCTTTATTATTCGGCGCGTTGTTATTCTTTCACCGTTCTCCATAATTTTAAATTAATATAAAGCAATTATAAATACTATGCTGTAACATTCAGTCGAATAATGTAATTTAACACATGCAGAGTTTTACTTCACATTATATTTTTACTCGTCCATTACCAAAGATATGTGGCTGTACAATTGTACTATAAATAAGGCGATTTAACATACAATCCTTTTAATTTGCACATTCTTTTCACAGCTAAATTCATCCAAAAACAAAAATGAGAGTATGCTTTAATTTAAGAGTATAAAACGAAATGAATTATTTTTTTAATTTAATTAAAATAAACCAACCGCTACTTTGATTGAAATAAACCAACCAGGAGTTTAAAAGCCATGAAATACGACTCTACAGGTGAATGCGTTGTTGAATTTTTGAGAGTAAAAAATTTTTCTTAAGTAGATTCTACAGTTCAAGCGTAATGAATAGCTAAAATAAAGATTTTTAAACAGTCTCAGATAAATATAAACACATTAAGATACGTTTAACTTTATTTATCCTTATTTAATGCTATAATATATTACTATATATTATATTATTGCTATATTTATAATTGATTATTTTACCTATATTCATGGGTTTTTTTTTTTTTTGTATTTTAGGTATTTTTGTTTTTTACATATACGCATACTTGCGCATTTTAGAAAAATTTATAAGCTACAATAAGGATCATAAACTTTTTTCGCATTAAACATTTTTTTTCCCTCATAAATCCTCCTAAACAAACTAAAATTCCTTCAATAACCCTAAATGTGAACTTTTACATTTGTATAAATGTTTTTCTTTGGAATAAAACCTATTCATTCTAAAACTGTCAAATTTATGATAATTTTAACTTCTATTTTACCTTTACTTAAACAACAAATTTATTAATTTTGTCAGACGGAGACGGTTGTAAAACTCAATTTCTCAGAACACAAGCAATGGAAAATAAAAGAATGAAGTGCGTTCCTCGTCTATAATGATCAAACCGCCCACTCCTTTCTTTGCTAGTCAGCGTCTTCTAATCATGTAGTTCACCTTCGCCTCTTTTAATCTTCCTCACTGGCACCAAATCCTACCTAACCTAATTTTCAAAAGTCAACGTTGAATTTCATAAATTTTATCAGTTAAGATGATTAAGTGAAAGGATTATACAAACATATAATTAACTGTGAAATCTTTATTATTTTGTTTTTTCATTTTTTCCTAGTAAACTTATTGATATGAATTCCCATTAATTACAGCATTTATTAAGAAACAATATCTAGTTGCTCAACATTGTGCTCTTTTTTTATATTTCATTTCAGTTATATATATTATTTGTTTATTTCATTTCAGTAATATTTACAACTTATTTATTCCTTTTATTAATATTTATGTATCTCACTTCAATAATATTTACAACTGATTTATTCCATTTATTAATATTTATGGATCTCATATCAATAAAATTTGTTTGTTATTTTTTCATTTCGGTAATATTTATTATTTATTTATTTTTTCATCTCAGTAATATTTATCATTTATTTTTTCATTTCAGCAATATTTATTATTTATTTATTTCATTTCAATAATATTTATAACATATTTATTTCATTTATTAATATTTATTTATCTCATTTCATTAATATTTATTATTTATTTATTTATTCCATCTCAGTAATATTTATCATTTATTTTTTTCATTTCAGCAATATTTATTATTTATTTATTTCCTTTCAGTAATATTTATAACTTATTTATTTCATATATTATATTTATTTATCTCATTTCAGTAATATTTTAAAAAATTTTTTATTTATTTATCTGTTTTATTAATTTTTTTTTTACTTTTTCTCCTCTTTATCTATTTATTATCTGTTTCATGGTGGCTTGAAGTCAGAAATTTTACTTCACTATCTGTTTCCGCTAAAAATGCCAGCTAGACGCTCTCCTAACGCACATTATTTAATCGGAGTCTACTTTCTAGCCACGAGTGTGCAGTGGAACTTTGAAATGAATTGCGACTCAGGTGTCGTCATCGTTATCTGAAACCACGGTTCAAAGTTGCATCGCTCGACCAAACATAGTAGTGAAGCTTCAAAACAGGTCATTAATCTAATTAAACCCAGACAATTAATATTTATTGTCATTTTACATCTCGAATATCTGAGAATACATTTCATTGCATTTACAAGATTTCTATTTTGACAATGTGCCAAAGAGAAATAGTTAGAATGTCTTCTATTCATTTTTATTCCTCAAAAAATTCCATGATCATATTTATAAATTTGAAAAATTATTTAAGTTAATTTGTTTTACGTTTTTAATAAAGCTATTATGTAAATCTGAGTCATCTGTTTCCAAACTAAAGCGATTTCTTTTATTTAATTTTATTGATCTTCAGTGACAATTAAATTTAGCAATTCACACTAAGTTGCTCGTGACTGCATCATTATACTAGCAATCGTTGCATCTAAATTGTAATATTAAAAAAAATCGCACTTGAAAGGGGAAAAAGTTCTGAATAAAGTAATATGGAATTTCCGTTTATTGTTAAGATTCTGTGTTTGTACCAATAAATTTGATTTCTGAAAAATATTGATGCATATTATGGATTATTTATATTATTAATTATTCATATTGTAAATCTAAATTTTTGAAGCAATTTCTATAGCATAAATCAGTAGGGATGTCTCAACAAATAAAGCCAACAGATTACACCATCTATTACTTTATAACATGTGACACCTCTTCGTGGTCCTTTTGTAATAGATTAAGGAGGGCGAGGAAGTATGCGAGCCCAAACATCCACCCCCACTGAGGAAGTAAGGCGGAGGCTAATCAATGATTGATTGGTGTTATTCAATAGGTTGCCAAGAAAGTAGCTGCTACCTATTACGAGCATCTGCCCGTCTGATTGATATGGGTTGGGAGAAAGCGTGTCTACCTGGCAATCATAGCTCTTGACGGAGATTACAGCGGGAGGTCGACTGGAAAAGCAGCTTCTAACGGAAAATTGCCTTTCGACTTAGCTTCTATAGTTTCACTCGTAGCCGAAGCTAAAGCAAATACGCCCTGTTTAATCAATGCTCTCATCAATATCTGTTCCATCTAACAATTTGTTAATGTATGCTAGAGAATTCAATTCTCGAATGGAAATGTCACCTTTCTTTAGTCTACTGGCCAATGGCCAGTGGTTCTGGGACTGCTTAATGGTATGAGAGGAATGCGAACTCCCTAAATGTAAGCGGTATAGATAATCATTAAGTGCTAAGTCGATAATCTATTTACAAAGTCAGTGGACCGCTTAAAATAGAAACTTATTGGCCTTCCACATCATTAAATTTAGAAACTCAAATTCAACTTCTACGAAAGCTTTCCTCTATAAACTCCCCAAAATCTGTATTATCAAGCCGATTTCAATTCATTTTGAGCAAATAATAATTATCTTATCAACTCCACATCGAATTGACGTTCTCAAATGGCATTTCGTAATAGTATTTAAATGAAAGTAAATAGCAGGGAAATCAGTAGCAGTTGCTGCTAAATTTTCGTATTCAAGGTTTATACTAACTTATGCTTTATTTTATGTATCATAAATGAAAATATTATTCTTGTATTACTGTATCTTAAATTTCTCATTTCTGTGTCATTAGAGCAAACTTAAATAGGAAAACTTCAAAGAAGTGACCGTAATATTTTACATCATATAATTTAGAAATGTTGAACGCTATCTTCCTTGTTAATTTATAAGAGAAAATAAAGTTAATTTTTAATAGGCAAATCTGTTTGTACTCCTACACTAGAAAAACTGTTTACACAATCAATTGATTACAAAAAACGAAAAGGAGATATTAAATAAAAGTTTTAACAACAGTTTTTATGCACCTGCTTTCTTAATGAATCGTTATAGTTGAAACGAACGAAATAATTAAATTCATTCGCCGAACTTTTAGTGAAAAACTAAAACTGATATTGAACTCGCCTTCACGTGAAAATATTGAAATTCTTGCATTTTACTGATTCAGCTACTGCTTGTTGATATCAAGCTTCGTTACAAACTGTTAAACCTCTATTTAAAGTACTAAAAATTAATTAAATTTAATGAATTAATTAATATTTTAAAAAATGTGTTAGCATCAAGTGTCATCCACTACAAATTTAAAAAAAATGTATTTCAACTTGAGGGGATGAATAAAAAGTATTTTATTAACGATTGAAAATTTAATATAAACAAATATATATAAGGAGAGTGTGAACTTACAATAGGAATTGAATAAAATATAATAAGTTTTGAAAGTATAAAGTGACTCAGTTATTTTACAATAATTTTTTTTTTCTTCAAAATCCCCACTAAAGATTTTAAAATATCGAGTTAAAATTTTGACTTGACCATCGCTTTTGCTGAGCAGATTTCTTTCTTTCTTTTCATTTGATTTAACATTATTACAATATCCATGATTGCAATTTGAATTAAGATGGATGTGTAGCGGTATATTTAAAGGGAATTGAATCATATAATTGGTTCAAACATCAAGTTCAATGAATCAGAAAATTGCAATTTTTATCAAAATACAATTACTATATAATCACAAAAATATTTTTATACACCACTGCTTTTACAATAGACTTAACATTAACCATAGAGTGCATTTAACACTGATAACAGTAGAATGAACAGTATTAAACGAACTGGTACATTCATCCTTAAGCAACTGCATTAAAATTTTAGTTTTAGTAACGTCCCATTCCAAAGCAACACGAGGGCTATTTTGGGAGGGACCTCGTAATTTTGAACCACGGTCAGATGACGAGGACGACACCTGAACTGGCATCCCCCTCTCCACATCAGCGGGAGGACGTTTGGCCAGACAGATTTAAAGGCCTTATCACATGGCAAAATATCTTCAGCATTTTCCGTCAGCAAACGACAGCGAAAGTGACGTCACTTCAAAGTTTCACATGATTGGGTGAATTTCGTTTGCTGACAATATTTTCGAAGACATTTTCGAACTGGTTAGAAAAAGTTGTTGATTATGAAATTTGCTTGACCGGTTTTTGAGGGTAGAAACGGAAAAGTGCTGGAGAAATTTCACCGTGTGATAAGGCCTTAACGTGCAAGAGACCCCCTCACACGACGGATCTTCGGTGGAATCGAGTCTCGAACCTGAAACCCTCCGGTTCCGAAGCCGAGACCTTGCCACCAGGCCACCGCGGCCCCCAACTGCGTTAAAAATAATAGATGATGAAGATAATCATATCCTCGATCCACATTAACTCATATTAGTAAGATTTTGCCTCAGTTATGTTTAGCAAAAAATATTATAAGTATAGCAGAAAGATATAGACAATAAAAATAAATAATAAAAATGGCAATGACGTAATATTACAAGGACAATTTTTCAATGGAATCTTGTACAAAAAGAAAAACAGGAAAAAGCATAACTTTAATGCTGCTTTTTATACTCCTTTCATTGAATCTAACTTATTTCACGTGCGTACTAATAGAATTTCACAGCTGATTTTTTTCAATCTCCTCATTTGATATTGTTCAGCAACGCATTGTAAAACCCTCCGTACTTTTGCGCATGCCTTAGGATGGGTTTAATTCGTCAAAATAGATGTGGAAGGAAAAATGAAAGGAGGAGATATTTATATTTACTAGTATCTGATGAGGGAAATTTAAGATCATAGGTAATGCACTCATCATTTCGTTTCTCACCCTTTGATGAGAAGTATGGTCGTCTCAGAATCCTTTGGAGAACAGTACGTTATTATACTTTTGAAATTTTGTTCATTCGTGTATTCTCGATGATAATATGATATTTTAAGCATTTCAAAGATTGATTTTCAATTAATTAATTCATTTAATTTAATATTGATTCTATATGGATGATACCATCTGGTAGTGAATTTAAACTATAAATTGATTTGAAGTTTAATAATAAGACACGAAAATAAAGAATGATTAAAATAAAAAAAATTCTACTTTTAATAAACTAATAAATATATGTTTTTAAAAACTGTTTATTAAATTTATTTATTGATTTAATTTATGTGATTTTCCTTATGTACCTTTAACAATTTTCTTAAAACTATTTTTATTTTTATTTTTCAAGCGCTTACTTCCATAATTCTCATGTTATATATTCAGGTTTACAAAGAATTTAAAATAAAAGAGTCTTCGTTCAGAGATATAAATAAGAAACTTTAAACCATGAATACAAGATAAAGAAAATGAAGGAAAAAATACCAAAAAATCTATAATTAATAGTTTGTTAACAATATTTAGCATATTTCATCGGATTATTTTTGCACTTGAATTGTTATAAATGTTTGCTTTCTGTATTGTAGTAATCGAGACATGGTTATTTCTGTCTCGCAATCATAAAGATAATTTAAATGCTTGTTGTTGAAATTATCTGTTTCTAAATTTATGTTAATACACTTGACTTTTGTCCTTTGTATAATATATTGTACTATCTGGTACCCGGCGCGTTGCTGCCGCAGAAGAAATAATCTTGGTAATATCGTTTGTAATTTGAAATAGTTATCTTGTTTAATTAAGAATGATAGAAGGACTGATATTTATTTTCTTGTCGACAATGAATACATTCATTGAAATTGAAGGATATATGAAGGAGAAGCATAAATTGTATTTATTCTATTTTTATTCTTCTATTCTACAAATAAATATTCATTGTTATGTATTAGATTTATGTATTCTTTTAGAATTTAAAAGCTTGGTGTTCTTTCAGAATGGTAATGAAAGAAACCATTCATTGTATCTTATGATTCGTTTAATAGTCGTTTCGAATTCTCAAGTTTAATGTTAAAAAGTGTGATTAAAATATTTTCTTTTAAAATTGATTAAACATGGAAGATATATTTATACCAAAAAATCTTTAATATAATTGAAAAGATAATTTTTTGAAAACTAAGATGGTGCAAAATTATTTATACTATAATATTTTCGAAAGTTACAGAGCAAAACGCTAAAATTTTATTAAATGCTCAGTTAAAATTTCAAAACTATAGAATTCGTTCCTCTAAAACTTTATCGCACACTCTCTAATAAAACTATCACCTCAGGGAAAAATTTACATTGTATTTACATACAATAGCTACGAAATATTAACGTCTAACTTGAATTTAGCATCTTTACTGAATCTGTTGTCTCCTTGGCTAGTTATTTGATGCTTAAT
>JAPMOQ010023642.1:23444821-23467201 GCA_026543055.1 Argiope trifasciata
ATCATGTAAAATCTGTATTTTATGGTGTCCACAACAGTATACGTCTGTTCTTAGATTGTCTTTTAGACTGGAAAAAACATTAATGAAAAACTTAATATGAAATTTGAAACTAATTTCTGGTCCGATCGAAGCATACTTTTATTTATGCAGAGCTCCAATCCAATTCACAGTTGATTTAGTATGTTGTTGCTTCTAATTTTTGGTGTTTCGCCAGCCCAGAAGTCGTCTTTGTCATCTGAACGGGGGTTTTAATTACATGGATCGTCCCAAAACAACCGTAATGTTACTTTCAAGCGAGACATTAATGTAACTAAATTAAACAATGATATAAAACTCAGTAAAACATTAATTAATTATCATTTGCGCAAATATAATTATTAATGTAATATTTCGTAAAATAAGACAGTTTTCTATTAGAGATTTTTTAAATTAAAGAATGATTTAAAATCCTTTTGCACATTATTAATTGTGCTCATTTAAATATCTATTCTTACAGGATTTTATACATTTTTCTACTCTGTAATAAATTATCTTATCCTTTAAATAAATTTTCTGCAACCGACTGAAATTAAACTCAGTTTCAGAAAAATTAAATATTTAATAAAGAAGAAACCTCTAAATAAATATCCTTTTCAAATTTAAAGATAATGAATGGGAAATGTGTAATCCGATAGCTTACTACTAAGTTTGATGGTTAATGGCCTAATTCTAGATGATTAATTGTCTGCATTCTTCTGAAGAAAAAGAAAAGTATCTAGATGATTGATTTCACACTATTTTTCCCCGTTGTTCATACATATCAATTGATTTTTGTGTTAAACTAATAGGATTTAAAAGGCTTGTCACAAGCGTGATATTTGCAAATTGGACGAATTTCACGCGTATTGTTGCTCAAAAGGATAATAATGGCACTGGCAATAAAATAATATAAAACAGGTAAAGTTAGTGCAACCAATGTCTAAAATTGTTATGTGAAACAGTGTTAAATGAGCAGTTTATTCTTCTTTAACAAAATTACAAGAGATTCATGTTTGAAAAAAACAGTGCAATTAATCAAATACATTATGTTTGATTAAGTTAATATTTAGTTTTAGGGCAACTTGATGGTTAATTTGGAGTGAAACTCATAATTTTGAAAGCTGTTAGAGGACGAAGACAATACAGCACATTTTCAATCTAAATTTACATATCAAATCGGACGGATCTAATATAACAAGTATGTGAATACAATGGATTTTGATATAGTCGGGTTTCGAGCCTGCGACTTTACCACGCAATCTTGATACTAATGGCCGTTGTAAGAAATGTCTTAAGTAAATATCAGACAAAGCAGTAATGCTTTATGTAAACTCTTTTTTGTAACTATTTTGCTGTTGATTTTTTAAACCAAATCTTTTTCCATTAAAAGCCTTATTATACAACAAAACATTACGAAAAAGGTCTCAGACATTATAATTCGCAAATGTCCTCCCTCCCCACAAATTTTAATAGCAAACAGTTTAAATTTTTAATTCTAGAATAAATGACTTATGAAATTAAAAGAAACAATAAAAGACCTATATCGATAGAATAGTTCTTTAAAGGTGCATCCCTACTTTTCATGGCGGAATATAAATATACAAAATTATTAGATTATTCAATTCCTACTATTAGTTCACACTCTCCCTATATATATATATATATATATATATTTTAAAACCTGTAATGGATGACAGTTCATGTTGATTCAGTTTTATCAAATATTAATTCATTAATTTAATTTAATTTATTTTTTAATACTTTAAATAGAGTTTTAGCTGTTTATAATGAAAATTGAAACCAACGGACTGCAGCTCAATCGGTAAATTTCAGTATTTTCTCACTTGAAGGTGAAGAATGCGAGTTCTTGCAAAAATCAATAATTCTTTGATAGTTAAAAATGCTTTTGATAATTATTTAATAAAAAGTAACTAAAATAAAATTTGTCTTTGTTGACAAAAGTAGAAATCGATTTATTTAAAATTTATATAACTTGTTTTAAATTTTTTTTTCAAAAGCTAGAATAAAAAGTTTAATTCAATTATTCCTTTTCTTTACACGAATCTTTAAAACAAAATCCACTACTTAAATAAAAAAAATAACTCAAAACAGATGTTTTAATGCATTTGCTTAAATATACAAAAATTTTACTCATTTTTGATAATAATTTTGAATATTAACTTCATGATAATATCGATATGATAAGAGTTTTAACCTCTGTTTATAAGATTGTCAAGAAATTCTTCTAATGAAAAAAATTTCAAAGAGCACAATAATACAATGTAATCTGAGCATTAGTAGTAAAAACGAGATTTCTCTATTGCTCTGTTTTTATGTGTTTATAAGTATGTATTTCCGATAATAGTTATTACCTTTGGTAGGCAACATTATCCTTAGCAACATCTCTCCATACCACAGTTATCCGCATGAAAGCCCATTTCTTATAGAAACCAAGCCGTCCGAAAAGAATGTAAAAAATGTATATTAAAACGTATATTTCATCTTTACATCCAGCCACTGGCAAAGGTTTTCGTTCAGAAGGTCTGTAATATATTTGAGAAATACCATGCTTTATCCTGATTGACGAGCTTACAATTACAGTACATTTGCAAATAATTTTTTTAAGTAAATCAATGTTTTGATTTTGCAAAAGAAATATGAATTATCCTTAAATGTAACAAAAATTGTTATCATTATTCACACATTTTAAAAAACAGAATCATATTAAAACAATTTCCACATTTACTCATTTTTCATGGCAGGTATTTCGATTGAGTTTACGGAGAAAAAGAGAGGGAAAGAAAATGGATTAAACAAGGTTAAAAACTGTATGGAGTGAACTAGTGGAAAATATTTTAATGAAATAACAGAAATTCAATTAACTGTATTATTTCCTATTCTATAAAATCACTAAGTAACAGTATCAATATACAGTATTTTTCAGATTTGTTAATTCTAATTAAGTCCAATGTGCACTAATTTATTGAAATTTGTATAAGAGCTTCGTAAACTATAGGTTCCTACTCCAAATCGATCACAAAAACATGGTAATATAACTGATTCTTCAATATTAATAAACAAAACCAACTGAACGAATTATCTTTATTTGAATAATTTCTTCCATATTCTCGATGCGAAGTATTTTGAGCTAAATCTTTTTCTATTATTAATTAATATAATATCTACAAACTTTATCTCAAGTGCATTTGGAGTCGTGTAACAAACGCTAGGCTCAGATTATAATTAGCACTTATTTGATCCTAAAATGCTTGGGGTTGGAAATAATGAAGAAGTCCTGATTTGAATCAAAATAATTTTTTGCATTGATTGTATTTACTGGCCTGCCTATAAGCAGGATTTTTTTGGTATGGTCGACAGCATTCTTTATTATCTTTCCATTGTCTGAAAACTGATGATTTAGAAATTATTACATAAAAAAGACAGAAAATTATTTTCTAAAATCTGCAGCTCTGTTCTCCTGCGACTTTTTCTCACACTTATGAATATGGGCCTTTACCCGAAAACTTCATTGGGTAAAGGCCCATATTGGTATAATGGGTAACCAGTATGCATATTCTCTAGCCAAAAAAGTCAACTGAAAGAGAAATAATAGATTTTCATTTAAAAATTCTTAGGTCATGGATAAAACTTAAAATTAGAAAACCAATTATACAAAAATATCAAACTAGATGGGAATTATCTAATAATTCAAGATTTCTTTTTGGTTTGTTGCCATCGGTGAATTCGTAAAGATGCCAAGGAGACTTTTATATAACTGAAATTTTGAATACTTATGATTATTAAATATATCAAAGGTGTTTCTTTTTTTGGGGGGGAAGGAGGGAGGAATCACCAAATTGTGAGTGCGACACTGGTGAGGGAAAAGTTGGACATAATATTTATGCCTAAAATACAGATTAATACGAGCAAAATTCTTTTTCTGTAGAATTAATGGAATTAATTCAGCTTAAACTGGAAAAATTCGAATTAAGAACACTATACAAAACATATAGGAAACTCTTTTACATAATAACATTTAGAGAGTATAATACTTACATATTACGATTTTGAGAAATGTTATGCTTTGCGAAATGTATTGTTTTTATATATGTCACATCTTATTATTATTAATAGTATTTTAAATTATCTTTTATTGATACTATTATCTTATTCTTTACTCTATTACTGTACGTTCTATATTTACTTATATTTTCCTTTTTTGTTTATCTTTTATTTTTATTTTTGCTACACATTCTAATATATTTGTTATTCTGCATTTTATTTTATTATTTCATGTACTTTATCTTTTCAAAATTCAATTATAATTGTAGACTTTTTAGCTTCCAAATTCGCACTTATTATATGAAAATTTTGTATTATATTTTATTGATATTATTCAGAGATATAAGATATGGTGGATATGAAAGTTTCCGATATAAATGTCTGATTTTTTCTGTCTATTCGTCCGCCTGTTTATTATTTACCCTCTTATCCGTTTAGAATTGATCGAGTTTCTCTATTTTAGATACTTTTGGAGTATTATGTGTCTTTTGTTTCACTTAGCAGTATACTTAGTTGTAATAGATTAAGATAATCGAGTACGCATTTTGTACTTTTTCTTGTTAACCAATTGTTCCAAAATTCGATAGAAATCTAGTTTTTTACATTTTTGAGCTTTTATATCTAAACATTCAAGGATAGACAAACAGATTATTTGTAAATTAATGGATTTGAAATAGATATTGAGAATTCGAGTTCAAAGAAATGTCTGGGGAAAAGTTTAACCATCTTGCAAGTTGCAGTTAAGTTATCGTATTCACATACATAAGAATGAACAGACAGACTTACTGTAAACACATCTCACCCTACCTTTGACAGAAATGTAAAATTTTGGTAAAGGATTGCATGCCAAACACATCCGTCTATCTTTTGCCTTTTTCAAGTTATCATATACAAGCACTCATAATTTAAAAAAAAATCAGTTTCTGGGAAAGAAATCTAAAAATTCAGATTAATCAAAATCTCATAGTCTAATTATTTTGACCATTGCAATATTTTCTCTTTGTGCACTTCGCATGCAAAGTAAAAAAGGCACAAAGGAAATTTAAAGCCTGATGAAATTCATCAGATCCAAAAAGGATAAAGCCTGGCGAAATTTTTCAGATCAAAAATATGAAATTTAAAGCCTGATGAAATTCATCAAATAAAAAGAAGGAAAGAAATCTGCTCTGCAAAAGCGATGGTCAAGTCATATTCCCCATGCAAATAGCTGGCGAGGTCCAATCTGTGATGAGCAACAGCAAATGAATCGTGAAATGCTTGGAGTCAGCAGATCACTTCTGGTTTCAGATATTTACGACTCGTAACAAGTGGATATGAGAGCGATAAAGGGGAAACAAAGGCACGGGAAGTAGGACATTTAGGGGAAGAGGGGGATGCGTCCCCGATGAGAAAGATACTTCGGAGGCTACGTGTCGTCATTCCCCAGTATTCGCATTCAGCAAGCGAGCGAGCTGCAGCTGTAAACTTACATTACAGCCTCAACGTTGGCGAGTTTATGGAATATAAGCGTTATTTATTTATCGTACTTCTGCAGACCGGAGTTCCGATCCTAAAATCATAACCCTAGGCCAACTGGCCTGCTACCCATTCTCAAAATTGCCTATTTCAGATGAAGTTCAAACTTCGCAGCCAAATACTTGCTGCGTTCACACTATCGAAGGGGGGAGTCAATATCCACAAATGGAAAACGAGTCATACGTGTCTTCTATTTCTTGGATTTGCCCTCCATTTTCCTCATTCACTTGAGTCCGTTGAGGTTACAGTTAAAGAAATATCGATGGAGTGGTTTTGTAGTATATTTCTTTTGTTTTTATCCCCCTTTCCAACCTGCGGGTTGTTTTTGTAACTCTTTGGAGCAGCAGTTACAATATTATTTTAGCCTTCAGTTTTTTTTTTTCTGTATATTTATCATTATTAGAATTTGCTATTTTTCTGGCTTATTGCTTATTTCCAGTTTAGTTATTGATTTAGATATGCGTCTAGTAATACTGGATGTTTTGTCAGACTCTAAATATACAAACCGAAAAAAAAATGTAGTGTCTATTTAAACTGTAGAAAATTTATATCCAAAACAGGTATATGAATATACATAAATCCACTCTTTTTTAATATTAAAAATTTAAATTAAGCTTCTATTTTTTTCATACGAAGGCTTTCGCTTTATACATTTCTTAATGTTGAAGAACGTGTATAAATATAAACGTAAATATTTATGTTGATATCATTACCTTTAAGATAATCTTTGACTATACCAATTCATTTGAAGAATCAACTCAGTCCTCAGCTTTTCTTCCTCGAAGGAATGGATAATAATAAACGTTTATGTCTTTATGAGGTAACTAAAGAACAAAACTAAGTTTGAGGACTGAGTATGCAGCTAATAAGAATTGTTGAACAAATATTTTGGATATGTCTATAAAGTTAGTGTTTTTTATTGTATTAAAACTGAACTATTAACAAAATCATCTAAAAATTCAGGAGTCAACAATAATAAGCAAAATATTTTTAAAAGTTTAAAATTTAGTAATTTTAATACTCTTCGAAATTTAGGAATTAATTTGTTTTCTGGTTCATAATATTTATGATGTTAAAGATAAAGGTCACTCAAATTTGCAGGTTTGAAACGTTAGTTAGTACTTTTATTAAAACGTTTCACACCACAAAGGAATTACTTCTGCTTCCAGAGTTTACAACGCTTCTTACCACAGAGGAATGAATGTTCTCCCAGAGTTGAAATAAAATTCATTAGAGATCTGTACAAAAGTTTTTTTTAAAAAAGTTTTCGTTATTTCAAGTATTGTTTTTCAAGAAAATGATATGTGGAAAATTATTAGCTATAGTTTGAACATTAGAAAATTTGATGTAAAAAATATTGGGGGAAAAATTGGGTGGGTGGGGAGTATTCATTTTTCTTTCAGCAGAGAAGTAAAGAAAATCGTTTTAACACAATGCATTAAGTGCATTAGTTTAAGATATGTTTTCCTTTTCCAATAATTTTTGTTTTGAATTATTAACATCATTTGTATAACAGAGTATAATTTTCTGTATGAAATCATATGAAGCTGAAATTTCAAATATCCTTTTGGCGCTTGAGTGTAAGCTCTATTTCCTACAAGTAAGATTCACAGTTTATTCGAGAAGAGCCAAATGCAGAAACGTATTTATCTAAATGAAAAGTCCGTCTTATATAGGTAATTCATAGAAGTTCTCATACTTTTCTCCAAATAAAATATATGCTTTCAAATAGATTTATAAAGGAGCAACAAACTGGCAAGACTGAAAAATTCTAAGCAATGCATATTAATTCATGAGTAAATTCATTGCAATACTATTCTACTTTATCTCTTTTTTTGAACGAGTTTTCAAAAGGCTTCACCTTTTCTGTGTTTTAGATGGGTTCATCTAATATGTTAGTTTGTAGTATTGTTTGTTAAAAATTCTTAAAAGTCGATTATTGGGTTAATTTTTCATTTGTTAATGACTTACATTTTTCAAAATAAAAGAAGGAGGTATTTCTTGTAGCTTTCAAACTTCCTCAGTTATTATTTTTTAACACTTTTATTTAATTTAATTTGTTTCATTTATGCAAAAATGAAATTTTGTTATCGGTTTCCCAATCAACTCTTAATGGCAAGCGATATGAAATTTTTCACACTGATGTATTCTCGCCATTAATAAACTATTATCACATCTTCAAAACTTAATTATAAGTTAATTAATTAATTTAATTTTAAGTACTATTGCTGCCATCTAGTAGCCCATTTAAGCAAGAAAATGTCCCTGAAACTTTGTAACATTTATAATAATGAATCTTAAATTAAAGCTTAAACATAAATTGAAGATAACAGGAATAACGTAATGAAGTTGGACTGATCAGTGTTTATGTTATTTTATTACCTTTAATTTGTGTTTTTATTTAATTATTTTATTTGTATTTTTTGTTCTTTGTATAATTTTTCATATAGTAAAAATAATGCAGAACATAAAGGGCGTAATATTCTCTAAACCATATGTATGTTTGGAATTTGAGGGAAGCGCACTTAAGCCTTTTTATTGTAAAGACTCCAACAAAAGTGTTGATGTGAAACTGGTGCAAGCAGGCCCCACTCGCTCTGGGTTAGCAGCAAAAGGCATTATTCGTTCACTCTTTGTTAGTGGCATTTTCAACATTTAAATATATATATTATGTGTTTCTTTATATATGTGTGATCATCGTCCATTTGTGTTATTATATATGTGTGTGAGAAAATAAATAAGAAAAAAGAAGCATGTTTCCTTGGATTAAACATACCCACCTTGCTACAGTCAGTGCATATTAGATATTGAAAGATTCACTTGAAATTCCTTAGACTGATTGAAAATTTGATGAGTCTTCTTGAACTCATACATTTATATCAGATATTTAATTTAGAAAAAAAAATTCATATACTGAGTAAATAATTTCTTTGAATTAAGAAACAATACACTTACATTACACTGAGAACTTATTCTATTATACAAAATTGGAAAATTATCAAGTAAATTGGATATCTATTTCATAATAGTTTGTCTTTGCTCAAGGCTAGAATAAATAATGTTTTTATTGTCTTTTGGCTTTAGAATGAGGCTTAAGTTGAGTTTTCTCATTCATTCCTAATTTTGCACGCCTCCATATAAATTATGACATTGAAAATAATTGACAAACGACCCACAGGTCTGTAATTCATACTTAATAATTACCAATAATACCAAATACCAAAATACGAAAATTCAAATTAATAATACCAAAGTTTCTTATATATTTATAATTTCTGGTTTCCGTTTTTTCCGTCCACAGGTCTGGTTTTTTTCTCCGTTTTGGAACACATTTCCAATTAATAGATTGATACAATTTCTCCACATATTTCATTACAATACAAAAATCAGAATTCACTAGGGCAACACAAATTAAATCAATTTCACCCAAGTTGACCCAAGAAAGTTACGAACAATACGAGCGCTCAGAGCCCTGTTTCCACTCACTGACTGATTTTGCAAATGAAAAAAACTTCTTCACTTTTTTGTTTTGTTTTATGTATTATTCAAATTTATTTTAATTTTAATAATACCAAAGTTTCTTATATATTTATAATTTCTGGTAATAAGAAATAGACGAGTTTTCGTGAGACGTGACAAGAAGAATGTTTAATTTTTAGCAGCTTTTAAATGCTAAATTCTCGACCAGGTATTCAACCAGCACTATCATCATCAGTAAAGGAAAAATCATAAAAAGAGGGAGTGGAAAAACATTTAGAGCTCATATAATTTGAAAATAAGATTCACTGGAAGCTGCAGAAGCATGTATTTCAGCAGCTTGATTTTCACTCGACATTGTAGCATATGTTGGATAGCTAAAATTGTAGAGATTATAATCATATGAATTCAGGAAACCCAGAACCCCGCGTTCTCAGACATTACAAATGTTTTTAAGCTTCAATTTCTGAAGTTAGAAAATTATTTTTCGAATGCGAAAGAACTGAAATTAGTATATACACACATTTATAAGAACAAAATAAGCGTAGTCTCTTCGGTCACAATTAATGTGAACCAAGTCATCACATTTATTTGATAGTAAATAGAACGCAATCTCGAACCCAGAAGCCTTCGATGACATAACCGAAATAAAAGCAAAGAGAACCCTCCAAAACTTTGAAAATCCAAAGAACTGGCCTTGGAGGCAATCAGTTTTAAAGCTAAGTAATGGCAAGATAAATTACTAATGTTCCGCATCACAGCGCTGAACAGAAAGAGATTGTATTATGTTAAATGTTCAATCATCTGAATAACCTTTTAATAACAGGGTTTTGTGTTAATTGGCACTCTTTGCATTGAAGGCTCAAACGTATTGGAAGGATAAAATACTTTTCACAGTCTCCCCTAAAGTGCAATTTCAACCGATTAACGGATAACCGATCATGAGCATGGCATAAAAAGGGCTATTTTTTTCTTTTCAAATTTCACGTTAAATACAAAAATAAGTGAATTTCTCTCCTTATTTACATTTTAGATTGATACAGTAGGCTCAAAGATCCTCTTCGAGTTAAAAGAATTTGGCGAAAATGCAGATTCAGTATTTTCAGTCAAACATTTAATTCATTAATCATGGTCCATGCTTAAAAATACTTATTGACATTGGAACACATTTCCAATGAATAGATTGATACAATTTCTCCACATATTTCATTACAATACAAAAATCAGAATTCTCTAGGGTGACACAAATTAAATCAATTTCACCCAAGTCGACCCAAGGAAGTTACGAACAATACGAGCGCTCAGAACCCTGTTTCCGCTCACTGACTGATTTTGCAAATGAAAAATAAACGTCTTCGCTTTTTTGTTTTGTTTTATGCATTGCTTAAATTTGTTTAAATTTTAATAATACCAAAGTTTCTTATATATTTCACATCTACCAATCCATCCACCACCACGTAAATAAAAAGGTACTTTGAATCGCACCATAAGATTTCCCATAATAATAATTACTTGAGATCCAATTCAAAATGTTTTAGCTGCTAAGATATTTATCTATAAGATAGGAATTACACAAAAATTAAATTACAGTGATTTAACCAACGAATTTGCTATAAACCTGAGAAAAATATGAAATAGAAAAGTAAATATTCTTGTAATTCGTATATTAACGTATGCTTTTTATACTTAAGAAACAATCATTTTGTTTTATAATTCATTAAAGATTTTTGGTATGAGTTTGAAATGTTGACTTTATAAAAATAATTTAGTTATTTATCATTTTATGTATTTTTTAAGTTAGTATTACACCAATTTGGGCAATGCTATGAATTATTTATGAGTTTTAAGAAATTTGTTTCATAGTACCGCAAATCAATTTTGTTCCACACCAATTTTTGTATCACCCGGCCTTGAATTTTATATATAAGATTCTTTAAGTAAACATTATACTCTCTTTTGGGGAAAAAATAGATTAGGCCAGAGTCTAAAACTATGTGTCACGACTCCAAATGAAATCCCTTAAAAACATGCTTGTGTCTCAAAAATTTTGTAAGATCTTTTCTCAGATTATTCGGCAAAATAAGAAAGAAGGTGAATTTTTAATATCTTTACATAACTTGACTTGCTTCAGGCTAACAAAGATAAAATTCTATAATATATGTTTAATTTTTTTTCTTGATGGGGTTAAGATATGAAATTCTGTACACTTGTATGTCATTGTTGGAACACATTATTTTAATATTTTTGAACTTAATTATCAGTTTATTGGTTAATTTAAATAAGTTTTATACCATACCAGTGTTACTATCAAGTGCAGAATTTGAGAAACATTGATTTTAAGATGGTATATTATTTATAATGGGGAATTATAAATCAAAAACGATAAATAATAATAATAATATAAATAATAAATTACATTTTACAGGATACTAATAAAAGTGCGTTTTTTTAAATAAAAGAATTCATTTTTATTCAATGCTTTTTTTATTATTATTAAAAAATGTTTCATTTTCTACTTTATTTCCCATTCTTGACGGGGATGACAAAATTTTCCACTAAAAAAACCTTAAGGAGCATGAAAACCTTAATGAAAAAGCATAAGGAGATCTAGATTAGACCAACAATTTTCTATTATTTCATATGATTTTTTGCCAATTAGGAGACAACACTTTTCACAATATTTCGAAATTCTGTTTTTAATGTGCATTCTTATTTTATATCTTACTTAATGATTGTTCAAACCGCCATTTTTATCTTTTAACTTTATTACATCATTGTTTTATTTAATAAATTTCGAATTTCGTGTTTGATAGAGGGATATAAGTTTATTTATATAAACGTCCCGTTTAAAGCAACACCAGGGCTATTTTGTGACGGATCTCTTAATTTTGAACCACTGTCAGATGACGAGGACGACACCTGAATTGGCACCTCCCTCTTCACACCAACAGGATGACATTTGGTACGGAAGGATTTATCGTTCAACAGACCCCTTTACATGGCGATTCTTCGGTGAAATCAGATCTCGAACCCGAAACCCTTCTATTCACAAGCCGAAACCTCACCACCAAGTCACCGCGGCCTTGAGGGAAATTGAATAATTAGTTGATTATAATTACATCACCCATTTAAACAAGTAGAAAAATTAAGAATGATCCGAATAATTGTAGCCAATATAAGTTAACCAGCTGATCGGAAAAGGTGGTTAGCTTAATAACGAAAATCATGTTACACACTGCTTACTAATTTTCAGAAAAGCAATTTGTCTAGTATTTAATGGAATAAATAGCAAGCAACAGATTAAAGATTTAAGGTTAGCGGGTACTTTCAGACTTTGTCCTACGGTAAAATTTACATTAAACACATGTATCTAGATTGTATTTTCTATAATTACTAATACGTGAAGATTGTTTTATTACAAACTTGCTTGATTCGGTAACAATAGGTTTCCCGACATTTTTCTTTATTACAAAACACTTTCCATTGCATATTCACAAAATTTCTAAAATTTCCCGATTTTCCGTGTGAAATAAATTTATATATTAATAAAAACTAAAGAATAATTTTAGATATATATATATATTTTTTTACCAAAGAGCTCAAGTTTAAAAATCGAAATAAGCAAACCCTAATCTATTCATGTAATTTTTTAAAATGCTGAAAACTAAAATATAACAATAACAGTAACCATGAAAGAATTGGGAAATGAAATAATACAGTGATTAAAGAAATTTCAAAGAAGAGCGTCCAGATCAAACAGGAGGACGGACCTAGTGATTCTGAAAATGTTCAGATGAAAAGGGCGCCACCTGAGCTGTCACCCAATCTTTAAACTTCCGGTAACTGTTTTTAACTAAACGCTCTTTACCCGAAAGTACACCCGACTAATCAATTAAAAATGTTATAAATCCGAATATTTCTGGCTAATTTTTTTTTACTGCTTTCAAACATAAACTATTAATTAACAGTCCAGTTGCTTATCGCGCGATGTCTGCTGATTGACATTCAATAAATTTTCTATTGTATCCCCTGGTTTTCATAATTTAGGACGTTTATTTTTACTATTACATATTTTTATTTTATCATATTATTATCATGTAACACATTGTATCAGTTCACTATGTTTGAAAACTATTGGAACTTATTTCCAAACATCACATCTAAATTGTGATTTTTAAAAGTTAAGCAGTCAAAGGTTTATATTATCTATTTGGATTTTACTATTTATTTAACTGTTTGATTATCTATTTGGAATCAAAGACTTCTATAATGTTGTATGCAAAATCAATTCTAACTGCATATTTCACTTTACCTATCAGTTAAAGATATTTTTTTGTATGTAACCAATTGTATTTTCCCAAAAATAAATAAAACTTATTTAATTCATAATGAGTCACTATATGCTTCAATGCTTTTATATTAATTTCAGAATTTTCACTGTTTAATTAAGCAATTCTCTTATGACATTTCGGTGATTATTGAAGCTATAGAAGATCTTCTCCAATGTTTTTGAAATTCCAGCAGATTATAAATAAAGAAGTAAAAAATAAGCATATTTATATGTTTTTTAATAATAACGTAAAGTAAGATTTTTCTTTAAAAAAAATTAGAGAAATTATAAGTTTTTGTTCATGAATGAATAAAATCACTGAAATCGTTTACTTTTAAATTCAATTTATTTAATATATGTTATATCTAGATAAACGATGAGAGAAATAAACTCGGGGGGTGGTTGGGTAATTACAATGAAACCTTTGTTTTATATTTTCCACATTTAACGTTTCTTTTACTATAAGGCTATTCTTCATCGGTCCCAAATAATTTCCTGTTCTAACAATGTTCAAAAGTCTCGGATTTAACGTCTTCACTTTGAATTATTTTCGCATTTAACGTTTTTCAATGGGGTGAGTTCAGTGCAATTTTCCTAAAATCGTCAACAGCTGGGGTGGAAAAAAAAGAAAGAAAAGTAAAGAAAATATTTCTTCCCAACAGGTGCAATACAGAATTCGGAATCCCCTACACCCTCTCTCTTTGTGTTAAAAGCGAGAAGACCACTCTTTATCTCTCTCTATCCCCTTGGTCATATAAAAGACAAAGGATGGGTTCTTAGAATCTCGGCACACAAATACCGCAGTTTTTAGTTGATGTATCTGCGACCTATAAAGATGGAAAAATTGGACAAAAAAAGAAAAAAGAAATTTCGAAATAGTCACCGTTTGAGGAATTGGGAAAAATCTCTGATTTTTCTATGGCTTAGCGAAGTTCGTGCAACGAACTGGCCTAAAAAGGACAGTGTTTTGAAAAAGAAAGCAACAGAAAATACTTCCAAACTCGGAATTCAAGAATTTTTCAGCTTCAAAGCGTTGAATGATCACTTTTAAGAAGAGGCCAAGGCCCGACAAAGCAGTGGCATACGGGGCAGTTGCCCCGGGTCTCCACATCCACGGAGGACCCGAAATAAAAAAAATACCATAGACAAATTCTATACACGGTTCTTCAATATTGAAATAGGCAAGCAGAGGAGGCTCCAAAGAAGTTTTTGTCCTGAGCCCTAATCAGACTAAGTCAGGCCCTGGAAGAGGCACTGTTTGTCCCACAAGTTTGTTTGTAACGAGTTTGCAACATCCATTTCCAAACTGACCAGAAGTCGATGGGGGGAAAAAAACATTATGGTTCGTGACACAACAATGTTCTAGCAAACACATTTTTAATGCAAGGGAGGCAAGATTGCCTTACAATTTTTGCTATGCATATGTTCTGTTCAAGAACATCAAAAGGGAATGAAAAAGGGGGAGTTTTAAGAGTATGAAGAGCTTTCCTACTGAATATGTTCTCAAAAAAATTTTTGTATGACCAGAAAACCTTTTTGAAAATTACCTTCGCTGTTTGGATATGAAAATGCTCGCACAGAAACGTAACATTATTTTGTTTATTGAGCAATGCGCAGTCCATTCTGTCGATTTAAAGTTACAAAATATACGAGAAGAATTTTTCTCAGACCATTGTGCAAGCAAAGATCAATCTTGTGATTTGGGGATTACACGAGAGTAAAATGCACTATCGAAACTAACTTCTGGAAATTATTCTTCTAATAATAGAATCTGGAGGCAAGAAAAGGTCGTTAAATGGGTTAGAAGCCCTTCATATGAATTTTTCAGCATGAGGAAGATTCGGGAGCAAATATATCTAAACTTCTTTTGTAAAAGATGGTTTGCCAAAAATCAAAGGTGGTGAATTTGATAATGAAAATTGTAATGAAAGAAAAAGAATCGCTCTCATTTCCAGTGAATTTTGCGGATTTCGAAGTTTGCGATATAAACTTCCTCACATCTTAGACTCCGATTCTAAATGATCTAATAAACACAGAATCAGAAAGTTTGGGTGATGATCAAGATGATAATGAAAAACAATGAACTCCCCCTGCGAAAATATGATTGTGAAAATAAAGAAGGCAAAGAGAAAAGTTTGCAAAAAATCATGTGTATTCAAAATACAATTTACGATATTGCTGATGAAAACATGACGTAGAATAAAATAACCGATTTATTTTTTTTAAAAATAAATAAGTAGAAGTGATCTCCTAAGAATTTTTTCACATACGCTATAATAGATTTTAATTCCCCTTTCCTTCACATAAAATAAAGGATTCGATAAGACCCCAAATAGGATGGCATTGGGGAATGATAGTTATTAAATATAGACCTATGGAGGGGATCTAACATTTTTACTGAATCTATCGTGAAAACCTATAATTTGGACGCCTTGTTTCCTACCGACAAACACCCAAATTCGACACGGGACCATAACAATAGTCACATGATAACGTACCGAATTTCATCGATTTAAGTCATTACCTTTACATGCATGAGAAAGGACACTATCCGATAATCTACCATTTGACAGACTTCATTCTATACTTAATTTTAAAAAAAAATCTATATTTTAGATGCTAAACTTGTTTATCAAATTGTTATCTACATAGCTCTTTGTGTTTTATAACTATCGAGTTACCTTGTACTCGAACTCCTAGATTTCATGTGAAGATTCCATTCAAAATTTGAGAGAAAATTTGGTCGTTAAGTTCTTATACCAAATTTCAACCTTCTAGCTCAAAGTTATTATAATTGTCATGCTTGCTAACAAATATATGTAATACCATAAAAGTGCTCTTCGAACTCAAGCAAGTCTGAAAAGCAGAGATTTGCAAAAAACTTGAGTGCGAATTTTTTAGGGATTACAACACTTCCTCTGTACTTCGTAAACAAGAAAGTAAAAATTAATTTACTATTATGAAGGAAGAAACAAAAGTTTTGCAATCTAAAATAGATTTTATTTCATGATCAATATTTTGTGTTTGTCATACCATGATTTAGTATTTTCTACTGCTAGCATTGATTTCCTTTTGATTTACTGAATGACATTAAATCGAGGTTGTACTGTAATTATATTTGGCTCCAAATGGAAAGGCTCCAAAATTCACAAAAGAGTGGTTTCAAAAGGTAATTCTGAATTTAAACTTCTATCGTACTTTGCTAACGTGAAATATGATACAAGCGTAAGAAAAGTGCCGTTTTAAAGCATTTTCCTCAGAATAAAAAATTAGAAATTGCATTATTAATACATTTCATAAGTATAAATTATTAAATTGTAATAAAATTATGCAAAAATAAACAGCAAAATATGCCGGCATTTGAAAAATATCCTCTTTTGAACAACATATAATTTATCACAGAAAGATTCTTTTTTTTTTTTTTTTCAAATATTAAAATGTAACAGTTTGGTCAACATAAGTCCTATGCAAGTACAGGAACAAACAATTTTGCTAGATTTAGTAAACAGAGCAACTTTCTTCCAATTGGAGATGAGGACTACATTATACACCTTATGGCGCCATCTAGCATTTTGATTTTAAAATAAAGTATACAAAAAGTAAAAAGATATGATAAATGAAGTTTATAATCTAAACACTGAGGCTAATTCTATAATATAAAAACTACAGATTAAGAAAAGGCTTGCTTTGAATTTTATTCTTATAAAATGATTAAATGACTTACAAAATTCGATGACGAATAAAAAATATAAAGTGGGATTTTTATCAGTTTGTCTAAAAAAATTTTAAAAAGCATAAAATAACAAAATAAAATTTTCCCTTTCCCAATATTTAGCAAGATAAGTAAATGAATTTCCAAATGAAAACATATGAATTGAAAAATTCAATAGTTTTCTCAGTTAGGTGTTTTTTTTATTGTATATTTTTATTCATATTATTTATCAGGATTTAGATTCCTTCCACCTGAACCCCGTAGATGAGCATGGGCTTTGGGAAAACGTTGTTGGTAGTGCTATTATTAGAATTATTTGAATAAATTTTTCATAACAGTTATTCCCTTGTATTGGCTCATTTTATTTTCTTGCTTATTATGGCTAAATAATGTACCAAAAAATATCTATAGCACAGAAATGGTATTGAAACTTCTTGCTAAGACAGCCGTTTTTAAAAATCAGAAGGCAAGCAAAAAAAAGGTAAATATCTAAATATTAGTTTTTTTTTTAAAAAAAAACAATGCATTTTATGAAAATATTAAGTAAATTATTGGTGAAATTTTTGCTGCGAAAAATGGATTGTGGAAGTTTTTGAATACTTATATAAAAGAGAAAAAATAACATTTTATTAAAAATAACCCAAGGAATTATTCATCATATTTTTCACTTAAAATATATTGTTATTTTCATCATTAGATTTTCGCTACAGTAAAAATGTCGCTTCCAATTACTGAGACTTTCAACAGCAGCATTGCTCAACAATCGTTTTGCTTTAAAATGAGACACAAATTCGTAATTAATTCTGTAACTTTTCATTTCAACTGATTTCAGCTACATGACATTATCAATTTAGTCCTAAATAGCTACCCCCCCCCCAGGGAAATTTTAAGCATAGGGATAAGAAGTTTCCAGTATGGGAATCTATTTTCGCTTCTTTGGAAGGTATAATAATGGAGTGAGACCAATTTATAACAATGACAAGTAGTACCTCTGCGTTGGTTACGTGGCTAGAGCGGACGTGGCCAGAGCGGGCAGTGGCTACAGCGGACAAGTAAGGGGAGCTGGGTGGGCAGAGCGGACATTCTTGCAACTATTGTGCTGTTTCCCTAATCAGTCACATGTCATCTATTGTGTAGTTTCGAGGTTTGCACCTGCTGCAGAGATAGCCGATACTTTTGAGAGAGACCTTTCTCATTTTCTCAGTAGATGCGTGATCCTTATGAAGTGTGTATGTCGTTTTATATCGTCGAAAAAATTTGTGATGGAACCCATAGACATTTCAACAAAATTACTCTTCACAAAAAAAGGAAAAGAATGTTTGGTTGTAGATGATTACCCACACCGCTTACACCGAAAATTTTATGGCAATTGCACCTGTTCTAATATTTATTTGACTCTAAAATACAGTTTTCCACAAGATCCGTGAAATTCGTTTATACCCTTCATTATACTGTTACTTACTATTAATTTTTAAATATTTCTCTGCAAATTATTTATTTTTATTACATTTCGCTATGTTTAAAATGTATTCGCACTATAATAGTTAATAGTTAACAATTTAAAATAAATAATTAAACTTGATTGGCAAAAATGTATTTATCCTTGTAATTCGATAATCGAGTGCAAAAACAGAAAACTTCTGTAAAAAAAAAAAAAAAAAAAAAAAAAAAAACGTTATCCCACGTGAAAGAGATTTATTTACTTATTTATATGCACCCTTTATCTGTTCTAAGACGGGGGAAAAATGTGTCCGCTCTAACCACGATGAGTTTCGAGGTGTCCGCTCTGACCACGAAATCTTATGTGTCCGCTCTGGCCACGTCCGCTGTTGCCACACTACCTCTGTGTTAGGGGTGAGCAGTGCCATAACGGAGACCGTAAGGCTTTCATCATAGTCATAGAAAATGGCTATTCGGACTTTCAAATTAAATTGATTAAAAAGTTAAAACATTGAAACCAATTTATGAAGAGCGAAAAGAACAGGAGAAAAAAATAAATAGGAAGAGACAGAAAAGGTGCAGTTTCAGGGCAGGTATAATCTATACAAATAAAAAAAATAAATGTTCGTTTTATCGTAGTCTTAAATCACCGAAAGTTCTTCATCGATTGCTCTGAAATTTTGACATAAACATGTGCTTGTTTTTATATTCCTATGCATAAATGTCATATATCTATCGCAGAATATGCTTTTGACAGTAGCGCCATCTTTTAGCTGAAAAAGCAACATAAACTGCACAAAACATTTTATGATTCTATTTTAATAATTCCGATTGCAGTGCTAAATTAAATTTTCATAACTATCAATTTATTTTCATTTTGATTTAATTATTTCATGTGACACTGCGTTAGAATTGAGCTGTGTTGTTTATAATACTCATTCCATCAGTAAAATTTATATTTTTATGTTATCTTTTCAAACCGTTTTTCTTTTCTTTCACTACAGTTTGCGGTGGAATTGACAGAAAAATGTTGTTAATGTTGATTTTCATTTATATTCAAATTATATCTTTAAATGAACCATTCATTAATTATTTGTGGAAGTGGACTGAAATATTTCGTTTCTCCTTGCGTTGGACGGGTGTGCTGATTTATCAGTGTCTGAATTAGTTAATCAAACTTCAATACTTAAATAATTTTAAATTTTTTAAAAAATGAAATCTACTACCACAAATTTCAAGTTACCATCTCAGAACATTATTATTTTTTAAAGTTATTATTAGATCGCCTTTCAAAACATTGACGCGCGTTTAATCTGATAGTCTCGTGATTCTTTCAAACCGGTTTAAACTGGTCAATGATTTAAATTAATTAAGACAATTCGAAAGAATTCAGAGAATGTATAATTTGGAAATCAAGTTGTAACTTAAGTTGGTGATAAATCGATAAATGTCACAACTTTCTGCATTATTTTCAAATAACCCTGTTTTAATTAGTTGAAATTATACCTGAACTAACAATCTTTATCGTTTAAACAAATAATATTTTAACTTGTTCGTTTTTTTTAAATGTGAGAGTTTAGCAATAAAATTGGGATTTCCAAGGGAAAAACTACAACAGCAGACAATAGATAGTTCAAAAGCTATACAGAGTAGCCGACTCCCCAATGTAACTACATTAGCAGAGGATAGATAATGGAAAAACCGTACAGTGAAAGCCGACTCAAAAATAAAAAAGGAGACACATAACCACTTACGCAATTTATTGCTTGATAATAAAAAGTAAATTTAGAAGTCAACCAACAAATAGAAATCTAGAGTGGTGCTTAAAACTTAAAACAACGAGCTATAAGCCAGATTTAATCAAACTTTCAAAAGGCCTGCAAAGCTAATGCTCCCATTGATGCAACTATCTATATTTGGGTTTTTATATGAATAAAGATTATTCCGTATTTAAAGCCGCTTATTTTAAGTATAAAATCAAATATATGTAAGCAAATACTATAATATTAAATCGAAAATTTTTAGTGGCTCTTTAAAAAACTGGAAGATTTTGTTAATTGTCGCTTTTGGATCTTTCGTTTCAAAAGGTTGCCGACACCTGACCTACGGGAAACAACTGACTTATTAAAAGAAATCATTACCTGTAAGACCCACTTAGGAATTAGTGTTATTTAACTTATTTTTCAAAGCATCTTGCTATTTTAACAACGAACGTTTCTTAACAATTTGATTGAGTAAAATATCGGCAGTTTAGATATTAAATCATTTGCGTTCACCAGATATAAGACAAATTCATCGCAGATAACATATAGAATATGTTAAAAATATAATGTATATAGATACTCAAATAATATCTTAATATGCTACAAATGTACATTTATACTACAAAATATTTTGTGTATAACCGGTTTTTTTAATTGCCTTACTGTAATTATAAATTGAATGAAGAAAGTACTGAAGTTTCTCCCCTACACATGACCGCATCTATCCTTAAAAGCACAACTGCAGGAATGCCAAATCAAGAAATGTGAACAATGCCACGTCAGTTATCCACATTATAATTCTTTCTTGTATTATTATCCTTTTCATTCTCTCAAATATTATTGCTACTGAAATGAAAGAAGGAATAAACTAAGAGAATGAATGGGAATGGAAAGGAGGAGCACAGGAAACATCTGGATTGCTCATGACTTATTTGGCTTGAATGGTAATAATATTTCAGGTTGAAACAGATTATAGTAAATATAACCTTTTCACTGAAATTTAGGATCTTCAAGTTCATATGCTATTTAAAATCCTTTATTTCTAGTACTTGTTGCTCTTAGAAATTCCTAACATAAGAAAAATATTTATGACACTAATTCGAAAAAAAAAAAAAGACATCACTCAAAAAGTTATTTTTTAGAAATAAATATTTTAAAATTAGAACTGAGATATAAATTTCCTCACTTTATATCTGGAGAACATTAAAATGATGAAAATAAATTTTTAAAGACGAAAAAAGTTATATTTCGAAATTGTTAAATACCCCATTCTAAAATTCTTGACCGGCTCAAATGATTCATAATTTAGAATAAAATATTTTAATAATGTTTACAAATGCCACTAGATGGCAGCTCAGATTAGTTAATGCTTTTCATGATCGTGATAGTTTCATTGTACGTGTATCTTCCTCATTAAATGTTGATTAATAAATAAATATATAAGTGGTTTATTCAATATCTTTTTTTTTTCTTGAAGAAAATAGATTATACTTGTGATTAGCAAAGAAAACATAAAAAATCGGAAACTAAGTCTCGTTTCTCAACGTCTATTTTGATTATAGACGATAAACATTATTAAGTAAAAAAACATCTCCATTATTTTCCTCTTAAGAAAACAATTTCAATTTTTTCATCAAAGAAATTTATAGGCATTAAAATAAAATTCTTAAGAATATTATTTTTCCCAGAAACAACAATATTTGTTCTGTACAACAGCTTTCTTTGCATAGACACTTTACAGTCATGGATTTAAGTAATTTAGTTCTCAAGGCAGAGCATATTATGAAGCTTCATTTTTAATAACTGATCTATATACATGGAAAATGGGGCAAATGTCTAAATAGTAATAAATTCTTGAAAATTATTTCTTTGCTTACAAATAAAAGCATTTTACTTTTTATAAACTAACCCCTCTACATTCAGCTCCACATGCAATCTTTATTCAAGGTAAAACCGAAACATATACATTACTAAATTGGAGATTTTTTGCATTCATATCATAAGAAGTTTTAACCTAACTAATTACTGCTTTAAGAATCCGAATTGAAAAAAAAAATTATCGT
>JAPMOQ010023642.1:23467301-23555997 GCA_026543055.1 Argiope trifasciata
GTAGGACTGATGCATGCAATTGGATGTAATACTGGACATGGAAAAAACATAGAATTTCTAAGTCCATAAGAGCTTTTTAAATTTTAGCTCAAAATATCAACAATGTCATGAAAAGGCAATTTAAAAATTCTGTGGCTGAGAAACTTAATAGTTTTTTTTTCTATTCTTTTTACTTCAAATCTTTAAGATCTTTAGCACAAAAAAAAAAAAAAAAGCCATGCCATAATACCAAGAGAGTAAAAATTAAACTTTTCAATGATTGGAGAACATTTTGCAAATGGTTCTTATTAAAAACTGTTTTTTAGATAGAAATTTCGACAGAAGATATTACATTGCAATAAAGATTATCTTCGTTCCATTAGTTTTATTCAATGAATTACATGTTTCAAATAATTTACGAAAATATGGTTAGTATCCTTTTATTGATTGCAGGAGTGTCCAAAAGGATTATCATCCAGTTTAAATCAATTTCGTAAGAATGGAGTTAACCAATTGATTATTATATTTATTTTTATTATATCTTTTCTTATTTTTAAGACATAGAGTAAGGATAAAATTGAAAGAACATCTCCAAGATTTCTAGATCCTTGCTATCTTGGTAAGTTTTATACCTATTTTGAAACTAGCCTTTTTAGTAACATTTTCAGCTGTAATCCTGTTAAAGAAGGGAATCAACTCTGTGACAACTTTTGCGAGAGAATCTGCCATTTCTTTTCCGGCAATATGAAATGTCTTGGAGTTCAAACTAATGCGATATTTTAAGTTAGTTTTGCTCTTCTTGAGTTTTTTTTTCGCTATTCTATAAATAGCACTAGATGGTTTGAAACAAAAATTTTTAATACTTAATAGTCAAAATTTTTTAAATACTTAATGGTCAGAAAAATTGCCTAACAGCAACAATAATTTTTTTCCTTGAATTAAGAGTTCCTTAATGGTTTGATTGATCACTAAAAATTTGACCGTAAAATTGAATGAGTTCGATAAGAGAAAGATTGTAGCAATAAAACGTTTAACTGTAATAATTATGCATTTTAATATCAATAGCTATTAAAGCAGAATTCCAGCAATCCAGTGTAAGATCCAATGTGAGCAATAGGAATGCCAAACGGATATAAATAAATATATATTTTGATTATATTTATTTATTTTAAAATAAAATTCTATTCAATAAATGCAAGCCGAAAACCAATAAAAAAAAAGTCTTATGGTAAGCTAATTGGGCGCATTAAAACTTTAGAATTAATAAAATAAGAGACAAAATTATGTTAAACAACTATAGAAAAAACAAATTTTTAAAGGCAACTTTTAAGACACCTGTCACGAAGTATTACGTCACAAAATCAACTCAAACTCAACTACAAAAGATGCATAACTAAAGCAGAAGTAAAACTATATATGAAGAAAATAGCTTTTCAATATTAGAATAAAGTATACCAGAAAAATAGGTTTATTATTTCAAGCCTGTTTTATTCAATAGAACAACACTATAATAAAATGTGTTTAAATTAACTTTAAAAATAGATTCAAACTAGAGAAATTGCTGTTTAGAAATGAAGTTGTTTAGAATGTTTGTGAATTAACTTGTTGAGAAGTTATGGCAGTGGAAAGGAAATCTTTCAATCCACATTTTACCTTTTTTAGACAGAAACTGCTCAATAGAGCATTAAATATTTCAAGGCGCTAAGGAACACGTGTATCAGTTTCTTTCGAATCCATCATAGACCATGAAATTGCAAAAGATTCAGCATACATACATACAAACATTTTTTTAAACAATTTTTTTTTAATATTTTTTATAGAAAGAGTTTAACGAGCTAATAAACTTCAAACAAATATAACAATAAAAATTATTATTTTACAGGATGTATCAAGAAGAAAATAAACATCTATATGAATAATTAATGTTCCAAAACCGTATCACAAATACGCTTCTAATTCTTTATACTATTTATTTAATATAATAATATATTTAATATAATTTTAATAATTCGATGTAAACACACTTCAGTACAAATATTTTATAATTCATGGAAGTTCTATTTTTTTTAAATAAATTTATTCATTTGGTACCATTAGATAACATTTAATTTGTTAAACGTTCTAAATCCTTATGTTATATCCTTATGTTCGCTATAATGCGAAACTATAATTTGTAAACATTTATTATCCACAATCCTAAAATGATAAAATATTATGTTTGAATCCGATCAAATAGACAATAACAATCCTAAATTCGGATTGGTGATTTTAACTAAAAATTCGCCTTTTTCAATTCATTTAATGTTGCTTAATAATAAATTAAAATTAAGAAATTAAGAAATTTACCACTTACAAATTTCCTTCATCGACTTCACGATTCATCTAATACATCCTATAAAAAGCTTAATATTTCCATACAACAAAATTCTTCTGGTCGATGAGATTGGAATCAACAAATACAAATTTGTGCTATTTTTACGTAATTCCATTATCCATTTTTTTCTGAACGAATTTGCAAAAAGTTTTGACGACATTCTATAACCATCTGTCAATACAATCATGCTCTCAACCACATGATTTTTTACTAGATCAGGCTCGAATCGTCTGAAAGCTTCCAATTCGACTTTGACACCTGCTTTACAGAATGAAACAGTGAATAAATAAACAAAAGATATCGTTGAGTACTTGAGTCATCCAAAAGCCATAACTTAGCCTCACCAAACATATTTCTAAATACATTTCAACATTCATTTAAAACCATTCCTCCTCTGGTGATATGAACGATTCAAACATAGTTTTTTGTATACATCTCAATGAAGCCACTTTTTTTTTTTTAATTTTTTTTGTCATTCTCTATACTAAACAGAAGAAAATTGTGAGTTTTATATTGTTTGTTTGTTGATATGTTTCCTCAGGGAAACATTATTTTTAAATGCAAAAGTCTATTGCTATTTTGTTAACGAATACTGAATCTCTACTGAAAAAAATCTGAGCCAGTATTATTGCAGTATCATGCTCTGGTTCAGATAATTTATCTCACTAGTGATCATATGATTAGACGGATTTATTCGTTTTGATTTTAAATAAAAAGCAAAAAATACCTTTTTTCTCTCTCTCTCTTTTACTTTTGAGTATGAGCAGTTTAATACAAAAATTTAAAAACATTAATTCTTATTGGTTTTTCACAATTTTTAATATGCGAAGAATATCAATATCTAATTTTACTGAATAATCCTAACTCCATATTGTAATTCTTTTTAATATTAGCTATGATGGACGGCTGTCATACTGTCATTGTTGCTAAGACCCGAAATCTGTATTAGCTGTAGACATGTTTGCTATCTCCTTACTTTTCTAGCTTTAAACTCTTTCTCAATCCTAATTGAAATTATAAAAAAGAATTGTCTCTTCATATTAACAGGATTTTTTTAATATGAATTTTTTTATGGAAGCAGACTCTAAATACCACATTAAATATGTATAAGAATATGATTACGACTTCCAGTAACTAAAACGCTTCATTACAAATTATCCCCGTTTTATTAACAGTCTTTTGTTAAATTTTGAGATTCTGAAAAAATATTTTCTACTTTACGCTACTCAAGATTATTTATTTTTATTATGTTATACTATATAAGACTACTAGATTAGTTCCCTTAGATTAACACTTCATTGTCAATCTACTATAGAGCTATTTTAAGACTGAGTAGACATTTCTGGACCATAGCAATCATTTCCTAAATTGCCAATTCACGTTAAAAGAAGTATATTTAAGTCTCTATAGCTTTAACGCACAAATATTCTATGAGATCCCATGTATTAATTTCACATTTTCAATCAGCATTATGCTAATGGTGATTGAAATATAGTATGAGGATGAATCATTGGCAGTCTATTTTTATTTTAGTAACAGTACCATCTACTCTGCCTTTTAAAAATGTATATCATGAAAGAATGGCTAACGTCAACAAAATTCTTGAAAAATTAAGCATAATTATTAGTCAATAATTTTCTTTCTCATAAATGCAGAGGAAGAAAGTTATATTAGGAAAAATTATAACGAAATAAAAAATTTCAAACGGATATAATAATACAAATTATTTTACAGAAGTCGTCAAGAAGGATATAGCATAATCATTTAATAATTAATTAATAAGTTGGCTGCCAAGTGATTCGCCTGTAATTCATACCTTTTTATCCAATTAAATTATCCGAATCACAGACATAAAGCATGCCAGCGAACATATTAATATTCCAATATATAAATAAGTAATTATTATCATGTGAGGACATGATATTGTTATTGGTTAGGGAGATCTGGAGCTCACGTACTCAATGAATAATTGAAGCTCGAAATAACACAGGCAATGAATAAAGCATAAATGGCAATGTTCCTCAACATCTTTTAATCGCATAAATTTTTATCATGTAAGAACATGATATTGTTTTCACTTGAGGTTTTTTGGAGCCTCAAAATGTGAAGGCAACAAATTGTTGAATTCTCAAAATATCAAAGCAATAAGTTGGCGATATATCCCACTTTTTTAATTTGGATTCAACTTTCACAGTATAGCTAATATAGTTTTATTTTGGAGTTAGCTTTCACGGTATAGTTTTACCATTATCTATCATCTGTTGACGTAGTTTTATTTTGGAATCAGCTTTCATTGCATAGCTTTTGAATTATCTATCGTTTGCTGTTGTAGTATTTCTTTTGAAAATCACAGCGTTATTGCATAACTCGCGCAAAGTTTTTAAAAATAAAGCAAACAAAGTAGAATAGTTTGTTTACTCTATAAAGGTTGTTGTTTGAGGGACATGTTAAATGTTTGAGCCTATCGTAACTAATTTATACCAGATTTCCGTAAGTTTTAAATAATCCAATTATTTTCCACTTAATGAAACTCCAAGTGATTCTAATTGTATACATACAATGCTATTAACTTAAAGAAATATATATACCATAATTTTTCTTTTTCTATTTTTTCATTTTCTATAAAAAAGGAAAGAAAAGAAGGTTAATCATCAATGGGATTAGTGTTTTCAGCCAACATAAACATATAATTTTAAGTATTCGCCATTTCTGTAAATTCTAAAGTACAATAATAAACCGAATATCACTTTCGAAACAAAACAAAAAAAACTTAATTTCATTATGAAAGTTATCTCCTCTTCCGCTGTTTTTCTTCTTAAAAAAGACATAAAGACAAAATCCAAATAGTAAAACCACAAAATTATTTTTTAATTCGAAACCGAACTATTTTAGAACGGCGAAATTATGCCAGAGAAAAAAAAAATCAATATTTTCAACAAAATTTCCAACGCAGAGGAATTCTTAGCAATAAAATCGATATTAGGAAGTATAATAGAACAAATTAAATGGAATTCCAATATCCTTTTTTAAGTACTGTTTTGTTTAGAGTTAAATGTTGGAAGTTAGATGTCATGCTTAGTGACGTATATCGCGTGGCTGTGATGTCTCATAAATTGCTCCTTTAGTAGGGTGATGCAAATTGATACAAATAATTAACTACTAACTCTTTTAGAATTTCGTTTTAGACGTATACACAACAAGTTAAATTATCTATCGGGGGGCGGGGGCTCAGGATAAGTAAGCGAGTTCTCGCTTCCCTGCAGGACCTGTTGACCAATGCTGTCATTGGTCAACAAGCCCATCGCTGATGAAGGTTCCTACAGCTACTGTTTGACAACGAATTGTGAAACCTTACGCACTTTTTCACATTCGTTAGGATAAGTTTAATCCTGTCAAAATAGGGGTGAAAATAAAAAAATGAAAGACAGACATGTTAACATTTAATAGAGAAGTTAAATGCATTACTTGCATTTTCATGAGACGTAAACATTACAGATAATTAGTAATACAGAAGGAAAAAGATACTGATGCACAGTAAAATATTTCAAAGCAATTTTTATTCGATATAAGGAGCATAAAAATTAAATTATGAAGAATAAATGAATAATTTATGTTCTTAAAATTTGGTAATTACTTTTTTTAAAAAAAAATAACGATTTTTTTAATATCAAAATGCTTTTCTTTTTTTAAATGTTATTGAACTTTTTCGGCAATATTTTAAGATTAACAACAATAGATAATGGGGAGTCCGATAAAAATAAATGTTCTATATAAAACATTTTATTTTCATTTAAGGAATTGCTGTAAATATAGAACTTCTTAAAAATATTTTTAAAATATATATTTTAACTAGAACAGAGATAAATAATTCCCCATTTTCTGCTTCTTGGTCACTATAGTTAATGATATTAAATTGTCTTCGTACCACTCCTGAAAGCTTTTCAATCACTTGAACTAGCCGTATTAATAAGACATTTTGGGCTAAATTAAAATGTGGTTAGAAATGACACAGCATTCACATAAACAAGAAAAAAAAACTGAAAACTACTAAATAGGGGGAATCCAAGGTCAAAGGTGAATACGATGAATGCGCTCATCATTCCGCATCTCACCCCTTAATGAGATGGAATTGTAGAAATGTGGTCGTCTGAGAATCCGTTGTCGAACAGTATCTAAAGTATTCGTCGCTTGTGTGACTCGAAATGGATGTTTTTATGCTTCGGATACAGAACCTGAATTTACTATTTCCAGGGATCAGATATAAGGCGGAGAGAGGTGGGGGAGTATACTCTTTGTATTGATACGAACCTGTGGTTTTGCTTTCCCGCGCTAATACTGTCATCGTAAGGAAGACAGATTGACAGTAATATGTATTGGATTGTGAATGGGTGTGTCGTCAGAGGTCCTAAGGCTTGGCGACGAATTTGGCGACAAAATGGAAAGTACCCGAAACATCGAGAATTTTCCCGATACGTCCACTAGGAGCCGAGATACATCTAGAATGCTCCTAATTGATCCAGAAGATGTTAGCCCCGCCTCCCGCTGGTATATATATAAGGGCCAGACATCTGTGTGTGAATCATCATTATGTATACTGCTCTGTTAGCCGAAGCGTATGGACGCCAGAACAGCGCTCAGCGAAGTGATTCACAGAAAAGTTATTTGCACCGCTTGCGGTGAGAACACCCTTACAATAGTAGGCTACTGTTTAGCCTGCAAAGAGCCACTTCCCAAAATCAAGCCCTTTAGAGAAGAAATAGATGCAGATGGAAATATAATTTACTTCAACGACTCACCAAAGGAGTCAACAATGTTAAACCAAGAAAATCCTACCAACTGGGCAGACAGAGAACTACTCACCACCCCAAAAGAAAATTGCACACCAACCAAACCTATCACCGATGTTATCATGACCTCTCCCGATCGCATTAAATCACCCGAAAATAACGAAAACTTCAGACCAGTCTCCCCAAGAAAAGCTGCAAAAAAGCTCTGTTTAGAAAATAATTCCGAAATCAGTACAGACAACCAATTTTCCCTCCTAAAAGAAGTAAACGACAACCCCGAAAAAACACCAGCTTCCATCAGCCTAGTCCTGAAAAAGAACTAAAACGTCATCCTCCAAGAAATACAAAGAAACCATCCAAAAACTGAAAATAAATATCAAGGCGGCTACATTCAAATAAAACTTAAAACTGAAAAAGACCGGCTAGAAATTATCAACTTTCTCCAAATGAAAAAACAAGATTTCATCCTTAACGAATACCCAGAAGAAAGACCCATCAAAATTGTTATCAGAGGCCTCCCCATTAACTGCAATACTGAAGATATCAAGTCTGACCTAGAAACCAACAACCTCCATATCCAGAGAATTAGCCAGATGAAAAACTTCAGAACAAACTCCCCCCTCCCGCTATTTCTTGCAGAAGTTAGAAAAATAGGTAGTTACAAAAATATTTACAGCATAAACCATCTCTGTTTCCTGACCATCAAAATTGAACCATATAGAAATAAACCCACTGCGACAATATGCTATAATTGCTCCGGATTCCACCATTCAGCAAGAAACCGCCGGATCAAACCCCGCTGCATTAAATGCAACGGAGAGCACCCCACCCGAGACTGCCATATTAAGGAAAAGATATCAAACCCAGTATGTATAAATTGCAAAATGGCAAGCCACCTAGCCGCTTGGAAAGGTTGCCCCGCCATCCCAAGATTACAAAAAACTACTGAGGTCAAGCCTAGAAGATCCTATGCAGCTGCTACAGCTAATATTAACGAAACCATCCCTCCTAAAGCAACAACAAGAATCCCCTTCAACCAAGAACCCAGACGTCGACAGCCCCCTCAAGTCTTTTCAAGAACTGATTCAACCGACTTCCTAGAAATGAAAGGCTACCTTAATGATCTCAAAGAAATTAAAGACCTCCTAACTGAATTCCCCAACATTCTTAAAGCAATTAAACAGTGCAGAAAAGCAAAGAATAAACAAGAAAAACTACTTATCATCATCAACGTTCTACTCCAAGTAGCCCCCGTAGATCCAAGCCTCTGATTGGACCACAGCGACATCTCCACAAATCCTGCTTAAGCGAATTCTTCTGTGCACCCAACTTCATTTCCAGACCTTCCTCACTCATGAACAAACCATTTCGATCTGTTTCCAAGTTTCTAGTCGATCGGGGATGGTGCCCCAAATTCTATTCCTTGTGTCCTTGTGTGTGTGAATCAAGCATTCGAGTCACTCAGTCTCCAGCCATGGAGGGAGACGGACGTCCGGAATCACGCAGCTCGTTATTTAGCGTTTGTTCCAGCAGTTCTAGGAGAAACTCAGATCTCTCTCTTAAAACCGAGTACATGAAAAATGTAGAAGAGCACTGTAAAGAGCTCAATCACTTCCACAGCATGATCAAAACCGCAGAAGAAGCTATCAGTAAAGACACCTACTATAAATCTGACATAATTGATTTAGAAGTAGATAAGCAGAGCTTTGAGCATGTTAAGAAAACCTGCGAAGAGAGATTAAAAGAAGCAAAACCCTGCATATTAAGAGATTGTAGAAAACATAACGGAAACGCCAATCTTTGCAAATATATACAAGAAAAAGAGTTGGCCCTTTATCAATATCAAACCAGTTCCAAAAATCAATTCTGGCACCTAGAAAATATGAAGGACAGAAATGCAGATAACACCACCGAATATTTCGTAGATCTAGCCAAATATAAAGAAACTTCATCTAAAATAGAAGAAATTGAGAACGAACTCTGCGAAATTCTCCCATGCCCCTTCAACAACTGTACTAACCATCCCTATGCAGCAACAGAGGATAATATGGAAGTGGAGCAGCCTTTCCAAGAAGTTCAGAAACGGCATACGGCCAAAAGAAAAAATTCCCAAGATGCACAAGAAATAATTGTCAACAATAAATTCTAAGCCCTTTCGCAACAACAGGAAACAACTACCAAAAAAATCCCCCCTATTAATATGAAGATGTCCTCAGATTACAATCTCATACTCCAGGAGATCTGTAGGAAATTCCCCGAAACTGAAAACATCTACTACAACGACCTCATCAGAATTTCTCCTAAAAGTGAAGAAGCTAGATTAGAGATTATTAAGCTACTTGACTCTAACCATAAAGAATATATTTTATCCGAGGATCCAGCTGAGCGCCCCATTAAACTAGTAATTAAAGGACTCCCTGGAAACACCGATAAAGAGGAAATAAAAAAAAAACTAGAAGAGCTAAACTTCAATATTATCCGGATCTCTCAACTTAGAAACTTCCGCTACAACACCCTATTCCCTATCTTCCTCATAGAACTAAAAAAGCTTGGTAATTATCAAAACATCTACAACCTTAAAACCCTCTTCCATATGATGATCAAGATCGAAACCTATAGAAGAAAGAACAAAGCAACGATGTGCTTTAATTGCGCTGGATTTCACCATAGCGCGCGGAATTGCAAATGCAATCCGCGCTGCATCAAATGTGATGGCAATCACCCCACCCAGAAATGCGAAATTAAAAACAGAATAATAGAACCAAAGTGTATCAACTGCCAAGAAATTGGACACCTGGCCTCATGGAGGGGATGCATGAAATTTCCTACTACCAAACCAACTCCCACGCATAAAAGATCCTACTCAGAAGCTGCCAGGAAGAATTCAGAACCCAAGCCAAGAAATAACAACCCAATCAAACCTGAAATTCCCATGTCTTCAACATCTCAAAAACCAACTGAAAATACCCCAATTGAAATAGAAGAATTCAGAGAAATAATAAATGCCCTCAGAGAACTTAAAAACCTTCTGAAATAATTTCCAGGTATTCTCAATGTCGCTAAAAAACTCAATAAAACTACTGACAAAGAAGCAAGAAAGCTCATCCTAATCAACGCCCTAATAGATTAAAGTCTCTCCCGATTCGTCCTTCAAGTACAATAGTCTATCCAGCCTCACTCCCCCTCCCTGGTATTTCTCCTTTTCTACTCTGCACCTACACCCGAGAACTTCGTCTCCCTGACTAGAAGATCCCTCGACAATCTCCTTCACTCTGATTGGCTGATGCAAGTACGTTCCTCAATCCTGCCTTTCCCATTGGCTCACTGCCTCCCTACTATTCTGACCTCACCAGCATGTTTCAGTCTTCCTTCATTTGCGCCTTTGGCCTTCTCCTCTTTCACTACCAGATTCCATAGAAGCTGGTCAAGTCCATCAACCGAAAGTTAGGCTCCAAATTATGTTGTCAGTAACGGAGATCAAGCCCCGTACTTGTTGGGCTAGGCGCTCCGTCAAACAAGTCGTTACCTGTGGGAATCAAGCGAGAAGCAGCAGAGTTGAAGAAAAAGGAAAGGAGAAGACCCGAAGAAGGACTGAAGTGTAAGCCGAAGCGAGACAAGCGGAACAGAGGAAAAAGGAAAGCAGAAGATCTGAAGAGTCAAGAGAGAAGCCGAACGGCCTGGTGTTCAACGAAGAAGACAAGTAACGCGGCGGAATTAATCGAGAAGACTTAGAGAGTGAGGTCTCGAACTGAGGAGTCCTGAAAGGAGGACTGCTGTGCGGCATATTCTGACGAGGCTTGTGTCGTAGCCCATTGTGTCGTCTTCGTTAACGGAGCTGTCCCGAACTGAGTAGTAGTCCCGTTGTGCGAAGTAGTGAGTCGACAGCAAAGGCAAGAAGAGACAGAAGAATAGTTTCAACCTGTTCCGGAGAGACCTACGTGGTGTAAAGAGAATCCCTTAAAGATTCCCTCTCCTGCTGAATCCTGTCTGGCCGCTCTGTGAACTGTGAACATTGTCACTACAGAATTTCTGCTTGTGAACTATTATCTGCAGTGTGTTGTCCTGTGTGTTCGTCTCAACTGCACATAGTTGTGTGCAAATAATTGTCGTCTTTGTGTTGTCCTGTTTTCGTCTTGTAAATAAACGTCTGTGTTGTGTCGTCTACTAAAGGATTGATCATTTTGTGTTCATCTCATCTCTAACACCATACACCCCCATTATACGAGGTAAAAAAAAAGAACCCGACGGATCCGTAACAGTATTATATTTACTAAGTTAAGATAAAGTATTTCCTTTCAAAAGGGATTATTTAAAATATTTTAAGAAGAAAAGGCATGATTGTCAGTGCACTGATATACATGCTTCACAATGAGCTTTCATACTGTTTATGAGGGTGTCAACAAATTCTTCGGGCATCAAAGCTCATTCTTCCAAAAGTGCGGTTTTTAACTCTTGGGTATAAGGAGGGGGTTACGCTTTGCAAGGGCTCTTCCGAGACTAACCCAAACATTTTCAATAGGATTGTGATCCGGAAACCTCCAGGGCCAATCCATACGTCAAATATCTTCTTCCTCAAGAAAATCATCAACGATATGGGCTCTTTGTGGACGCGCGTTATCGTTCATAAACATGAAGTCTGAGCCAAAAGCATTTCAGAACAACCTCACATGGGTTTCAAGGATCTCATCCCTATAGCAATGTGCATTGACAGTGCCCGCATCGAAGACCCGCATGGTGTATGACTGTGCAACATTATGCCACCGGAAACAAGGATTCCTCTGCCACCAAATCTGTCGATTTGTTTTACGTAGGAGGGATGATAGCAAGCTCCTCGCTCTCTTCAGATGAAGATTCTATTAGTGTCATTTTGTATGGTAAATCTCAACTCATCACTGTATAGAACACCCATTATTCTTGATGTGTTCAAGACTGAGGTGTTCGGCATCACAGCAGCCGGGCTTTTCTGTTGGATGCAGTCAAAGGGACGTGCTCAACTGGTCGCCGGGTATAAAAGGCCCTCTCTACTAGACGTCTATATACTGTTTGTGTGGAAATTTTTATTCCAGAGGCAGCAGCAGCGTCACGAGCAAGTTGAGGAGCCGTTGTCAGTTTATGCCCTCGTGTGCTTAATGTCAAATAGCGATCCTGTGTAGGCGTTGTTGCTGTTTGACGACCTTGGCCGTTCTTCCTGATTACCATACCACTTGTTTGGAATCGATTTCACAATTGGATAACAGTTTTGGTGCCACTTGTAACCATCGAGTCCCCCCCCTCCCGCTTGAGACTGCCCAGCTTCAAACCTGACAACGACTCTCCATCTCAAGGAATCATCTAAACGATTATGGGAACTCATTCACACTGGAAACAGGTTAAATTTTTTATTTTAATGCAATGTTCACAAAACTGCAGGCAAAAATCCCATATGAATAAGCGGTCTAATTTCAGTAATTCGTCACAAACTAATGCTAAACGACACTTCTTCCCACAGCAAAGGCTAATACCGTATTACCAGTCCTTCACAAAATAAAAATATATAATTTGTTCGAATTTCACTCGTAGTATTTAGAATTACTTTGAAAAATATTTTTATTACCTTAATTTTGGACATAAGTGTACTTTTCGGCTGACTTAACTCTAGTCATAGGTTAATCACAAGTTGACTACTCCGATAAGCCCTGAGACCCATGTATACCAACAATAGGTTAAGAAATATTCAAGAAATAAATTCAATAAGAACAGTTTAAGAAACACTTTTATTGATATAGCGAAAATCAGATTTTTTAAATATTTTTTTAGTAAATTTTACTTTTGAGTCTTTAATGTATAATTCACGATTATAATGATGGAGCTTCTTGTGTTTTTTTTCACAATCAGGGAGAGCGAAGCATAAGCAATCAACTAATTAAATTAATCGATCAACTGATAATCAAGTGATTTATTAAAAAATTAGACAGTCATCAAGAAACATAAAAAATTTCACAACTCCAGTACATCAGAGAGTGATTGGAAAAACCATTGCCAATTTCTTTTATTATATATCCTCGTCATCTGATAACAGTTCAGAATTATGAGGACCGTCTCAAAATAGCCCTAGTGTTACTTTACCATAGGAAATTAATATAAATGAACAAAACATTTTGTTTCATTTATATCAATATTTGATTTACAGTTTGACTTATTGCTCATGGATATAGTGTGCGCAGTACAAGATGTAATATCATCAACCCAAACAGACAAATACATTTATTAAAGAAAGAGAAGTATACAAGATACGAAAGGTTAATCGAGTATATTGCGGACAAATAACTTAGCTATAATAAATACAGCTACTTTTATGTTTCCTATTCTACCAAAATAGATTCATCTGGTATGATGCTAAGATCACTGGTGCCATCACATAACCAAAGAGTTAAACTTTTAATAGTTAAAATAGCTATTTAAAATAGACAAACAAGCGAATATTCTTTTCTTTTCTTGAGATTACTGTCCATAATGAAATGAAACTTGTTATTGTGTTGGGAATTACGTCACTTTACAAGCCCGCTGACAGCTAGCTGTCTGTTAGAGATATAAGCCGAGTGAGCGTCTCTTGTTTTTTCAGAAAAACCAGCTAGTGCCAAAAGTACGAACTCTTTTTACGGGACGTCTTGGATATATTTCATTCACAGGTCATAATTTAAATCTGAATCAGAGAACGATTACCTCTGAAACAGTACCTACAGTTGTATTACTCTCGACATGGAAGGCTTTGTGAACAACACAGATTATACGTGCAGAATACAGATGATACGTATACAGATTATACGTTCCCACAAACTCACGGACAGTCTTCGGCCTGCGGGTTTGAACTCATAACTTAAGAAATGCGGATCCAAAGCTCTACCAACCAGGCTATCCCAGCCAATGAAACGTTAGTTAACGTAATATTTGGATTCCTTTCTGTTTACATGCGTTTATTTTATTCCATCTTGAATTTATACTTTCATCTAACGAATAAATCAATATGTTGGTGAATTCCGTTTAGTAAAGCGACAAAAAAAATTATAATTTTATTTTTAATATATGAAAACTGATTAACGATTTCAAAAAAAATGTACTTCACATTGAACAAACTGCAAATAAATACCACTTTTGTAGTTTCACTTTCATTTATATTTCAATTATTTATCAAGCATTTTAGTATAAAGCAAGTAAGAAGGCTTGGATGACGTTTAAACTTTTTTCCGAATTGTTACAGAAGTTAGACAATGAAATGAAGAGAAAGAAAAAAATCGTTTTGTTGATAGATAACTGCGGTGCTCACACGTCATTTCCAAAGCTACAAAATATCGAAATAGCTTTTTTCCCTGCCAATTGCACTTCAATTTTACAGCCACTTGATATGGGCATAATTAAGTGCTTCAAAGGATATTACAGAAAACGGTTGGTGGACTCCATACTTGTAAACTTTGAAAATAAAGTAGAAGACCCTTTCAAAGCTGTAAATGTCAAGGAAGCGTATCACAATATTGCTGGAAGTTGGTGGGAAGTAACAGAAAAAACCATTCGGAATTGCTGGAAAAAGGCCGGTCTTTGTGTTATGGAAGATAAGAAATCTGATAATGATGAAAATTCCATAGACAATGATCTCTCAGATGATCAAGAATGTGTTTTGCACATCAAAAAATCCGTATCCCAACTTGAGGAAACAAGCGGTAAAAAGTTTGGAATTAGTATAGAAGACTATTTAACAGCAGATGATGATCTTATGGTTTTCGCAGCAGTTACTGATGAAGATATTCTCTCTGAAATTACTGATGAGATAGGAAACAATGATGAAGATGATGATGATATTGATAATACAGGTCCATCGCAGTCCTTATTGTCATCCCAGGAAGCTCTTCAATCCGTGAATTCTCTACGGACATTTTTTTCAAGCCTTCCATCGACAAATGAAGAACATTTTCGTGCACTAGACTCAATGCATACAGTATTGGTGAACTTAACAGTTAAAAAAATGAATAAACAAACAAAAATATTGGATTATTTTCAATAAAAAGTGTTTTCAGGTATGTGAATATTTATGTGCTTATTTTCTGAATTTATCTTATTTTTTTTTTTAGTATTTAAACCACTATTATTAGTATTTTACAAATTAATTTCTTCTAAATATAGACTTAAAAGTAGTATGTTATGCACCTTAAACTAATAATAATAATAAAAAAAAAATTCTTATTAAATGCTCAAAATATGTGGGCCCTCGATATAACAATATGCCTCTCTACAACAATATATTTATTTGGTCCCTAAAATATTGTTGTAACGAGGTTTCACTGTATTGAAAATCTGAAACATTATTTGCGTAATAGGAATGCCTGTCAGCCTTATTCTTTGGGTTAAAAGAAGGCAGCTTTTGTTCAAGAATTAATTACATATCTGCACATCAGTTTTGCGTTACAAGAACAGGTGCTACTAGTAAAACTGCCGGACCAGATCAAGTGGAACTCCGTTGCAGCAGTAAAAGAATTCCGTCTTAAGAAGAGAATATGTAGAGGCCCAATGCCCTCCTGTGCCTTACGCAAGACGATCCTGAAATTTTAAATTACAGAGTAAAATGAAATTCTTTCAGCTAGAGATCGAAAATAAATCCCTTTTGCCTCGAAATTTGACTACCATGGCCATTGAAGTCAGCAATCAATCACCACATGGTCGTGTGAGTATGCCAGTTGTTTCCCTATATTGACCATACCGTATCCCACAGCATGAAAAATCTAACTTGCATTTTTACCTATATAAAATAAAACCAATGGCAGGATTCAGAGGTTCGTAAAACTTTTGCATTTGAGTTGCTAGGTAGAACAGAGTTTGACGTCACTTGGCGAAGGATCATTCTGTGAAGAAAAAACTTTTTGCTTCAAAGGGTAAGTTAACACCCACAATTGTTATATTTGGGAAGCAGAAAACTCTCAAGTTGTCAAGGAACACAACTTGCATTCTGAAAAACATGAGAGTATGGCGTGATTTTAAATCTACCTTTATCAATGGTGGTTTTTGTTTTGTTTTTGAAGAGATAATTGCAAATAGAATCCAAACGTGTTCCGTCATAAGACTACGGTACCGTGATATTTTGAGGGATTTTGCAATCTAACAACTTCAATAGCGTGAATGTCTTCAGGACATTTTCATACCGAAAATCCACCTCCTCACATTGATCGTCATACAAAGAAATAGTTAAGACACTTTTTCGCAGATGTACGGTTGATTAGCCGTCACTTTCCAATAGCATGGAAAATGACGGCTGATCGACCACCACATAAAACATAACAAGCATAAACTTCATATAGAGCAGATTAAGCACAAAAAAAAAGTAGAAGAAGCACATACCTTATACATACCGTAAGAGAACTTTTTTCTCCTCAGTTTAGTTTAATTTAGTTATATTAACGTCCCTTTTAAAGCAACACGAGGGCTATTTTGGGACGGATTTCGTAATTTTGAACTACGGTCAGGTGACGAAGACGACACCTGAACTGGCACCCTCCTCTCCACACCAGCGGGAGGACGTTTGGCCTGACAGATTTAACGTGCAAGAGACCCCCTCACACGACGGTTCTTTGGTGGAATCGAGTCTCGAACCTGAAACCCTCCGGTACCAAAGCCAAGACCTTACCACCGAGCCCCTTCTCCCCAGTTTATAAAAAGTGTTAAACAATAGACAATCGGCAGGATTATATCCGTTACTGAGATACAGAGCAGGCTTTAGGTGGTAAACAAGAAAGCAACCGATTAAGACGCCGAGCTCCAAACTCATTATATATACAATGAAGTGACAAAAGTCATGGGATAGCAATATGCAAATATACAGATGGCAGTAGTATCGCAGCGAAAAAGTATAAATGCGCAGTTCGTTTTCCAGAGCTTTCATTTGTGTTCAAATTATTCATGTGAACAGGTTTTTCGTGATTTATGGCGGCGCGACGAGAATTAACAGACTTTGAACGTGGAATGTTAGTTGAAGCTAGACACACGGGTCATTCCATTGCGGATATCGTTAGTGAATTCAACATTCCGAGATCCACAGTATCAAGAGTGTGCCAAGAGTATGAATTTTCAGGCATCCCATCCCATCATGGACAGCGCAGTGGGCGACCACCTACACTTAATGACCGAGACCGCTGACGTCTGTGTAGAATGGTCAATGTTAATAGACACGCAACACTTCGTCAAATAACTGCAGGAATCAATGTGGGACGTACGAGGAACGTGTCCGATAGGACTGTGTGGCAAAATTTGTCTTCCTTGGGCTATGACCGACTCGAGTGCCTTTACTGACAGCACGACATCGTCTGCAGCGACTCTCCTGGGCTCGTGAGCATATCGACTGGTCCCTAGACCAGTGGAAAACCGTGGCGTGGTCAGATGAGTCACGATTTCAGCTGTCATGAGCTGATGGTAGAGTTCGAGTGTGGCGCAGACCCCACGAAGCCATGGGCCCAAACTGTCAGCAAGGCACTGTTCAAACTGGTGGTGGCTGCATAATGGTGTGGGCTGTTTTTACATGGCATGGACTCGGTCCTCTGGTGCAACTGAACCGATCATTGACTGGAAATGGTTATGTTCAGCTGCTTGCAGATCACTTGCAACCATTCATGGACTTTACGTACCCACACAACGATGGGATTTTTATGGATGACAATGCGCCATGTCACCGGGCCAGAACTATTCGCGATTGGTTTGAAGAACATTCCGGACAATTCCAACACATGATCTGGCCACCTAGATCGCCCGATATGAATCCCATCGAGCATTTATGGGACATCATCGAAAGGTCCTTTCGTGCCCAAACTCCTGCACCATCCACACTTTCACAATTATGGACGTCTATACAAACAGCATGGCTCAATGTTCCTGCAGAGGACTTCCAACGACTTGTGGACTCCATGACACGTCGAGTTGTTGCACTTCGCCGGGCAAAAGGAGGACCGACACGATATTAACAGTCATCCCATGACTTTTGTCACTTCAGTGTATAAACATTATAGGTCCACGCCTAAGGGAAGAATTATCTCTGAAAAAGAATTGGAGCATATAGCCGATGGAGTCGGAAAATAGGCAACCAGAAAGCACGATTCTCATGTTTTCAATGTTTTGTTGGTGCAGATGTCCTAATATCCTCTACTAACTGGCACTGAATTGCCTAAGTGAATTCATTAATCTTGACTGATATAAATAGCCACTATATAATGCTTCAATACAATTTGTTTCAAGCAGAAAGAAGCAACTGAGGAACATTTTGTCCTCAATAACGAGAAACCAGCAGGAGTTATCCCCCCTCTTCATCCGAAACTTTCTAGTATACTCTAAAAAAATGCACTCATTTACTTTTATCCACACGTGATTGATAAACAATTTCTGCGAAGGAAACCATTAATGTGTGATCTTTGCTGATTATTCCTTGGGATGCGGTTAATACACTCGTACAGAAAACCGAATACGTATTTTGGAAGTTTTTTAAATTAAAACTTAATACAGAATTATAATTATAATCATAAAATAGCATACCACGTTTCATTGATTTAAGTCGTTGCATTCATGAATGATGGGCATTTATATGCATGCGAAAGTATAAATAGATAGGAGATCGTCCTCTAGACGGATTTGGCTCACAATTCGTTAAACTCAACATTTCAGATTTATATGTGTACCAAATTTCATTTATCTAGCTGTTTGCTTCATTTCTTTATCTTTTTCGTTTGTTAGTTACCATATTATCAAGTATCATGGCAGCCGGATTTCCTCCGAATGGATTGTTTTTCAGTTAGAAATCTAAAACTTAGTGTAAAAACCATGTTCCAGTTTTCATTTACCTAGTTCAAAGTTAAATAACCCAATACTTTAGTGTTCGTATACACAGACAAACATAGCTCCAAAATGCGTTTTTCGAACTTGGAGAGATCTGAAAACGCGGAAATTTATCAAAATGACGAGTTCGAATATTTTGATGATTATTCTACTTTCTTTTAGTATATTTCGTAAACCAAAAAGCAAAATGACAAAACCAACCAACTACTAAAGAACTGGAGCGAACATGAAGGATGGAAGAAAAAAAATTTACATAGACTGAAATCAATTGTTGATGCGAGATAAACCAATTGATAGTAAGAGTTAAGATAATCAGCTGTAAAAGAATTTTTTAAATGCATATAATGTTTTTATGTTTCAGTAAGGAAATTAAAAAATGTCCACAGGACCTGCGTCCTTTTTTTTTCCTGGATAAAAAAAATTCAGAAATTTCATACTAATACACTTCTACAACAGATTCGGAACTAATTTACCACGTATATTATCTGTAACTTTTCATATTCGAATTCGACATTAAATGCGTGTAAGAAAAGTTGTTTACTAATTTTAAGACGTCGCACTTAATGTTCATAATTTGTAATTCAACTTAAAGTTATTTTGGTCCTTTTCTAATTATTATTAATAATTCGATTTTTGAGGCGTTTGTTAAAATAATCTATAGAAAATTAAGTGGCTGTGGAAATAGAAAAAGGGAATTATGTCAGAAAGATTAAAAATTCGGACGGTCACTGGCAGTGTTTGAAACTAGAAAGCATCCAACATAAAACTATTAATAACAATAAAACCAGATATTCAGATGGAAGACAATATATCTCAAATCGTTCAAATAAAGGCATTCACACAGGAAACAGATAAATTTGCACATGTAACATCAGATGAAGCTGCACAATTGTCTTTATCAGGAGGTAACAGAATACATACATTATGTCATGGTGAGTAAATAATCTGCTTTCACTTCTAGAACATTTGTGATATTGTATTATTGGAAGGAGCAGATATACCGTATATCTTATTGCTGGTCGTAAAATTTTACAGACTTTTATGATCATTAGAGAAAACAACGAATATGATAATAAAATTAATGTAGAGATAATATTTTACATTTATCTTCAATGAAATTCAACTTTCAGATGAATTGTGTAAAGGATATTCGTAATATGCTACATCTGCATGAGAAAAATTAAACCTTCTATGCTGATTATCAACTCTTTCATACTAAATTTGTTAAAGAATATAGAAATGATTTTTAAAAAATTATTTTGTAGGAAATGGAAAATGTGTCATGCAAAAAAGGAAAAAAAAATCATACTGAATTTAAAATTGGATACATAGCGAGAAAAAAAAATTGACTATGAAAAAGAAAACAAATGTTTTAAAAAAAAATTAAATTTTACAATACTGAATACAATTTTCAACTTGTTAGGAACTCGATTCAATCAAATAAAGTTTTGTTCCTTTTAAATAATATCAATACAAAACAAAATTACCAAAATCTAAGAATTTTTTAAAAGATATAAAAAAAAAACAAGCTCTTGAAAAAATAGTCTTTATGCACCTACTGTATGAATCAATTTTGTCCTCCCAATTAAATTATTTGTCAGTTAATAGTAATAATAAAATTTTAAAGATTGAAAATTCTACCACATGCCTAAAAATTTTTAACACTAACTAATTCTTGGGCTGGTGAAGAAAGATGTTTTTCCAAATTAAAATTAATTAAGAATCACTTTGTTACAAGAGTGTTTAATTGGATCTTCAATTATTTAGTGAACAAAAGGAACAATTCTTATCAATGTTCATTATTTAAAGTTTAATGATATTCTTCACAAGTTTCAGTCAGAGTATCTTTGCAGAAAAAAAAAACTATGCATAAGGCAACTAGTTAAAGTAGCTGTTAAGAAAATTTTCATTATATGTTAAATTCACTTTTGAATCATTATTTTATTTACATTATATTCTTTGATAATACATGTTTTCATAATTAGGGGTTTCTTCATATTTTTTTCATAAATAATGTGATCACAATATTTATTATATTGTGATTCAAATAATGATCTCAGTTATTAGTTTTGAAATGCAAATATTTTTCTAATTCTTTTCTATAAGATTTAACCTAGCTGTATTAACTTTTGTGAAAAGTTTTTTTAACTAAAAAATTTCTTTCAAATTGTTTTCATATCTTTCAATATAAGAAAAAATAATTAAAATATGATTTCATACATAACATTTATTTGCATTCCATTAATTGGTGGGGTTTTTTTTTTTTCCTATTTTGAAAGATGAGAAACATATAGTAGTCAATACAGTAAGGATGAAAGCCAAAACAAAAATAGAACAGAAAGTCAAAACAGCATGAGATGAGAACTTATTTATGATGATTTAATTAAGATAAAAAAAAAAAAAACAGCTACGGAAGAATGTTGCAAATTGCTAAAATATACTTTGTCACTGAAATGCCAAAGAAAATAAAAATGTTTTTTAACATAATAAAATTAATGAATATGGCAAAGAATAAAAGATACAGATAATACAAAAAAAAATTCAGATACTTCTGAGATATCATAAAATAACTAAAGACTTTGCCTTAAACGCATACTAGTAGCAAGTAATATTTTAAAAAATGCCAAATAAGAATCACACATTCTGGCATGTCTTCATGACATTAATAAATAACAAAGGCAGATGATTAAGATAATTTATTCAAAATCACCTTTCATAAAATAAAAGCACTAGATTTTTATATAAAATAAATCCCCCAACGCCATCAAAATACAAGGGAAATAGTGTTCCTCGTTTGATGCTTAAAAAACAGATTTAAAAAACTTTAAGGAGGATTTAATAATTTCTAACTTGATGATAACAGTGTAATTAACATAGATATCACAACATTAAAACACTCACTATAAAATAAAGTGCATAGAACAGTAAAATGGAGACAAAAAAATTCTTTATATAAAATTTCATAAATCTAACATTGTTATAATATATATATATTGAAAAGTTTATACTAAAGGATATTTTTATACATTTTTATTCTTGCTGAATGAGTGAGTAGAGAATAATCCATAAAACAGTAATAAAAATAATCTTATACAAAGTTTATATAAAAACAATACATAGTTAACAAATCACATAAAATTGATACCTAAAGATTTTAAGGAACTTTTATTATTCCTTCTCCAATATCCAAATGAAATAAGGCATATAACTAAAATGATGATTTATGCATATATGTCATGAATAACAAAAAAATTACTCTAGATATAATTGATAATAATAATTTCTCAGTAATTAATAAGTTTTAAATTAATAATTTATTGATTGATACTAATTCCTTTGTTTAATAATAAGAGCATATAAACGCTTAAAACATGTTAATGAAATTTTGTATTTTCAATGCTGTATGAAAATTTTAGTACTTTTATTTTACTAACAAAAAAGTTAACAAGTTTGTCTATTTGAAATGCTTCCAAACAAATAAGTATTTCAAAATATTAAAAAATAAAATATCAATTAAACTCTTGTCATGTTTTTGGCATAAAAAAGATGAAAAAAAAAAAATGCAATATCTACATGTATCATACTCAAGCTATTAATTTGTGCGTTTAAGTTGTTCTTATAAACTATTAATGTTCTAAACTGAAAGCAGCATGTCCTCTTGAAATTCTTGATGTGACCATAATAATCACATCCAAAAGCAAATGCTAATATTCCTATTAATGGAAAAAAAAAGAAACAAAAAAATGAGATAAAGGATATGAATTGATTAGGGGAAAAAAACTTAGCTAAATGCATAATTTCGTACCTCAAATCTAATATAAGAAAACAGAAAATCACAAATACAGAAAAACATAATTTCTTTTCTTGCTCAATTCTTGTAATTAGTCTTTAGAAACCAAACAGATTATTAAACTAATTCACACAATGTACACTATAAATACAAAAACTTACTAATAACAAGATTTTTTTTATATTAAACTGAAGCAGTTTCATCATCTATTAATAATTATAAACAAATGTTCATTATGTAACATGGACATACATGTTTTAATTAATACTAAATTAAATACAATATTCACTTCTAAACCTCAATTTAATTAACTACAATTTTAAGTGCACTAAATAATTACAACTTAGAGATTCTAATCAATAAAGTATTTTATTGTTCTATATTGAAAAGTACAAATTTCCACATCCTTTTTTTTCATACCAAACTTGAAATTCTGTATGTCCAAAAAATGTAAAAAAATTTTTTTTTTATAATTTTACAATTTTCTTATTATTTTAGTATTTATAAGAAAAATAAAATCTTTTCCCCACCTAAAGTTAAAATCATTAAATCATCACTTTATGTAATGAACAATTTTAACTTTTGTGAAAATTGTAGGGGTGCTTTCATACAGCTCAAATTAATGATTATCACAGATAAGTTTTTTTTTTTTTTTTATGGTTTGAATGTAAGAAAATATTTAGAAACTTGGTCAAAACTTGAAAATATTTGGTTATGCTATAAATGTTCGGCTCAAAAATATATCTCATTGTTTTGATATATATATATATGCTGTCCTTTCAAAATATTTTACAACACTTTTACTGTCATTATTATTCATATTCACCATTACAAATTTTTTAAAACTAGAGACATCACTACTAAAATAAAGTGAAACGAAACCCAGACAATCATTAAAATCTTAGATCAATTAATTCTTATTTTAATAATATTTAACAAACACATTCATAAGTGACACACATGAGCCCCTTTAGAGGCAAATAGAAATGCATCATTCACAAACAGTTGTGAAAAGTACTATATTATATATATATATCATTTCTTGCATGATTCCGTATTATAATAAAAAAAAAAGTAAATACTAATGGCATTTATTTATTCTCTCTTTAGTTTGCAATATTTTTTTGGTAAACATTCTTATTTTGTTTTCTATGAGCATTTTCCAAAACCTTAGTAAATTTGTTAAATTGGCCCAGAATTCTTCATACAAGTATATTTTTGGTTGGCATTAAAAGGAAATTAATCAGAAAAAAATTGAGATTATGAGCTTAGATAAATTTCTTCATCTTCAGACACAAGTGATGTAAAATAATTCAACTGTAATTAAACTCAATTATCATTATTAAAAATTTAAACAGCCAATAAAATGTACATAATCAGATTGCAAATAAACTAAAAATTTAAATAGATGTTCAAGGTATCATAAGAATTAAATATTTATTTAATGAAAAGCATGAGTATAGTATAGACAGGAAAGAAGTCTCAAAACTATAAATTAACATAAATGAAATACAAACATGGAACTATAATTTAACTAACAGTTGTGAAATATATTTTTTTATTAAATATATCCAGTAAAAATTAAAAGCATTAATAAATGAGCAGTAATTTTTAAGAAAAACTCATTTCATCATCAATGGTAAATCAGCAAATTGGGCACATACAAGTAAGGAATGAATAAAAACATATTTATGTCTTCGTAAATCTTCCACTGAATTAATCGCACCACATCGGGGGGGGGGGGGGGAAGCAAAAATTATTCTATAAAAGAACAACAAAAAATAAAAGAATCCTACTTAAAGCAAAATTAGAAGGGGGGAAAGCTTTTAAGGCTGTTAAATTATATAAAGGGGAAGGGTTAAACAGCCGCCCCCCAAAAAAAATTCTAAAAAAAGAGGAATTATGATGAATTTTTGTTTTTCTTTGAAACTTTAGCATACTCAGCATCATTTTTTAAAAAATGCTCAGGAACAGGTTCATTGCTTCCTTTCTTTAAATAAGGAATATTACAGTATACAGGACTAGTACTAACACCAGTAGAGGTATTAGTAATAATAGATCCATATAAATTACCAGTATTTGATGGAGCAGATTGCCTTGTAATAGTTAGCTTTCCATAAGTATGTTCAGTTGTAACTGCAGACCTCAGAGATGGTGCTGAGCCTTCAAAATTAATAAAATCACAATTTTCATAATCATAAGAAGAATGAGCACGCTTTGCTTTAGCATCTTTCCTAGGAACTTCATTTATTCTGATATTTTCAATGCAAGAACTTAGATCATTTTTATTTGATGAATGAGCAGCAGTAAATACATCATCAGAACTAGAATATGGTGGCAAATGATGCATTTTAGATGAAATATCTTCTGTAACATTGGAAGCACAATTGGAATGAGAAGATTCCAAGTTCTTAGTTGAAACATCAGTACTGTTCCTTCTAATTTCTGCATATTGGTTATATGAATCTGGAATCTTAGAGGCTTTCTCTGAGCCATTGTTATGAGTATTTGATTTACTCTTGCGAGGAGGTTTCCCAAAAGGTGGCAAGGACTTAACATTCTTATGAATCAATGACTCAGTATGGCCTACAGATGGCAGAGTAAAAGAATGCTCCGACTTATTTGTGGCCCAAGAATAAGAGGAGTCATTACTATTTAAGGAATCTTTAGATGTAAAACAATTATTTTTATCATCTTTGATACTAGGACTATTTGGAATATCTAAATCCCCATGAGTTGACTTCAGAGCAGAAACATGACTATCAATACTTTGAAAAATTTTTATTCCCTCTGTAGTTGAAAATGTAAAAAGGCCTTCACCAGAGGTACATTTTCGCCCAGCTTCAAATGAGAAATTTTCTATACTACATCCATATCTGCGGATGTGGCGATAAGGCCATGTTAATATAACTTTCCCAATTCTTCCTTGAGAACATTCTTCAGCAATAGAAAAATTAACAGCTGTAATAGCAAGTTTATAATTTCCTTTTAAGTTGTTCCTTAAACTAGCTTCTGTTGCCACCACTTTTACAGGATATATTTCAGCTAAAAAATTAAAAATGCATAAAATAAGTAAAAATTAACAGAGCAAGGGCATATTTAGTTTATCAAGCAAAAACTTCAGATGTTGAATAAACATTTCAAATAAACAATTTTAAAATATATACTGGTTGGTCAAAACTAAGTTGAAATCAGGTGAGGATTTTAAATTTAATCATACTTTTTTCTTCAATATAAAGCTAAATCTTTTACAAATAGTATGTAATTAAAAATACATGCTTTAAGAATATTTTAAAATAATAATAATCATGTATAGCAAATTCAAAATATGAAACATATTCAATGAGATTCATACATGGGAATATATAAGTAAATGTAGGAAATGATGGAACAAACCTTTGCTGCTTCATTTACAATACATGAGATCCATACAAAAAGAAGCCAAACTTTTAAATAAGAGTTTCAACAGGTTAACCTACAAACCCCAATAAAAATTATTTATATCTGTATTTTTTGTCATTCCTTTTTGAAATGAACCAGTGTTTTTTATGCGTGTTTTTAGTAATGATTATCTGTGTTTTGAAAAAGGAAGAACATTGAATTTCTATGAAATTTTATATAAAATTGATGAAACCCCATAGATGTCACAAAAAGTTTATGGAAAGGATTGGTTTAGTAAGTTCCAATGTCATAAATGGTCCAAACATTTCAAACTAAAACTTTTACATTAATGGGTAGTCTTTACATCAAGTTACAACCTTTGATTGGTATAAATGTCATTTAAATTCCAATGAGATTCCAAAATATCTAAATATAAACAAAACCCCACTTCATATAATTTTGACAACGGACCGTCCCAATCAAGCAAAATTTGTTTCTTGTATCTTGGCTAATGAACATAACATAAATTATGTTACAGCCAGTGAGGAGCTTTATCATTCAAATGCAAACAATCTTCACAAGAAAAAGTGAAAAATCTGAAATAATTAATGAGAGAAAAAAAAACTATCCTTAAGCTCAGTATGACATCCTAAAAGATCATTTCTAGGAGCCATTCTAGCAATGGAAGGCAGATTTAGGGGTTAAAAAAGAAAATGAGAACTTGTTTCAACAAAGCAAACTTATTACAGGTACTCTTAACAATTATTTTTTATAATTAAAAAAATATCAGCATTCTCAACTCAAGCTACCCAAATATAATGAAATTAGATTTCCAAGTTCCTAATATATATTTCGAAATTCTAAACATTTAAAGTTATTATATCAATACTAGTCACCTTTGGCAACCAGCTAATTCGCCAAGAGTAATGCATTCTAAAATTTTCAATTAAATACTTATGTGCCTTGCCCTCTTTATAAATTCTCTGCCAGATAAATTTAAACTTCGAAAGTCATGTAACTCATATTATTATAGAAGCCTTATGATTATTTGTTCATTGCACTATATAACTCTCTGACTCGCAATAAGTTGTCATGAAATCATGTGGAAAATATCACATTTTATAATTGTTCCATAACATTACGTTTCTTTTTAAACACGTGCTGAACATCACACTTTTCTCGGTTTAATTTGCAATAAGAGTTAATTTAATTATTCAGTTTTAGTTTTTATCAAAATGACGAAAATCACTGGTATATTCATAACGTGTTCTTGCAGGTTAAAATCTACTTTTATTTTGTAAGAAATTAATTGTTGGAAAATATGATTATATATATATTTTTAAAAATTCATTACAAATAGAAACTGAATTTATAGGTTTAAACATTGATATCAATGAAAAAAATCATTTATATATATATAACAGTTTTATACAGTAATATTTTTGAAAGTTACAACAGAAAAATTCCGAATGTTAGCGTAATTTTAAATAAAGTTTAAAAAAAAAATCCTTCTAGGTATGTTTTTTCATCCCATAAAGTAAATATATGTATACTAAGAGATGTATCTCTAGATCATATGGTCTGGTGTGTAGAGCATTAACACACAAACACACACATTCATTCATATACGCAAATACATATTCATTTGACATCTGCCTTGGAGTAGTTCTGGATATTGATTGGCCTGAAATAGTATATTTTTTTAAGATGGTGGATGAAAAGATCTAAAAGACAAATAATAATAATAATATTCCTTTTTATATAAATCAGTCAATTTTAATGATTGCTTAGAAGACTGACTGATGTAACAACTTTGCTTAAAATATTAGTAAAAATATTTTGTAAAATATGACTCACAGAGCAAAGTATGAAAAAATCTAACAGTTATTCATCAATGTATTTTTTGTTTCAAGTCACAAAAAATGTAATTATTATTATTGTAATTATTTAGACCAAGTTTACAATAGATAACAATATGCAGGCCAATAACAAATAATTTACAAATTAGCCATGTGGCACGAATTTGAATGCCTATACTGAATAAATTCAAACATGTTTACCATAAATAAAATCCTGATTTACTAAATTAATGATATAGATATTGCAAACGATCATAGAAACCTTTGTCTTGTATTTATTTTTTAGAAAACATAACATTTAATATTTATTTAATTTCATCCAATCACATTGAAAGTTACATTCTTTTTTTCGATTTAATTTGCAGTCATAGTTAATTTATTTTTTAATTTGAAATTCTGTCAGTATGATGGCAACAGTTTAATAAAAGCTATTTTCTCTCCTTTGCTCGTTCATTATTTATCGTTTGTTTAAAAAATTTATTGTTTAGTCTGAAATATATTATTGAAAAATGTTTTAAAAATTTGTTTAAAAATTCATTAAAAATAGAAAGTTAAGTTAAATGCTAAAATCCTGGTATCATTAGAAACCCAACTTTTCTACCTTTAACTTGATATTGAAATCAGCTCTGTGCAATAATATTTTCGGAAGTTTTAGCAGAAAAACGTCGAAATTTCGCTTAATTTTTAATTAACTCAAATTCTAATTAAAAATTCAAAAAAGAAAAGGCTCTGAGGTGCACATTCCTAACCTCCAAGGTATACATGTACCAAATTCGGTAGCTGTAGGTCCAATGGTCTGGCCTGTAGAGTGCCAACACACACACACATTGAGCTTTATTGTAAGTATAGAAGAAAACTATAAGTAATACGGATAATTATCAATAAGTGAAACTCACGTTCATCCATGGAGCAATACAATAAGTTTTCTTCTTGTTTCTCTTCATTAGTAGGTATGATGGGAACCAAAGGTTTTGATTGTGATTTAGAGAATGCAACTTTTTGAAGTGACAAAAGCCATTCAGACATCTCTTGAAAAGTGTCGGCAGAAAACTGATAACTGTTTGTCTTTGTAATAACCTGAAAAAATAAAAGATCTGAACTATTGAAGTATTATTAAAACTAAAATAACTTAAGAGAAATAATAAGTACTATTATTATAGAGTGTAAAATGTAGAGCAATTTAACTAAATGAAATAACTTTAGTCAAATTGTATTACATGTTGTAACAAAATTCAGAGCAAATTACTCATAACTGAAATTATTCAAAATACATACACCTAATAAATTAGCAGAAGTCAAAAATCAGAAACTATGCCTAAAGAAGTTTAGTTCAGAAAGTTTGAGAAAATTCAAGAAACTAATATAAGTACCAATGTGTAAAATACTTGTAAATTCAGTCAATAGATGGGAAAAATAAATTACTATATATTATATGCAATTTGCAAAAAGCTTCCATTCTTTTGAAAGTGATGATACAACTCAGAATACATACATTTAGTAAAAATTTGAAACATTTGCATTAGATTCATATATTATATAATCTCCTATATCATTTAAAGTACAACTAACAAATTATATGAAACATATACTAATGTGGTAATTAAACCACTGCAAAGAGGAGCCTTACATAAAAATTATAAAATTTAATTACAGGAAAATCCCACAGGAAAGAAGAAAAGAGCATAATATTAGCTATTTGATTGTTTACAAGGAAAGCAGAAATAAATTTTCCTTCTTTTAAAACATGCATCATTTTTTAAATAAAAACATAATAAAATGATCAGAGAAATAGATTAAACAAGGAAGAGTGATAAAAAACCTAGATACAGGAGTTATGCCAGCATATAAGCACAGATTAAAAATTCTGCTAAGATAGAATCTGTTATATCTAAAGAAAAGTGCAATATGTCTTCAAGTATTCATTATACCAAGATATTAATTAAAACAATGTTTGAAATAAATACTTTCAGATTTATTTAACAATTTCTAAATCAACAACTATTCTAATGTACCATATTTTAATTTCTCAAATGAATTTCAAAATTCTGTAAAGAAATTTCAGCACATTACATAGTTTTAAAATTGTCTGTTAAAACTTTTTGAATATTTACCTCAAAGACATTTGGTTGATTTTTCTGTGGTAAAGGAGATACCTTCCAGCAATCTGTAAGGGGAATAATTTTTGTTGGATTCTGCTTAACGTATGCATCTTCTGTTTCAAATAACTCCATACGCTGAATCCCATGATTACTTGCTTTGTATAATGCGCAGTACCTTTTCATCCATGTTTTCTTTAAAAGAAAAAAAATTAATGCAATGAAATAAAAATAAAATGTCTACTCACAATTTAGAAATGCAGAAAAGAATTTTACATAAAAAATATTTTTCTGTTAAATTAAAAATTTGATAACTGGAGTTTAAAATAATTCTACTGCTTTCAAAATATTCATTTTAAATTCTTTGTAAGAAACTACAAAATTCAATTTGTTTCCAAAACTTTTAAATTGTAACCAATCTATAATAATTCAGTTAAGAAATAAAAAATGATGCTCAGCATAATATTACATTCTAACTTATCTGCTTATTAATTAAAATGATATATTTGAAATAGCAAGACAAAAACTCCTTCAATCAAAAGCATTTTTTACTTATATAACTTTTATAAATAAAACTTAAATTCAACTTCTTAATAAATTGCCTAATACCTTTATTTTCTTACTTATAGTACTGCATTTAACTTTACATAATTGGTTCAAATCTTGCATGAATCATAATCCATCTTATGATTCTTATATAAAGGGTAATATTATTCTTCAACAAATAAATTAAAGAGTAAATTATAGTGAATAGAAAGACTAATAATTGTATTAGCTCTCAATTTCAAAAATATCTAAATTTAGCTCATCATGTTGTATAAAAGTATGTTATTTTAACATATATTCCTAGGTTCTCAGAATATAGGATTACCTCCAGTGAATCATCACAAAATAGTTTACATTTCCAAAGATTACTATAAAACAAATTTGCCACATTAACAAAGAAAACAGACACACTGTTCATGGCAAACACATATTTAAAAAAAAATCTAAGTTATATTTTTAGATTGTTAGATATTCTAAAACCATTTTTATATATTTCTTCAAGATAATAAAATTTTTTAAGGTCCACTATTCAGATAATTTTCCTTCCAAAGATGAATAATCTATTTTATACTAAGGTGTCTCCTCGAGGGATCGCTTTGGCTTGAAATGATGTATACAACAAGCTACTTTTGAATATCAAAGAAAATTCAAGCTCCCATTACAACTAATTGAAAAGCGTATTCCCTCAAGAGATTCTACCAGGGAAAGTTACATTTTCAGAGACAAAGCTCCAATGATGCATTTTTAAATAAGACCCATAAAACCTGAAAATAATATAGATATAAAGTCCCCCAGAAAGATCTTTATGATTCATATCAGGTACACACAAGACATTTGATAAATATTAATTTTTTATTATTTGAGGCTATAACTTACCCGTAAAAAATTATGCGGTGGAACAAACAGAAATCCCACTTTCAAAGCTTCTTCCATTTCCATGTTGAGGGTGTTGAAATATTTTGGTTCTAGATAATCAGAAACTATTTACAATCTTATTGCAATATACAAGCAAACCTCCAGGACGTGTTAAATTAATACAATCGAAGATTAACCTAGGAATCAAAATCCCAATTTAAGTCTGAAATATTAATAGATTACGTTTATTTTTAAATTTTGTTCGAGGCATCGACGTCAGTAAATAAAACGTAGAATCAGTTGATAACAGACGAAATGTCATTATCGCTTTTCCGTTTTGCCGTTCGATTAATGCTGCCAATCTTTTTCCTGAAAGTTGAACAATAGCACTAAAACGAATTGTGATTACACAATAGTATTCCATGCTACTACCATGACTTAGGCCGCTTCAATTGCATAAGTGGTAAAGGTATCATGGATGGAGGCCAGATTAGATTAAGATTTTTTTGTTTGTGTCTAATTGATATTCATATATTAAAAGATACAGAGAGCTAATTATTATCTTATCCTTCAACACAAATTCCCACATTTTTCTTACTTCAAAACTACTAATTTTACAAATCTACATTGTACAATAGACCTTATTCATCATCCCTATAATCATGTGCTATCATCATAGTCTCATAACGGAAGGTAACCGAAACGATAGCACAATTTTCGAGATGGCATTTGCATTTATTTAGAAGATTTTCTCTGCCCCGTATTAGCAGAATACATGTTGAAATTAACGATTTTAAAGAAGATTATGAAGCATCTCCATATTTAGAAAGCAGCATCGCTGGAAATAAGCATGAAAATATTTCAAAGTTATTTCGTAAACTCAGTGATTTTCCAGGAAAGTATTCGAAATTTAAAATGAATTAAACAAAACCTTTTTTAATCATTTCTATTTTTAATTTTCATAATATTTATTGTTAAGTCCATTCAAACAATATCTGTTCTGTTCATTGATACAAATTGTATTAATAATTAGTTATTTAAATTCCTTAAAAGTAAATAATCAATTGACAAATGTGGAAGGCATATCTTAGGTATTGCAAATAAATAAGTTTAAAAATTACTCGAATAAGCAAGGATAGTACGTTTTCTAAGCAAATAATAGGAATTCATTTAACAGCCGCATCATTCTGTAAAATTATGAAACATTTTAAATAAAAAAAATGCTAGCTAATTTTTTGCTTACCTCCAAAGTCAATTCTCTCATTGGATTTTCATAGCAGCCTTTCTGTCTGCGTCTAAGCAGCCATTTCCGCTACCATAATTTTCTTTGAGATTTCTCTTTCTCTTTTAGCACTGTTCCTAGACTGATGCATAATAACGCTGTCTCAGAAAAATCCATTTTGCACCGAGCAGTTCAAGTTACGTCTTAAACAGAATCCCACGAGTTATGAAATGAAAAACTGCAGATATTCACTCAGTGAAGTAGTGAATAAAGAGAGATAAATACACGAAGAGAGATTTAGGTTTACCAGACAGCAAATGCACAAGTGACGACGATATTTCACCTTGTGATAAGGCCTTTATCCCACAGCAAAATATCGTCCACACTCTTCGTCAGCATTTTCCAATTCTACCCTCAAGAAAAAGGTCATGCAAGTATTTTGTCATCGTCAACTTTTTTTAACCAACTTGAAAATGCCGAAGATACTGATGGAAATATTGTTTGCAAACGAAATTCAGCCAATCATGTGAAACTTTGATAGTGACATCACTTTCGTGATTGTTTACGGTATTTCACCTTGTTATACTGTCATGTATGTCAGGTAGGCCGAGATACGATACGATTCGTTTTACATACACGCAAAGAACATTTATTAGCATTAAGATACACAGGCACGAACGAGCATAACAACAACTACAACAAACAAATACAACACGAAAACTACGTCACACCGCCTGGAAAGTTCTCTCATCTGGCTGTTGCCAGATACATAACAGTTCCTCCCCGACAAAATATAGAGTCACAGGTCGAGTCTCTTTGGAGTTCTCCTGATTCGGGTTGAGCTTCGGAGTGGCACATCAGTTTTTGGCTTTCCGGAAGCGTCTGGTACCGACCCAGGTGGCATATCATCACCTGGAGTGGCAGGTACAGGTACATCTTTAGATTCAGGGACAACTTCAGGTACAGGTGCAGTCGGTTCCGATTCAGCAACATCATCGGATACTAGCTCATCTGGAAAATTCAATTCTTTATCGTAAATTGGAATTTCAGTAGCAGCTTGGGATAATTCAATCGACTTCCCACATCTTCTTATTTGATCTACGTGTCTCTTCCAAATTTCATTTCCAACTTGTATGCTATAATTCAAAGTTTCATCTCTGTTTATAATTGTTCCAATTTTCCATTTGTTAGGTCCGGAATAATTTCTTACGGCTACTTTCTCCCCTTCCTGAAACTCACGCAAGATAGATTCTGTGTCAAGTCTCGAACTCTGTTTCTGAACAACTTTGTCCCTCAAATTTGGTTTAAAAAGATCAAGCCTAGTGCGAATACATCTCTTCAAAAACAAGGCACTCGAAGTTTCTCCCGTGAGAGAATGTGGAGTTATTCTATACTGTAATAAAAATCTTTGTAATTTCACATTTAGATCTCCAGAATCACCTCTACTTGATTTCAACGAAGCTTTGAATAACTGCACTATTCTTTCTGCCTGTCCGTTCGTAGCAGGATGGTACGGTGCTGAAGTTATATGTTTAATATTATTCAGTTTCAAAAAATGTCGAAATTCGTAACTAGTAAAACTTGCGCCGTTGTCCCTAACCAAAGTTAAGGGAATTCCATAATGAGCAAAAAGAATACGAAGATAATGAATTGTAAAACTAGCTGTAATATTTTTCATCGGAATGACTTCTATCCACTTCGAATATGCATCAGAGACTACAAAAACATTTTTCCCATAAAAGAACCAGCGTAGTCAACGTATATCCTTTGCCAGGGTTCATTTGGCCATTCCCACGGATGTCGATTTATCCTTGCTGGTTCGTTCCTCGTTGCGATACAAGCTGAACAGTTCTGAACAAAATTGGCTATACTGTCATCAATACCTTGCCAATAGCAGTAGCTTCTAGCTATGGCCTTCATTTTGACAATTCCAGGATGTCCAACATGAAGTTCTTCCAAAACTTGATTCTGGTACTTTTCAGGAATGCATACTCTATGCCCATACATTATGCAACCATTTTGCAATGAAAATTCAGATTCTCTACCGTTCCAAGGCACAGGTAATTCTGTTCCAGATTTTAAACTTTCATACAGTTCGAACAATTTCCTATCAGTTTTAGTAGTTCTAGCTATATCAGTTGCTGTAACAGGCATTAATTCAATTTGCGAAATATTTGTCACGTCTGCTTCAGTCAAGTACTCACAGTCCCTGTCAACTGCTAGTGGTAACCGTGAAAGTGCATCGGCATTGCCATGATTCTTAGTGTTTCGATACTTGATTGTATAACTGAATGCTTGGAGAAAAAGTGCATAATGAACCATTCGTGTTTCTGATAGACATGGTAAACTACGATTAGGTGCGAAAATTGATACTAGGGGTTTATGATCGGTTACGAGATCAAAATGTCGACCAAATAAATATTGATAAAATCTCTTCACTCCCCTTACGATACTCAATGCTTCCTTGTCTATCTACGAATAATTACGTTCCGTTTTAGTCAATGAACTTGATGCAAACACTGCTGGTTTTTCTGAACCATCTGGCATAATGTGACTTAAAACTGCTCCTATTCCAACTGGTGATGCATCAGTTTGTAATACAAGAGGTAACTTAGGATCATAATGGCATAAAATTCGGTCTGAAGCAATTTCTTGTTTCAATGCCTTGAAAGCTTTTTCACATTCTGCAGTCCACAAAAATTTAGTACCCTTCTGCAGTAAATTATTGAGAGGAGCGACACGAGTAGATAAGTTGGGAATAAATTTTCCGTTGTAATTGACTAAACCCAAAAAACTCTTCAAATCAGATACAGTTTTTGGAACTGGTACCTTCGTAATAGCATCGATTTTTTCTTGTGTTTTGTGGAGGCCGAATTTATCAATTGTATGACCACAATAATTCACAGATTTCTAAAAAAATTCACTTTTCCGCTTTTTTACTCTGAGACCATATTCTTCTAGTCTCTGTAGTACTAATTCTAACCTTTCAAAATGCTCTTGATCATTTCTTCCCATTACGGTAATATCGTCTAAAAATACGCGTACCCCCGCGATGCCTGATAAAACTTGTTCAATGGCTTTCTGCCACACTGCCGGAGCTAAGGCTATACCATAATTCACTCTCTTGTAACGGAACAACCCCTTGTGAGTATTGATCGTCAATAGATGTCGGTCCTGCTCATCAACTAACATTTGAAGGTATGCCTCAGATAAGTCGATTTTAGTAAAGAAATCCCCTCCTGACAGTTCAGCAAAAATGTCCTCGATACGGGGTAAAGGATACTGCTCAATTTTTAGTCCCGGGTTGATAGTCACCTTATAATCACCACAGATTCGTAGGTTCCTATTCTGTTTAATAACAGGAACAATTGGTGTAGCCCAATCACTATATGTCACCGGCTCAATGATGTCTTCTGCAACTAACCTATTAAGTTCAGTTTCTATTCTTTCTTTGAAAGCAAATGGTACTGGTCGAGGTTTAAAAGATACCGGTTTGTAATTAGGTTTCATTTGAAGACGGCAACAAAACTTTTCCAGTTTCCCGATACCCGGAGAAAAAATTTTCTCATACTTTTGAAGCAAGATATTTAATTTATTGGTTCGAGAATTACAATTCTCAACCCGAACTGCTTTAATTGAGCTCCAATCTAATTGGAAATTTCTCAACCATTCACGACCAAAAACTGCGTTTACTTTTGCATGTACCAAATAAATAATTTCTGTATTAATTTGATCTTTGTATTGAATTTGCACCACTGCTTGGCCAGCTGATGTTATCATAGAATTATCGAAATTCCTAAGCAATAATTTGGTAGGCTTAATGGCTACATCCGGACAAAGTTTCTTAAATTCATTCACATTCATACAACTAATAGCAGCTCCAGTATCTAATTCAAATAAACATTTATTCCCTTCAGCAAAAATTTCTAATAAAATCTTATCCCTTGCATGTCGTGGTGATTTAACGCTATTGATTGGTACAGTTTCAGAACAAGATTCTATTTGTTTAACTGTTTCGTTACGTTTTGAGCGGCAGACTTTTGCCAAATGCCCGTTCTTTAAGCAATTCCTACGCTGAGTGTTCTTGTGCTTACATTCGTGAGCTAAATGTTGAGTACTATCACATCTGTAACATTTCCGAAATTTATCAAACTTCTTTGTAGGTTCAAATTTCTTAAATTTAGAAAAATCTTTTTTGATAGTTTTATCTTGCGAACTATGTAATTTTTTATCGATACCATTTGATTCTGAATTTCACACACATCTCTCTGAGCAGATTCCATTGCGAATGCAATGCTCTTAGCTTTTTCGTATGTTAACTTATCCTCTGCTAACAGCTTTTTCTGTATACTTTCGTTTTTGAGACCCATCACCAATTTATCACGAAGCATCGTACTTAAATTGTTCCCAAAGTTACAGTGTATCGACAGTTTTTGTGATTCGGCACAATAATTTGCAATGGACTCACCTTCAAATTGCTTCCTCTTGTAGAAACGAAACCGTTCTGTCATCTCTAGTGGTTTACGATTCAAATGTTCCGAAAGTAATTTTACGATATCTTGATAAGTCAATTCAGAAGGAATGTTCGGAGTGGCCAGATTCTTTAACAATTTATACGTTGTTGCTCCCATAAGGCTTAAAATAGCAGGGACTTTCATTCTATCTTCGATCCCATTAACAATGAAGTAAGATTCTAAACGTTCCACATAACTGGACCAGTCTTCCACAGATGCATCATAAGATTCAAAATTAATGTTCGAAGATCCCATCTTCGTCGCCAACTCTTTTGTCATGTATGTCAAGTAGGCCGAGAGACGATACGATTCGTTTTACATACACGCAAAGAACATTTATTAGCATTAAGATACACAGGCACGAACGAGCATAACAACAACTACAACGAACAAATACAACACGAAAACTACGTCACACCGCCTGGAAGGTTCTCTCATCTGGCTGTTGCCAGATACATAACATATACGACCTTAAAGGTCGTATCACACAGCGAAATATCGTCAGCAGTTTTCTATTTCTACCCTCAAGCAACTAGTCAATCAAGTTTTTCGTCATCGTGAGCCGTTTTTAACCAGCTTGAAAATGCCGACGGCAGTGACGGAAATATTATTTGCAGACGAAATTCAACCAGTCATGTGAAACTTTGATAGTGATGCCTCAAGTGACGTCACTTTTGTTGTGATTTGCTGTTGATATCGTTGTCGTCGAATAATTTTATTTGTATACTTAGTTAACCTTTTATTTTGAAACAATAACAAATAATTATTACAGAACTATTTGAAATAAAAATTCTACAAATGAGAAATATAATGTTCATATAAATCAGGAAATAAATATAAAAAATAAAAATGTAAAGTTATTTCATTAATGTATCATGCGTACCAAACAACAATACACAAGCAACGCTTCGTTATGAGAACAAACAGAAAAAAAGTGCCTAAACTGAAATTTTTTGCCAAAATATTTAGCTAGAAAAAATGAACAAAAGAATGCAAATAATATTTCCATAGGGTCAATTCATGTGACGAAAAAGTCACGTGTCATGTACTTCTGCGCATGGAATTTAAACCTTCATCCACAACGCTTTAATAGATAAGTTTGTCATTAACGTTCTCGGCCAAGTATGAAGCGAATTTTTTGTTTGCATGTGAAGTTATAGCTTTGAGTAATTTTCTTGACTTTTAATAAGAGGAAATAAATTACTAGTGTGATGTTGGATAATTTAATATAAAATTGAAGAGTGATTGCCATGTAAAATGTTCTTTTAGTTTCCTTTCAACAATCCTGAATTGCGTTGTGAGCATTAGAATAGAAGGCTGTAAGCCTTCTCCGAAGTCCGATCATTTTGGAGAATCCATTCAATGTGTGCCCATTTACTAGCTATAGGAAAAGGAAACCAGTGGTTTTTCAGTAATTTCTATACTACGACAGTATATCTGACAAGCAACTTTTTATTAAAAACCATCTAATGGATGTGTTAGAACCAAATAATGTTGTGATGAGATAAAGGTTTCCAAATTGAACAAGAACTACAAAAAATATGATATAAATTGAAATGGGAATCTTTAAGGACTGTATTCAATATTACTGAAATAATTGATAAATGCAAGATATCCAACGTAAGTTTTACAGTAGAAAAAAAAAAATTCAAGAATTAAAATGTACAAATACTTCGCAGAGATTCTCACTTATTCCCTGCAGATATGTTTATATAATGTTAATACAGTATTTTTTATTACTTGCATGTTGTGTAACTTTCGAAGACCATTAATTAATATCAAAAATTTTTTGTATATGATTTTTGGTTGATGGTATTAAAATAAAATGCATCGTGAGGTTTCATTTTTTTATTATGAACCTTAAAGTTTTCTTTATATTTTAGAAATTCTTATTATTCAGTTATTGCTGGGTAATCATACTTAATAACGAAAGAGTAATCTGTTTATTTTCATTAGTATTTTTTTCCTCTGATAATGACGAAAGTGTGGACGATATTTCGTGGTGTAATAATGCCTTTACACAGCAGTCATATGCACACCCCTCTTTTTTCCCCAATGGGTTCAAATCATAGTGTCATGTACCAAACAAACCAGTTGTATACAATTTTCAACCGTTCTGCGCATCTCGGAATGATTGCCTATAACGTTGATTATCAGCAGACATCTGATTCATTAACACTGAAGTCAAATGTTACGCTAGACGAATGATTATAAAAATCATTTGATTATCTTTTAAAAAGAAATAAATATTTTGAATTATTTTCTCCAAGTTTTCGTAGTAATGTAGTTTTACTTCTTATATTAAATTTTTATATGTATTTTCAAAGTAATTAATGTTTTGGATAATTAATTAATATAGCTTTTTATTACTTTGATACCATTTTATTCTTTCCTTCCCCATATCCTTTTTTTAGTTTCAAAGGGTACGTTTTGATAAATGGCTATGGCAGTGTTTTTGAAAAATTACATATGTTCTTTTATATATATTATTTAAATGTTATAGAATATATAATTTTATGAATATAGTTTCTTTTAAATAATTATTTTTCTTAAATAAGTTAACATTAACCTTACTAATAAAATTATTTCATTTTTTCTAATGCAATTATTTTTATAAATATTTGAAGTTTTCAATTTGTTTAGAGGAAAGAACATGAAACTCAAATTTGTAAATGTTGAATAAATTATGGTTGCAATTCCAAACTATACAATATAAAAAGTATATATACTATTTTTTTTTAATCTATGCAACTTAAGAATTAGTTATTTTGTTTTAATTTCTAGAAATTATTGAAGAACAAGCATGCAAAATTACTCCTTCATAATTTTTATTTATATATTACAAAAAAATATATAGATAATATATATGATAATTATCCAAAAAATATGATCAAATGAATGTTTCAGTGCAATCACCTATTAAAAATAACTCAAAAGTTATTTATTATTCTTGACATTTAGAAAGAATATAAATATAGCCAGAAAAAAGAAAGTCAATTTAATTGATGAAATCAATTTTACTCAACAGAAACATTCTGGATACTAAATAACAGTTTTTTTAATCACCAATAAAAATATAATGTCGAGCAATATACTTTTAAAGCAGAACGTTTCTGGAGTGCATTTTAAAATGCTGAAGTTATATTGATAAAAAATTCATTGAATGAATATCATAAAATAAAGCGAAAACATACAGTACAGTACATTCAATAAACACGAATAAGGTCATGATAATTGTATATACATAGAGAAATTAAATAGGATATAAAGAGGAGTTGGAACAAACACTTTTATGTTTTTGTAGAATTATATGATTCAAAATTGATATGTTAACACATTCTCTGCCACTGACACGCCTGTTTCTGTTGTATAAATTTGATTTTGAGCATTTACTTCGGCATTCTAGTCATGTTATGTTTATATTCTTTCTGAATGTCTTGAATAATAAATAATTTTTAAGTTATTTTTAATGGGTGATTACATTGAAAAAACCATTTGATCATATTTTTTCGAATTTATATGTATTTTATTAACATTTTTTGTAATATGTAAATAAAAATTATGATGCAAATATTAACAATTTTGCTTGCTTGTTTTTTAATGATTTCTACAAATTGAAATGAAATGACTGATTCATAAGTTACATAGATTTAAAAAATGGTATCTATATCTTTTATATTGTATAACTTGAAATTGTAATCATAATTTATTCAATATATACAAATTTGAGTTTCATGTTCTTTCCTCTGAGCAAATTGAAAACTTCCAATATCAATAAAAATAATTATATTAGAAAAAACTTAATAATTTTATTAGTAAACTTTAAAATGTTAACTTGTTTAAGAGTAATAATTATTTAAAACAAACTGTATTCATAAAATTCAGCATTCAATGGCATTTAAATAATATATACAAAACAAAAACATATGTAATTTTTCAAAGTAAAACAACAACAAAGGAAACTGCCATAGCCATTTGTTAAAAAATATCCTTTGAATAACAACAAAAAAGATATGGTAAAGGAAAATTATAAAACTAAATAAGGAAATAATGAATAAAGGAATTAAAAAGTAATGTAAATTAACTATGCAAAACAATAATTGCATTGAAAATACCAATTAAAATTTAGTATACTAAGTAAAATTGCATTGCTACGAAAATTTGTAGAAAATAATTCAAAGTATTAATTTCTTTAAAAAAAATCAAAAGATTTTTATAATTATTCGACTAGAGTAACATTTAACTTTAGTTTTAACGTATCGGATGTCTGCCGATAATCAGCGTTATCAGCAGACCTCCCGACATGCGCAGAATGATACGACAGAATTTTACGATATTCATTCAATGCGATTTTTATTAATGTAACCGTTAGCATTTTAAAAGGCTCTTTATAAACATTCTGTTTTAAAAGTATATTGCTTGGCATTATGTTTTTATTGGTCAAAAAAAAAAAAACAACAACTGTAGTTTAGTACTAGAATGTTTCTGTTGAATAAAATTGATTTCATTAATTACTTTGACATTCTTGTAATACTATGTTTATATTCTTTCTAAAAGTCTAAAATAATAAATAATGAGTTGTTTTTAATAGGTGATTACATTGAAACATCCATTTGATCATATTTTTCGAATAATTGTCATACTTATTTCATCTATATTTTTGAAATGTATAAATAAAAATTATGAAGGGGTAATTTTGTCTTTTTGTTTGTTCATTAATGATTTCTACAAATTAAAATGAAATAACTGATTAATTAGTAGCATAGATATAAGAAATGGTATCTATACCTTTTATATTGTATAATTTGAAATTGTAATAATAATTTATTCAATATACACAAATTTGTATTCATGTTCTTTCCTTAGATCAAACTGAAAACTTAAAAGTCTCGATATTATTAAAAATAATTACATAAGAAAAAAATATAATACTTTTATTAGTAGGCTTAACAATGTTAAGAGTAATAATTAGTCAAAAAAAAAATTATATTAATAAAATTCAACATTCAATAACATTTAAATAATATATAAAAAAGAACATATATAATTTTTTAAAAACACTGCCATAGCCATTTGTTAAAATGTATAATTTGAACCAAAAAGAAGAACTATGGGAAAGGAAAGAATAAAAGGTATCAAACTAATTAAAAAACTAAATTAATTATGCAAAACCATTTTTACATTGAAAATACTAATTAAAATTTAATATAAAAAGTAAACTTACATTACTACGCAAATTCGGAGAAAATAATTCAAAATATTAATTTCTTTAAAAAAATCAAAAGATTTTTATATTTATTCCGCTAGCGCAGCCATACTCAACCTTTTTTTTATAGGGGCCACAAACACGTTTCAGTCACGGTAGCCCGGGCCGCAAGTAAAAAATAATTAAGTGTATAAATGAAAAAGTAATATCAACCTAATGAATTATTTAGTTTAATGTAAAAAAGAACTTTTAACAAAGATGCTTACTTACTTATATGTATATCTAATGAGATTTTTGGAATTGAGAGCATTTTTTTAAAACTTTATCAATATCTGGCTTGTCGTTGCATGCTACTCTTATATCATCCCAATGGGAATCTGTCAGTTTATTTCTATATACACTCTTTGTGTATTTCATCTTTGAAAAAGATGATTCGCACACATACGTTGATCCAAAAAATGTTAGCATTATTTGGGCACATCTTTGCACGCTTTTATATTTTTGGGGAACAATGCTCCAAAATTCCACATATTCCCTTTTTTCTTTGAAAATTACTTCCAGGTTGGTGTCATTTTTAAAATCAATAAATTCATCAAACAACTCCGAGTAATTACAATTTAAAACTGAAGCCAACTCAGAAATAGTTGGTGTCTTTAAATGCCATGGATTTTCTACAAGTAACAAACAATTTTTTATTTTTCTGAGATCTTGAAACCTTTTTTGAAATTCGTTTAATAGTGCAGTTATAAAATTTGAAATTATGGAGCAGTTTTCTTCTGAAATGTTAATACCGTCCTCTCTGGTTTTTATAATAGTTGGAAAATTGTGCAGCTGTTTCTTCTGTATTTCATTATAATAAATACTTAGCTTTTCCTCAAATGCAAACACTTTATTTGCCATATTGGACACTATGTTATTTTCGCCTTGTAGACTCTGATTGAGATTGTTTAGTTTTTCCGTAATATCACATAGAAAACCTAAAAGACTCCACCATTCATCGTTTTGTAATTCTGGGTACCCTTTATTATTTTGCTCTAAAAATAGGATTATTTCATGGCGTAATGAAAAAAACCTTTCCAAAACCTTTCCTCTACTAAGCCATCGCACCGAGGTATGCAAAAGAACGTCGCTGTGCTCACTTCCAAGTTCTTCAAGAAGGGTTTTAAATTTTCTGTGGTTCAGTTCTTTTGCTCGTATATAATTGACAATATTGATAACTGTTTTCATTACAGCTTCTATTTCTGGTTGTACAGCACGGGCCGCCAAGTTTTCTTGATGGATAATACAATGGAATGTTATTAAATTGCTGCAATTATATTTTTTCTTAAATAATGAAATGAATCCATTTTCGGATCCAGTCATTGAAGGACAACCATCTATACACAAACACACGATTTTTTGCACATCAATTTCATGATGTTCTAAAAAATTACAAATAGTATCAAGGTAATTCGTGCCTCGGGTTTGACCTTTCATTGGCAGTAATTTTAAAAAGTTTTCATGAATTTCATTGTTTTCTGTACAATATCTAGCAAACACCGAGCACTGCGATGTTGCTGAAATATCGGTGCTGGCATCAAATGCTAAACTGAAAAACTTGCATCTTCTTAGGTTTTTTAATATATCATCGGAAATAAATTTAGAAATGTCTTCAATACGCCTGGTGCAGGTTGAATCCGAAAGCTGTATTTTTTTATATCAGATACTATTTGTTTTTTGTTACTGTATTTATCAAAAAGTATATTAGCAGCACTAATAAAGCATTCCTTTACAATTTCAGCATCGGTAAATGGTTTCATATGCTTACCAAGAATGTAAGAAATTTCATATGATGCTTTTGTTACCGCCGAGTCTTGTGATAATGCCATGAACATAACATTTTGTTGCTCATGCAATGATCTCTTAAAAAAACTCAATTTCTCATTTCTCAAAGACGATCCGGGAGGAAACATTTCGTCGAAATCTTTATGTTTTGAAGTGAAATGACGAGAAGTATTGTATTTCTTCAATATGATACTTTCCCGACATATCAAACAAGTAGCTGCGTTGTTTTTATTTGGCACAACAAAATAATCAGATTTCCACTCATCTTGAAACAATCTATTTTCACTTGATATTTTTCTTTTATACTTCGACGACACTCCTGACATTATTTTGAAAATAATAGGTATACTTAATTTACATAACAAAACTATTATTTGGCAGAGGACACGGGTACGTACACAAATTTAGTTTAATAATTTAGATTAAATTTATAACAAGCTTAGTTTTGATCGACAATCAAAGCGACACGCACTTAGGTCCATGGATCTTACGGTCTGGCCACGCGCAAACACGAGCGGCGGGGCAACTTGCCAATTAGTAAAACACACGTCTCATTACACATGACAAGCAATGTTTAACTTCGCAAGTCGCCCCGCCGTCCGCGTTTGCGCGTGACAAGACCTTTAAGGGGATTCCCGCGCCGCGTATTCCGTATCGTTTGCGCAACCATAGATTAGGATAGTTTGCGTTTCCAATTTAAGCAAATTATTGATATCGCTCACATTCCCATACTTCCCGTTCAATTACCAACTCTTTGAAGGGCGCAAAATTTGAAGTTGTTTACAAATAAGTTGTAACTACCTAGTTTAATAATTGGGCCAATCAAAAAGCCTCCGCGGGCCGCAGGTTGAGTATAGCGGCGCTAGCGTATCATTTAACTTCTGCGCTTTCAGTTAGCGTATCATTTAATTTCAGCGCTTTATCATTTAACTTCATCGACTGACATCCCGGTTGAAAATTGAACAAAATCGCTTTGTTTGTACATGACACAAGACCATGAGTTAACCCCATCAAAACAAAGAATAAGGTTCTTTTTTACAGTATATAATATGATTCTCCATTGCTATTTTTGTTGCACTTTTCAGATATTCGAATACAATGTAATAGAAAGTAAGGTTCGGCAAGTTTCAATCTTTTGGGTAAGCTATATGAATTTGAAGGTAAAATAAAATAACCATGCTTTCATTTTTGAAGAATATTATACATTTAAGTACTAGCAATTTCACTTGACTAATAGGTCTAGCAAGATTTCACGTCAATAAGTATTGCCATACGATGAATTGTATAGGTGTAACACGTGTTGCCTTAAACAGGGTTTCAGCTCAACCATGCTCTCATGAATCATGATGTTCAAACAGCAAAAAAAGAGAGAGAGAAAAAAAAGAATGCAAGTTTTAGTATTTTATCATGCAGTTCTTTTTATAAATAGCGACACGATACATCATCATCGTCCAGACATTATCACTTGTATTTTCCGGAAATTCTTTTCATGAGCGTAGAGGATAGGAGAGAGAAATGAAGAATGTTGAGGGCAGCAAATTTTAACACTTAATGCATAAATATTTCATAATGTAGTCGATAAAACTGTAGTATTTGTAACTAAAATTAACATCACCACACCACTTGATATTGTATAATGTTATAAAATTTGGTAAAAGCAATATTATACAATATAAAATGTAAGACTTTAGTTAGATTGTTCAATATTGCAATGCAACTCTCAAATATAATACATTATAGTTTTCCTATAAAGTACTATAAAATTTTTCTATATTATTTAATATAATTTCCCAATATCATTCAATGTAGTTTTCTTATATTATACTACATAGTGCCCATATATTCAATGCAGTTCTCCTATATTATACTATGTAGTTTCTATGTATACTATCTTCTGTATTAATAACTAGCTGGTACCCGTCGCGTTGCTGCCACTGAAGAAATAATTTTGGAAATATCGTTCGAAATTTATAATGTATGTCATGTTTAATTAGGAATGATAGAAAGAATATTTATTTTCTTATAGGAAATGAAAACATTCATTGAAATTGAAAGATATATAAAGAAGACGCGTAAATATTATTTATTCTACTTTTTAAACTTTATTATAGCACAATTTAGAGTAGGCAATTTTTCCCCTTGATCAGTAAAAAAGAAATAAGTTTCTTGGCTATCCAACTCGTAAGCCTCTAGTATACAACTGGTTATGGGAAAAACATGGATTTTTTAGATTGAGCTCTCACACTTGAACTGATTGAACTTATACCTTGTTGATGGTCATTGAGAATGAAAGTCTAATAGGGAACTGCAGTCGTTTGAAATCAAAAGGAATGTTGGTGGGAATAACGAGAATGCCTGGTTTGAGCACATTTTCTTTAATCGACGTTCCTTTAAAAGATAGTTGTCAAAATTCTTGCCTCATATTGGTCTTTTGATTCTGATACTCGTCATGTAAATGTCTTTGGATTCTGATCAGTTAGCATATAAATGTTGTCTTTCGATTCTTGCCCATATTGATCTTGAGACTCTGAAACACTTGAATTTGCAGTTTGCAAACGATCTGCTTAATTGCTCTCTTGTCATTCTTCATTTGTTTGAAAAACACAAATTGGCTTGTTTCTAAATATTGCGCTATTAGCTCTATTAAATGACGAATGTATGGGAATATATTTTTTGTCGGAGCAATCAACACGATATACATCTGTATAATCGAAATATCGTTTGTAAATTCACTAAATAAATAATAAAATTACTATTTGAAATTGGAAAATTTCCATTATACACTGATGGGAAAAAAAATCCCAACACTAGGAAGGAGCTGTGCTAGATAAACGAAATTTGGTAGGCGTGGTTATACATCTGAAAGATGACGTCGATTCAAATTTCGAGCTACGCGCGTAAGTGTGGCGCTAGCAGCGACACTATGAACATGCAAATGAGGTTTGCTTTAAATAAGCGTTGTAAGGTTCGTGATCGTTATTTACAGTTGAGATTTGACGTAGTGGGTTAATGTTAGTCAAGGATGCCTCTGAGAAGACGAAGAAGCCATTATCAATATCTCACCGAGTTTGAACGAGGTCGTGTTGTAGGGCTACGAGAAGGTGGGTTTTCTTTCCGCGATATTGCTGAGAGACTTGGCAGGAATGTATCCACTGTGCATAAGTATTGGCGGCACTGGTCAAGGGAACGCCTGCCAGGTTCCAGGCGGCCACGTGGTACTACTGAGAGGGAAGACCGTCGTATTCGGCGTATGGCTGTGGCTAATCGTACTGCGTCTGCAGCTGAAATTCGAGCTGCAGTTGGCACCACAGTGACACAACGAACTGTTACAAATCGGTTACTTCAAGGACAGCTCCGAGCCAGACGCCCTGTACAGTGTACCCACTGACTCCAAACCACTGCCGTTTGTGACGTGAGTGGTGTCAAGCTAGAGCTCATTGGAGGACGAAGTGGAGATCTGTTGTGTTTTCTGATGAAAGCCGGTTCTGCCTTGGTCGCAGTGATAGCCGTTTGTTGGTTAGAAGGAGGCCAGGTAAACGCCTGCTAGTGACCTGTCTGCGACCTACACACACAGGGCCTACTCCTGGAGTTATGGTTTGGGGAGCAATTTCGTATGACAGCAGGAGCACTCTCGTGGTTATCCCACGTACCCTGACTGCAAATTTGTACGTAAGTCTAGTGATACAACCTATTGTGCTGCCATTCATGAACAGCATTCAAGGGGGTGTTTTCCAACAGGGTAACGCTCGCCCTCATACCGCTGTTGTAACCCAACATCCTCTACAGAGTGTCGACATGTTGCCTTGGCCTGCTAGATCACCAGATCTTTCTCCAATCGAGCACGTATGAGACATCATTGGACGACAACTCCAGCGTCATCCACAACCAGCATTAACCATCCCTGCATTGACCACCCAAGTGCAACAGGCATGGAACTCAATCCCACAAACTGATATCCGACACCTGTACGACACAATGCATGCACGTTTGCATGCTTGCATTCAAAATTCTGGCGTTTGCACCGGTTACTAATGTACCAACATTTCACATTTGAAATGGCTCTTGTTGCCAATGGCTTTACCTTTGATCTTGAAACTTTAATCAATTAAATATGTTACCTAGACAAATGTATTCCTAAAATTTCATTACTGTACAATAATTTTTTCTTGATGTTGGGATTTTTTTCCCATCAGTGTATGTAACTTATCTTTATCAGCATTGATAATCATAATTTTATTTTGTATATGTGAGATAAACTAAGAATAATAAGTGCTGCTTGCTGCAGACAAAATTGTGAGCACGTTGAATAACAACATTCCTGTGTAGAAGACATTGACTAATATCAATCATAAAATTTTTATTTTGTTTGGTATATGTGTGATTAATTCCAAATGTATGTGTCTTTTATTGTTTTATTTTTGCCACTTACCAATTTAAAAATATAATCTTCTCGGAAGTGTAAGCAATAGGTTTTACCATGTTTCATCGCAATCGGTTGAACAGTACCCTAATAGCACACAAATATTGTTTGACATTGATCTATATTCGCAATATTGTTTAAAATTGCGAAATATTGTTTAATATCGCATAATATGGTACACTATTGTGCGATAGGCTGTGCTACCTTGGTACGGCAGTGTATTGGATACGAATAATCAAAAATTCATTTTTATATAACAAATTTAATAACTGTACTATGCCTATAACCTTCGCGAAAGGGCAAGCAATGAGTTGACCAATTGCATAGAAATCGGTTGAATAGTGCGGCAGCCCATAAAGTACGTACAAATAACAATTCATTTTTATATAATCGATTTATTTATTCTTTTAGAATCGTAATGCTTGGTGTTTTTTGAGAATTGTAAGGGAAGAAACTATTTTTTTTTGTATTTTTCGCGATTCATTTAATATTCGTTCAGAATTCTCAAGATTAATGTTTGAAAATGTGATTAAAATATTTTCTCTTAAAATGAATTAAAAACAGGAATAAACAGGATTTATGCAATAAAATCGCTGATATAGTTGAATTAATAATTTTTTTAAAGTTAAAATTCCTAACCTATAGGATTGGTTTCCCTAAAACTTTCTCGCATACTCTCTAATTAACTATAAACTATTACCTCAAAGAACTACTTACACAGCATTTGCGTATAATAACTGCGAAATATTAACGTCAAGCTTTAATTTAGCATCTTTACTGAATCTGTTATGTCTCCTTGGCGAGTTACATGGTGGTTAATCCATGGTTAACAGATGCGGTAATAGATCAGAAAATAATTTTTATACATTAAATAATTGTATTATGCCTATAACTTTCGCTTAAGAGCAAGTAATATATTATCGAAGTTTTATCTCAATCGGATGAGCGGAACGGCGGCGCATAAGGTAAGAAAAAACAAAAATTCATTAATCCGTGGTTAATAGATGAGGTAATTAAGTCCAAAAGTAATTTTTATACATTAGATAATTTTACTATGCCTATAACCAACCCCTTAAGTGCAAATAATAACTAGTCAAAGTTTCATCGCAATCGGATGAGCGGTACGGCAGCGCATAAGACATACTGACAAACATTGACTTTTAAGGCCTTATCACACGGTGAAATTTCGCCAGCACTTTTCCGTTTCTACGCTCAAAAACCGGTCAAGCAAGTTTCATAATCGACAACTGTTTCGAACCAGCTCGAAAATCTTGTCGGAAATATGATCCGCAAATGAAATTCAACCAATCATGTGAAACTTTGAAGTGACGTCACACAAGTGACGTTACTTTCCTTGTCGTTTGCTGACGGAAAGTGCCGAAGATATTTGGCCGTGTGATAAGGCCTTTAGTTATATAGATTTATTTCCATTTTTCACCTGAGGAAAGAATGTGTTACTTAATTTTTGAAGGGAAAAAAATTGGTAATAATTAGACTTCCTAAATTTTTCACTTATTCTACTGCAAAAACTACTGAATCTTCCAGAAAATAAGCAGAAAAACTCAAATTATTCCAAGAGTCTATTCAGGAAAAGTAGTGGCCAAGAAATGTAAATCCATACACTCCTGTATACTCCATCTCATACATACAGCGTTTTATATTTTAATTGAATTCCTAGGATCTTTAATCCATTGTATCTCACAGCTTAATAATAATGGTCCAAATTTTGTTTTAAGCTTCATAAAGTAAATATAAGATTTTCAATAAGATTTACTGAAAGATACAAACCTGTTGTTGTTACTTACGGAGCCACTGGACAAGCCCGCTGTTACGAAAACAATGATTTAAGCCGATAGGGTAGGTCTCGATTTTTTTCAGTAACGCCCTCTTGGGCCAAGAGTACGACTTAGCCACTCAGGCGTCACAACCCTTTTTACGAGGCGGACTTCATTCATTCATTTTTATTCACTCAACCATGGATCGTAATTTAAAACCTAAATAAGAGAACGATCACCTCTGAACCAGTACCCCCCCCCCCAGTCGTATTACTGTCGACAGGGAGGTCATTGTGACCTCGAGAGATTTATACGTGCGTCAGTCACCACCACACATAGGGAATCCTCGGCTGGAAGGTTCGAATTTGCAGCCTAACGAACACGAGTCCAACGCCCTACCAAACAGGCTATCCCGGACTATGCTATAAACCTAAATTAAAGATATAATAAGTAAGTTGGTTGGAAATTAAATGTTGACTAAATTATTCTACCATTTTTACACTATAATTCTGAATGTTTTGAGTATTAAGCTGAAATAATATCACATATTAAGGATTTTTGAAGTTCTTCTTTGCTACTGTAAAATTCTATTCAAATCTAACTTAGAAGATGAAATATTTTATTAGTACATTATAAAAATATTTAAAAAAGTATATATTAATCAAAAAATTTAAAACAATATTTTTAAATGAAGAAAAGTACTCAATTATATTAAATAATTTTTTGAAAATTTCATTCTTTTAAAAATAAATACATTTTAAAAATAAACAAGTTTGATTTCTAAGTTCTTAAAATTATAATTTTTGCCAAGAAAAAAAAAGATGTTCAAAAATATTGTCAGGGCAATAAGAACGCGGAGACAAATTGCTCCTTACAAAATTTCGACCTTGTCGTCTGAGGATTCTTTCAAATATTTTTGAATGATTAACTATAAAATAGCCTCAACTGACAGTGGAAAGTTTATATAATTTCTAAAAATTACGAGTTTTGCAAAAAATAAAAAAGTGAGAAATCCACAGAATGCTTTTCAAATATTAGAGAAATAGATGAAATTAATATTGAAAATAAAAAAAAGTAGCGACAAAAGATATTAACTTTCGTAACTAAGTGTAAAAGAATCTACGAAAAACATGCATTGATATTGTGCTCATGACTTAATTCAGGAAGATAAACCATAATTTAATGCATGGTATGGAATTGTACAATACACACTACAACTAATTTCATATTAGTATAGAACTGTAAATAAATATACTGAAATAAATAAATATTCACTCTTATCATCATAAATTACGAAATAGCTGATTGTTCTATAATAGTATTATTTAAAAATTCATAACTCTGTGAGATTGGTCGCAGAAAATATTTTTTTTTTAATTTAAAAATTTGCATTTGAAGAATATCTCCCTGAATATAATTCTTTATGAACAAAAGACTGCATAAAGTTTAGAATTCTTAATGTCTATTGATTTAAACAATATAAAATATTATCATATGTGTAATTGTAATCTGTTTGAAACTAAAAGTAAAAGCTGAAATTTAAACTGATCAGAATTTTTTTAATTGAATTATTCGTTGGGATATTGCATAAAGAATAGATATAATTACATTGTAATGTATACGAAACGTTAATATATTGAACGACTCTGATTTCTTTATTCCATTTCCAAACTCTCTAAAAATGTTTGATTTCAGCCAATATATTTTTATTTTAACGAAAATTTACACAATTTCGCTTCAATTTAAAGCTCAAGTTTTACATGAGGAAGTAGAAAAATAGAGAGATACACAGTGCATGAAAAATAACTGTGTATGGCTTCTTTAATAGTATAAGTTATAAGACTATCAAAATTTAAAGTTATATATTTTATTAAAGAATAAGATATAAGTATTTAGTTAAATATTTTGTTAAAGAATAAGGTATTATAAGGTAAAATGTTCACTAAAAAATTTTTTTTTGCTCGATTTAAATATATGACTGAACTAAGTGTAGTAAACCAGTTTTCTTAAACATTTCTGAAAGCCAGTATTCACCATCCCATTCTAGCATATTGTTGTACAAAAATAATGTGACATGTCTTCAATAGACTGTTTATGAGAAATATCTGTTTCATTCCACACTTTTCAGGGATAATGATGAAAATATTATTGAACAAATATGTATTTTAAACCGTTTAAAATGCTATATTTTGAAAGATAAAAATCAAATAAACATGTACCTATTTTCTGAATTTTGATATTTATTCAAATATATATACGTGTGTGTTTTTAATTTCCAACAATAGATCACACTGTCTTCTTGAAATTCAAACCACTCTCATTGTTTGAGGAAACAATCATGTAATTTTTTTTTCGATTGGCAAAATCACAAAGAAGAAAGGTTCTGTTTAATATATGTGTAGCTTACAAGATGAACAGAAAAGCAAAATTACATTATAGAGAAGGTTAGAATGTAGATAAATGAGATATTTTCAGAATTAATAATGCTTTAATCTTATGAACTGATCTGCTTTAGAATGGTTATGTGTACTATAAAACAGAACATAAATAAAACTTATACCATAATAAGGCTCTAATGTTTGTAATTTTGGCAAAATTTGTTCAGTAAAAAAACAATTTATATCTTAACAGTTTATCTGAAACTAAGTATAATCAATATTAACAGTTAAGTAGCTAGTCTACAGAGACAGCTAGACTGAAATAAAGTTGTAGAGAGAATAATGATACTCCATATTCATTTACTTAAACAAAAAAAACAATTCCTTTATTTTGCTCATTAGCGCTAAATCTGTTTAGAATTAAAAGAAAATTAAAAATTTTCATGCTCAATTTCAGTTTTATAAAATGCAGAATATGTTATTAGAAAGAAAGACTAACATTTGTAATTATTTCCTATTTATAAGGTTTTAATACAATTTGCAATTTAATTTGTGAGAAACATTAGATTAAGAAGAGAAAATTTAAGCATTTAGAATTTTCACTACAATAATTTCTAGAAATTCTTGTATACAACAAATAAGAAATTTAATATCATGGAAAAATTTAATCATGTCATGAACTGATCTCCTTTAGAAAAATTTTGAGCTTTATAAAACAAAACATAAATAAGGCATTTAAAATAAGAAAGCTTTGATGATTGTCTATTTGACAGACTTTTGCTCAATTTTAAACAACTTATTTCTTCACGATTTAATTGAAATTAAGTATAATCAATATTCATGGTGAAGCAGCTGCTCTACAGAGGCGAATAATAAGCAATAAAGTCAAATTTCAATATATATTCATTTACCTACAAAGAAAAAATTTACTATATATTTCTCAACTATTTGATTATATTTGTTTTGAATTGAAAACATAATCAAAACTTGCATTACAATTTCAGTTACTAAAGCTGTAGAATATATTATGAGCAAGAAAGATTTTTATATGTATTTTTTTCCAATTTATACTGTTTTAATAAAGTTTGCAATTAAAATTTTGAACTCCAGTAGATTATGAGGGGTAAATTTAAGCATTTGGAATTTTTAATTCAAATGTATTTCGACAAGTTTTTACAAGCACCAAATAATAAAAATTTTAATATTGACATCAATTTTATTTCACAATTATTAAATGACTTTCAAATGCTACATTCAAAATAAATCTAATGAAATGATACATTAAACAACATTAAGACATACACCATAAAAGCTAGGTAATATAAGAATGTAATCGGTGATACAAAATTATTTCTAGCAGCATGAATCTAAACAAAACATTCTGAAGCATTTGGAATTTTCAATTCAAATGTATTTCAAAAAATTCTTATTAACACCAATTAATAAAAATGTTAACATGGATATGAATTTTATTTCACAATTATTGAATAACTTTCAAATGCTACATTCAAGATAAATCTAATGAAATGAAACATTAAACAACATTAAAACATACACCATAAAAGCTAGGTAATATAAGAATGTAATTGGTGATACAAAATTACTTCTAGCAGCATGAATCTAAAACAAACATTCTGAAGCATTTGGAATTTTCAATTCAAATGTATTTCAACAAATTCTTATAAACACCAAATAATAAAATTTTTAACATGGACATGAATTTTATTTCACAATTATTGAATAACTTTCAAATGCTATATTCAAGATAAATCTAATGAAATGATACATTAATCAACATTAAGACATACACTATAAAAGCTAGAAAACATAAGAAAAAAATTGGTGATACAAAATTATTACTAGCAGCGTGCATCTAAACAAGACATTCTGAATTAAAATCTCAGTGTTTTTATAACAACTGGAGATATTTAGAATGTTTTTTTATTCACCATTTCTCTATTTTTGTTCTTATTCCATGTTGCATGATTTTTCAACACATGCTATCATAATCTGTTCAAAAAACATAAATACAATATACATTTCTAAACTCTCACATCGATATATGATCCTGAAAATGCAGTAATTTTATGATATTAATAAAAAAATAATGATCTCAAGTCATAAAATACACCATTTGACATAATTCCAATAGAGAAAGTAATCATTGAATTAAAAAAATTGAAATGATAATGTCAATATAAAAGCCCAAGTTTTCTGAAAAATTACTAAATAAGAAAAAAAAAATACTAACTGTACAAATAAACCAGAAATTGTGCAGAAATATATTTATTTAACCTAAAAGGATATTAAAATGTTAAATTATTACTTAGGAAAAAATGGCAATTTTGAGCATTTTAAAATTTTTAGACGAACTATTAAACAATATATAGCCGTATTTTACAACAATTTCTTGGCTTTCATTAACTTTGTTACTTTAATTAGATTAAATTAAATACTTCACGATTGACATTCAAAATTATTTAGCTACTATACATTGCTCTATATTATAGAAATTTCACTTTTTATACGATTCATTGACTACTTTTCCAAGAAAATAAATTTTGTATAAATTTTTTCGTTTAAAATATCCCCCCAAAAATATACAGTTTAAACGAAGCGTTTTAAAATGAACAAATGATCCCCAATCAAAAGTTATTCAAGATTCAAATAGGATTGAAGACTGGGTGGCAAACCAGTTTTTCCGATTCCTTCTGGGAGCCATTGTGCACTCTCATAAAGACTCCTCCGTATCGTTGTCCTGCAGTAATGCTGCAACGACCGTGGCTCAGCAATTGCATGGAACTTACCGATGGCTTTTGAGTAAAAGCTGGAAAGATCTCCAATGACTTCAGGGCTCACAGCATTTGTAAAAACTTCCTTGATCTCTTCAAAGGTTAGGAAACTATCTGGAACAGAATTCCAGAACAGCCCCAATCCATTACAAACAACAGAAAAATGTTCAATTCTGTTTAGTTCACCAGGTGTATGTTGAGTCAGCGATATGTAAGCACAATATGTATGGAGCAAAAGGGTTCGTCTTCTGAAACTCCTTCTGCGAAGAACGTTCTGAAAATTGCTGTTTTCCAGGTATCTTCTAAAGAAAAAAAATAAGGAAAATAAATAAAAGTATATTTGCATTCATGAATTCTAAATTAGATCTATTTTGAAATTAGAACTCAAGAACTCTTTCCATAACGACACAAACTTTACTCTATTTTTAATTAATGATAATAATTTTGCATTTATACCTTCTTATTTCAGAGTTTAAGAAATATTCCAGAATATATCCCGAAATATCAAACTTACATCTTGACTCTTGAAGCACTTTTTATAACTAAAGTAAATCTAATGGTAAAGAACATCGATAAGGCATTTACTTTGAGAAAGTGCAATTTGGAATATTAATATATTAATTTTCCAAATAAAACACAAGGAAACTTACATTTAAAGACACTTTACAAGAAACTCGTATTTTTGAAAAATGCAAAAGAAAATAATGATCAAAATATAATAAAGCGACATTTAGTAAAACCTATGAATTAAAACTTAAGAGTAATTAACCATAAATAAAAAAATGCCCAAACTTCTTTTTTTAAATATTCAATACGTAAAAAATTCAGAACGTCTTGCTCAATTGAAATAACGGAAACTCCAGTTGAAAAAAAAAAAAAAATCCCATTGTAAGTGACTAAAATGCTTTTTAATTTAAATATGAAAAAAAAAAACAGCTTTATTTTTTTTAATTATATAATGGCTCCTTTTAAAATGTCTATGTTTGGATTTTTGATTAGTCTCATTTTTTGAAAACTCATGTTCGTCTATTTCTTCTTTTTTTTTTCCCATTTAAATTTAACCTGTTAGCCGGGTAATTATCTCATATTCAATTCGTTTTGTATTGAAATATTTCGTCATCTTTACTTAACAGGTTAAATATAAAAAATAAGGTATATTCGTTTAAAACTCTTTCAAATGCTTTAAAATTATTTTACTTAAAATATACCCTAAATAACTCATAAATTTTACAACAATTCTATTTTTTAAATTTTTTTCAGAATAATAACAACGAATTCCATTTTATTTGCTCTTTGCTAGAGATGCATAATCCACAATTTTTTGAATAACAAATAATTTTGCTATTGTTATTTTTCAATATTTTTTTCCAAATATGTTATTTCAATCATATTATTAATTAAAAATTATTAATTAATATTAAATTTTTTAATTGTAAGTAATATTTAATTTACTAATTTAAGTAACGTGTGATTGAATTAATTTATCTATTTCAGCTTACTTTTTTAATTTGATTTTTTTCATAACTATTTACTTAATTTATTTACTGAAGCAAATCATTTTCTAAAGAAGTTGAATTAAAAATAGATGTAATTTCTTTAAAATACTTGCTATAGTTTTATATTCTACCAATAGATGTCGCCAGCAGTGACCACAATAAGTGCAATCACAACGTCATGTCACAAGCAATTTAATATGATCTATAGTGCGTTGTCAAATGAGAATATCGGATAGTCAAGGTCACTGGTATTAAGTAAAGTGGTGATTTCGCTCTGTCACCGCTCCCATAAATTTCAGTAATATGCAATTCAACGATATGGACAGGTTATTCTCGGAATGATACGATTATTCCAAGAATAACCTGTCCGTTCACTTGCAAGGCTATTCACAGATTTCTCTTTTTCCCTTTACGCGTTAAGGGAAGGAACCCTCAAGCATCACAATCCCCGATAGTTCAAGGAGTCGATACTCCTTTTATTTAGCGGAGTTCCAACTATCGGAGAATCTTAAGGCGGGCTGCACGTTCCCTCTTGCGGTTTTCAGAGATGTCGTCTCAAGTCGCTTAAGTTTTGATAGCGTAATGTCAATACAGTGAGTTACACATTCGCGGCCTTAGATTGAAAGGAATCTGACTTTTTTTTTTATTGCCTTTCCACTTACAGCATATTTTCCTATTGCCGACTTAATTAACAACAAAAAAAAAAAAAAAAAATTGATACATTTTTCAGATTTTAAGGCAAAAATATCAATAATGAGGAAATTCGAAATTTATTTTACTTGAATTTGTAATGCAGTTTTTGATCATTCTATCTTATATCTGCTGTTTTTTTATAACGAAGAATTATCAGCTTATATGATGAGGTTTCATGGTATAATAATCTGAGAATGATTAATTTTATATTCATAAAGTAAAACGGCAATTTCTTTCTTTTTTTGAGGTGATTATTTTCCACTCATTGCACAACCATGAGGTCTTATATTCTTTTTTTATTAAATATATTTTGAAAAAAAAATTTTACCCTGTAAATATTTCTCATACAAAATAATTCTTTTATGGATGTGATCTTAGTAAATGAATTATTCCAAGTACAACAAATTTTACATTCTTTTTAAAGGCTTTTTTGTTTATTCTTTAAAAACTATTTTTGAAAAGAAACATTTTTTTCGCTATAATGTTTGTTTGAAATCTCATTTCGAAGGATGGATGACCTAATATATTTATGCATTGCTCTGAAATGAAATTTCTTTTAAAATTGAATTTCCCCATTTCCTACATTGTTTAATATTTTCTGCATTGTTTACTACTTTGAATTGTCCCATATTGGGCAAGATATTGCTTTCCCCTTCTGCAGATCTTCCGCCCAGTAGAAATGCTAATTAATTCCCAGCCACTCGCAAGCCGTGTCAGTGTTGCTTCTCGCGTCGAATTTTCGATTTGTGAGAAGAATAGATCCTATTTTTTTCTATTTCTGAGAAAAAAATTTAAATTGCCTTATACTTTGAAAATGCAGCAAATCTCTGAGGGAATTGGAAATCGTGTTTCATATAACGCTGCATAAACTTACGTCGGACGTGGTTTTCTGTAAAACAAGCCCATTTCAAGACAGACGAAAATATGTTATTTCGCCCTCTTCAGTTGTTTTTAAGATGAGCGCAAGCAATTTTTCTCTACTTTGGATTTTGCCTTCTAAATTGGAAAAGACAATCGTGTTTTTTCGCCATTGCCGTCTCTCAACATGGTACCTTTGACAGTGATGATTTGGAAAGACAGCAGGTAGTTCGGATGGAGTAATTTGCGCTGACTAATGAATTGCTTATCATATAAGCGATTTAAATGGGAAAGGTCGCTTTCGAAAAAACAGAAAATCTTTCTTAAAATTATTATTATGGATGCAAAATTTTATAAATACTTATTTTCAAAAGTAAAATAAAGCGTGTTTGAATATCTTACAAAAATTGTGATTAAATATTCAAGAAATATATCGATTGACATCAAAGTAATAACTATTTTGCTTGTTTCTCCCTCACCTTTTGCTTCTTTTTTGTATTAAAAAACCCTACTTTGCATCAAAGTTTATCCATAATATAAATACTTCGAAAGAAATTTCATTGTTCAAATTAGAAATTTGCATCTGTTAATACCTAAAGAAGGTTTTGCCATAGTTAAATTTTGACATAATTATTGCAAGATTTTCTCTACACTTTTTTTTATTTTAAAATATTCAACAGTTTTTTTCTTCTTCGTAGAGCTATAATATTTTATGAAGAACAAATAATAAATGCTCAATGAGAATATTTTATGAAGAGATACAGAAATTTATTCTTATATATTTTTACAGAACAACATTCATAGTTCATTCTGTTTTTTAGTAATACTTGTGGCGCAACAATTCACTCGGGGAATACTCAGGGGAAAAAATTTAAATGAATCTGATTTTAAGGAAACTGGGATCTGCAAATAATTACACATAATCGCTGACAAACTATTTGTAATTCCAGTTGAAAAAATGGTTATTTATGAACTTTTTAATGATATAAAGTAAAATGGTATGTGGATTTGCTTAATGTATTGCTTATTTAATTGCATCGCTTAATTAATTTCCGCAATAATTTGACCTTCTTTTGACGCATTACAAAAAGTTAGAAGAGTTAGTTGACGAAAATTTTGTTTAGAATTCTTGATATAAATATTTTAATGCCTTTAAGTTGCCGTGTTTTTCGTGAATTAAAAGAGACAAAAATAGGTGAAATAAAACAATTGAACCTAATGCTGTCAAATTTGATTTGTACTTCTATTTGCAGAGTAAATGTTCAATAAAAAAATTCAAAATTGGAATTTTTATTTAAATAGAATTAATTGAAATTTCGACGCATCGAAAATTTCCAACTTTCTTTCTTTCCCCTCATTTTGATATAAATTGAACCGAAAAAAAAATTGATTGAATTGAAAAAATTGAAGCGAATAGAAAATAATATATAAATTACAGCTGCAAAATAATTTTCGAAGTTATTTGAAAAATGTGATGGCTGAAATAATTAAATATGAAATTTATTAAAAATAAATTCGCATTCCAATGAGAAAGGTTGAACGAGGGGATGAATATTCGAAAGTAATACATGAAATTTAGAACATTCATTCTGTTTCATTAAAATTTTAAAAAATATTTTAATTTAGTTTGTGATTTATTGTCATATTAGTTAAAATAATTAAAAGAAATGTCATCAAAATCAAAAATTTTATTTGTAGCATTATTCATGTATTATTATATTCGGGATATTCTTAGGATATAATAGAATTTTCCACTTTTTTTAAAGATATAAGTTGGTTTGGAACAAATTACTGTTCAATGAAAGTCAAGTTGAAAATTTGTAGAAATATATCTACAGAGGAGAACTTGATTGCAAAGTGGCATTTGTGACGATGTCCTTGCAAAAAATGTCTTTATATATACTACCAAAATTCTCCCCTTGCATAATGTAGCGTTGAATAATTTACGGTATAGGAGTGAGGAGATGGATGCAGAACACATGGTTCACACAGTCGGGCTGTACCGTGAACAATTTTCTTTGATTTAAAAAACGTTAATTGATGTCTGTTGAAGATTACAATGAAACGGAGAATCATGGTCGTAACAGAGTGAAAATGTGCTATTAATACTAAATACTTGAGGCAGAAATTCTTTCAAAGTAAATTTGAAGTAATTAAATAAAATGGGTTGAATTTTGCCATTTTATTACAGGTGTGGTTTCAGAAAAAGAACAAAGAGGAAATCAGGTTAAGATATTAAACACAAAAATGTTCACAAAAATTGCAAGTAAAAATATATTCTTTTCAAAATATCTGCCTAAATTATATATGATTAAAAAATTCGGAGTTTAAAAAAAATATTAGCATTATAAAAATTGTTAGTATCATTCATCATATATAACAATATTAAAAAAGTTTTTATTCTTAACAAATTAGAAATTAAATTCTTTTTGAAACTTTCGCAACTTAACTAATCCAAAGGAATTATATTTTTCCCTAGGAAAAAAATACATAACAGCTATTTTATTCTTTTAAACTGTTAATCAATTTGTATAAAACTGGTCTTTTGAGTTTTACCCTGAAAGCTACAAGATAAAGACAGTATTAAATTTTTGAGTTTAAGTAAAATACTATTAAACTTAGAGGAAAAGTACGTATGTCCTTACGTACAGTCCTTATGAAAACAAATCAATCTATTTTATAAAGTTTTATAAACTGAGCAATAAAATGTAATGATGAATTAACGAGATCATGAGCAAATGTTAAATATATGAAAATTTTGTGAAGGCATTTTTTTTTTTTGTATGAGCTAAAATTTTTGAAATTCCATTTAAGTGGAAGATATATAGATGGAGATATCTAGTAAAAGTTAAAGACAAATATTTGCATTATTTTTTGAACATTCAAATGTGCTGGGAATAAAAACCGAGGGTATCGAAAAATAGCTATAAATACTTTTTACAGCTATTTTAGGAATTATTAGGAATCCAAGAAAAGAAAAGCGCAATCGACCCTAAAAAAAAAGATTTCTACAATTTTGAAGTGGAGTCATAGTAAGAGTTTCAAAAAATTGAAAAAAAAAAAAAAAAAATCTTAGATTTTAGAGATAGATTTTCAAGAAAATGAAAAATTAGGAATCGTGAGAATGATAGTAGTAAAATGAATACGGGCTGGATAATTGAAACAAAATGAGAAACATTAAAGTTGCATTAAATAAATTATGCACTGAATTTATATATATTGTTAAAATACTTTGAATTTATATATATTGTGTTTTGCAAGTGATGCACATAAATAAGCGGCAGATTTTTGAATTAAATATAAATCATACAAATCGAATGTAGATGTAAGGAAATTATTTTAATATAATAATTTTTACATCTTCTGAATAGGATTCTTTGATTTAGGAAACGATTAAAAAATTGTATAAAGAATCAGAGCAAAAATTTTGGATGAACATTAGTAAAACCAAATTTGAAGGTTGCTTAATTGATATAAACATATTCTTGTTATGATTCCCAATAGCATTAATTTCGGTTTATATTCTATATAGCTAAGAGAAATGTGGAAAATATGAAGCCATTTCATTTGGAACATTTAAATCCTACTTTTTGCAATCATAATTTTAAAAAGGATGAATCTGTCTGTTTATGCCAAGCTTTAGAAGACTTATGCGTTTAAATATAAAATAAGTACCGAAAATTACTGTCGCCGAAATAAAGTTACGCTTCATATCTCACTAAAAATTTATTCCATCAGTTTGAAATTTTCAAAAATGTAGTGAAAAAATGTATTTTTTGCTCTTTTTCTTCCCTTTCGAAAATAATTTTCAATTTTGAACTCAAAATTGAAAGATCCTAGTGTTATTAAATATAGGAATGCCCTTATATTATATTTTCAAGCCTTTATGTAAATATATTTATACCAAAAGCTTGATTACTTTTTTTTAAAGTTTATCAAAGAATTATCGAGATATATCCACCTCTATTAAAGAACAAAAGCCTAGACTGGCGAGTTTACATCATTAGGATGTAGAATTTAACCTTTCAACTCAAAATATATTTTAAATTAATTATGTAGATAAAGGAAAATAATCATTGGAGACATAGATTTTTAAATTTAATAATGTTCCAAAAATTTATTTATTTCCATTAAATATTACATAAAATTTTACAGAAAAATAAATAAATCTGTAGCATCATTTTAGAGTGTTAATATTTCTAAACGTTTTTATATAATATTTTTAATGAAAAGACAACTTGTGACATAGTGGCTTTTATAAAAATCTGAAAATAAGAAAAGATATGTAGTAATCAATTTAATTATAGAAAAATATTTGAAGTTTTAGTTTGAAAAATCAAAACCTTGAATAGAAAATATATTTTTTCCTTTCCAAAATGTGGCATTTTTTTCGAAAAACAAATTCGGATTAGAGTTTAGTTTAGAACAACATATTACTAACGTAAAAAAGTTGGTAATGTAAGAAAGTTGGAGAGAAAAGAAGGGGGGAGGGAGAGAGAAGTTGTCAGTCAGAAAGATACGATAACGAAATTGTTAAGAAACCCATTTTCCCCATCTGGGTGATTGGGAAGGAAAGGAAGTGAAAAATGCCCGTTTCTTTGAATACTGTCTGACATAATGCTGATTTTTTTTTAAAGTAATCTTTTGCGGAATAGAGATAAATTTTAGAGAAACCATACTCAGATTATTTAGAAGCCCAGAGGGAGAAATAATTTTTGTTTTGATACGGTTCTGGTTGTTAATAATTAAATGTGTCAGATCTCGAGAATTTTTTGAAAAAAATCTTTAAACTAATTAAAGCATTTTTACTACATTGAATTCTAAAAATTATTCCCCGAAATTAGGGATAAAGATTTAATACCTGAAACAAACAAAAAACGTATATATATATATTTGTGTAATTTTTATATGGGGTGATATTACGTTTTGCTCAGCTATTAAAATATTTATATCAGTTGTTTCGTGTGTGTGGTTATTTTTAAGAATAAGTAGAACTGATTTAATTTCATAGTACCGAAAAAATAGTATTGTTGGAATATTTTATAATCGTTAATGAATCAAAATCTTAATCTCTGCATTTTTATTAATTTTTACTAACCACATTTCTTTATAATATTTACTAAAATGTTGCGAATAGTATGTTTGCTTCTTCATTAAAATAAGATTTTACCGTATTAAAAATTTTTTCGTTAATAAACTTATTCTACTACTCTATTCTGCAAGCTTACCGAAGAAACACTTAGGCTTTGAGCTTTTTTCACAATTTTCTATAGGTTAAATTTCCTGCAGCATTTTCAGTTTTAATCTGTAGATATTTGAGTAATCTTTCTTGTGTGATTTAAAGCAATTGAAAATATTTGAGGCAGCATTCAATCAAAAATTCTAGAATACATGCAATAGCATTATACAAAAAGCAACAAATTTAAAATTATTAACAAGAATCCATCCAACTGTGATTTAAACACGTTTTTTAAGATTGCTTTATCAACTTTCTTTTTTGCATAACATCGTATTGCCTGAAGAGATCTTACATTTTAGCTTTATTTAACATTTTTTTTTTTTTACATTAAGTAATCAAAGTCATATTTTAAGAACATTTTTTAATTTAAATCTACAATAATCACAATCAAGATTTGCGAATCAAATATAATGTAAATTCCCCAACGGTTTTTGAGTCATTCTTAAAAAATTATCAATTTCAAGTTTGGTGAACAATAAAATGAAATGATTCTGACTACATTTTTTTTATTTTTAAATAAAGCTCTTAAAAGTGCAAGAGGTCGAAAATAAAATAAAATTGCAAATACCAGAAAGATTGGTGTTGGAAAAACATATTCAATTCTCCACAAGTGTTCAGTAATTGTCTATAAACGAAAGATATTGATTCTCTTTTTCAAATAGTGTTTTTTCCCAGAAGTCAAGTCATAAAATGTGGTGAAGGACAGAATGAACTCAGGGAAACGTCGAATAAAGGACGGACTTCCCAAATTCAAAACATCTGCTGATTTTCTGTAGATCTTTTATCTACATGCCGACTTTAATCAGCAAGCAGTTGTTCCATATTTATCACACTTCAAAAAAAAAAAAAAAAAAAAAAAAGAAGAAGAGGGGAAATTGTTAGGATAAATTTTTATTTGAAATAATATTTTTTATTGATTTCCCATTTTAAATCTTGATTCTTGTAGAGAAATTGACGTTTTGTCATTTAAAAAGGCTTCAATTCTCCAAAAATGAAATTTATTTAATTTAAAAAGTGATTTCAGTTTTTCTCCAAGACAATCCTATGTGCAGACAATAATTTAGCGCGGAAATGCTTGTACATATAAAGCCAAGTTCCAACGATCTGCCGCCTCACGAATTTGGTCATAAATCTTTCCATCCAACCCACTGAGGGATCACACTCCCCCCATAGCCTGTTTACCGCCTGAAGACGTTGGAGAGATTCCCGCAAAATGTCAGTAAAAGGGGAAAACATCAAAGACTCGGAAAATCTGCTCGGGTTACGGGGGAATCAAAGAAACTGAGAGTCAATTAGTTTTGAGGGTTAGTTTGTTTTTATCAGCCATACAAAAAAGTTGTGTCCATCAGTTCCAAGCAATGGAGTGGAACAGCGAAATCGTTACGGAATTTTTGGATATATATGAGTTAGAATCAATAATATGGAATCCACGACATCAACGCCACAGATCGGTCCCAGCTGCATGATGCCTGGAGAAGGATGCAGAATAGTATGATAATAATAGTATGCTCATTAAATTTATTTTTCTAAAAAAGAAAGAAAATTCGATGTCGCCATTTAGAAAGCTGACGATGAAAGTCAGGGAAAATGTAAAGACGAGATCTGGAACCGAAGAAATATACAAGCCGGAATGGTTTGCATTCGAGAAGATGCAATCTTTCCTTCATTCCGTGTAAACACCACGGAGCACTAAAACATCTGAGCCAAGAAATTCATTGTCTTTCCTTATAAACGTTTTTTAATATTTGCAGGGGCCCTTATTTAATATTTGTTTATTAATTTAATTATAAAAATAATTAATAATTATCTCAACTAAGAAATTTTAAATTTAAATTAAGATTAGAAAAAAATATATAGGACAAATAAATTAGTATAACAGAAAATATAGCATTTTCCTTCACTATCCGTATACATTTTTCAAGTAATTATTCAATTTTGCAACAGTACTAGCAAACTTTAATGTCTAAGAAAAAAAAAGTTGTAACTTAACTCTTTAACTAGCAAGTCATTAAATTTTTGCGCAAATTTCTTACGATAATTGCAGTAATTATGGATATTTCAGATTAATAAACATTTTATTAATGTTTTAGATAATGTGAAATATTTAAAATACCATTAATGAGATTTATTACGAAATATCTAAATTATATCATTTATATATTATATAGATAGATAGATATAATAAAAAATAGAAACCAGTGCGATTTAATACAAAATATTAATTAAGATTAAGAACTATCTAACCAAAATGACAAAAATATATGTTCACAAATTTAAATTGATAAATATCAAACAGAAAGCAATATGTAAGTTAATTTCCTTCTTTTCGTGAAATACTCAGCAAAGGAGTTGCGAGTATCTTTGGCTACTTCTCCCGACTTTCTTGCCGCTTTATTAAGGGAAAGGAAGTCATTCCAATTTGGTAATTTCTCCACGTTCCGGGTACAACTTCACTATCTGTTGCGGTATCAAATGTACCTGGTGGTGAATATGATGAAGATGTACTTTTTCTCATAAAGTTGTGCCAAATTACACACGCTAGAGTGACATTGCTAACTCTTCCTTGGTCACTATCTGATTCAAGCTTTTCATTCATTTTTATTTAAAAATGCTTTCAAAAGAATTATCAACCTCCGGCGGAGAGCTCTAGAAATGATGTGAGACAGGAAAGCTGTTTGGAACAATACAGGCGGGGGTTGAACCACGAAGGGAAGGATGACAACCCTTAAGGAAGCTAAGAATTACACACAATACATGCGTGCGCGAACAATATGGTTGTCATATACATATATATATATATTCATATTCCAAATGTCTTATGAATCTAACTTTCAAAGCCATTGTTTTGTTTTTAATCTTTCAAAATTTTTATTAATTAATATGTAAACTTTCAATGAAACTTTTTTTTCGTGCATTGTTGTATAAGAATTTTCATTTTTTTTTTCATTTCAAATTTTTTTATAAACAGTATGAAGCAATAGAAATAATTCATGTGCTTGAAAATTCATATCTATGTTTGAAGTTACAAGCGAAACCGAAAGTGATAAAACGCGTAAATTTTATCTCAACAACAGTGCCATTACAAGTATCATTGGTCTGAGGTAACTTCAGAACAGATATTCTCTATAGAATCTCAAGAACAATTATTTTCTTTTGACAGTAATCAATTATCAATCACTATTATGCCGTTTTTTCAACTAATTCTGTCGGTACGCAGAAGGCTTGAAGTTGGAAAATGTTCATTCAGCCGTTGAGATTAAACATTTGCCAGTAAAAAAATAAATAATTCGACATTTAGTGCTTTTTATGACAGCTATCAGGAATTAACTCATTTATTTTGTATTTAAGATATAAAAAAGATTTTTAAGCTTTTTGTAGTTAAAAAAAATGAAAAAAAAAAAATCTTTTTTTTTCTATTTAATTTTTTATTAATCATTTATTGACACTGATTAAATCGGGTATTTGAAAGGTAGGAATATTTTAGACTAGCCGCCTTTGGCGACCAGCTGGTTCGCCACGAATAAAGCGCTCTAAAATTTTCAATTAAATCACATATTCATTAGCCTTGAAGTAATTCCGGACATCGATTGACCTGAAATTAGTATTTTCTTTAAGATGATGGACGGAAAGTTCTAAAAGTACACCTTTTCATAATAATATTCATTAATTTTATAAATCAGTCAGTTTTAACCATCGGTTATGCTTCCAAAATATTAAAAAATATTTCGATGATGTTGCCAAAATATTAAATACGTTTTTTTAAAGAAAACGAGAAAGGGAAAAAAAGTATTAAATTAATGATACAGATATTGCAAACGATTACATAAATATGCCATTAATTCGGGATTTCAATGCATATCCTGTCAAAATTCAATCAGGTTTACCGTAAATAAAGAAGATTTATTGAGTTAATGATATAGATATTGCAAACGATTGTAGAAACCTTTGCTTTGCATTTATTTTTTAAAGAAAATATCACATTTTATATTTCTTTTATTTTATCCAGTCACGTGCTCAAAGTTGCATTTCTGTAGATTTATTTTGCGATGATAATTTTTTTTATTTGAACTTCCGGCATTCTTTTATTTTATCTTGTCCCGTGCTAAAAAAAACATGGTTAAAATAGTTCTTTAAAAATTCGTTAAAAAATAGAAGCTTAAGTTATACATTAAAACACTGATACCATTAGAAGGCTAATTTTTTAATCTTTAAATTCATGTAAAAATCATGTTTATGCGATCATATTTTCGGAAGTTAAAGCGGAAAAATGTCAAAATTTCGCTTAAATTCTAATTAAAAATTCGAAAAAAGGGCTCCGAGGTGCACATTCCGGACCTCCAATTGTATACATGTACCAAATTTAGTAGCTGTAGGTCCAACGGTCTGGCCTGTGGAGCGCCAACACACACACACACATTGAGCTTTATTATAAGTATAGATATAGATGATACTCTTTTTTTTTTGTCAAGTTATATTAAATTAAATTATTGACTGATTTATTATTAAAATTTTTTTTTATTAATTTTTGAAAATTTAATGACATTATTGTCATGCTATGTTTATATTTTTTCTAAATGCCTAAAATAAAAAATAATTTTTGAGTTATTTTTAATAGGTGACGACATTGAAACATCCATTTGCTCCTATTTTTTGAATAATTATCATATGTATTTATCTATATTTTTTGTAAGGTATAAATAAAAACTATGAAGGTGTAATTTTGCTTGTTTGTTCTTCAAATGATTTTTAAAAATTAAAATGAAAGAACCCATTCTTAAGTTGCATATTTTTGAAAAACGGTGTCTATACCTTTTATATTATAGAATTTGAAATTGTAACCATAATTTATTCAATATTTGCAAATTTGAGTTTCATGTTCTTTCCTCTGAGCAAATTGAAAACTTCCAATATCAATAAAAATAATTATATTAGAAAAAAATGGAATAATTTTATTAGTAAACTAAAAAATGTTAACTTATTTTGCAATAATAATTATTTAAAAAAAAAACATATTCACAAAATTCAACGACATTTAAATAAAGATCATAAGTAATTTTGAAAAACACCGCCAAAGCCTTTTGTCAAAATGTATCCTTTGAATAAAAGAAAAGATGCAGGAAAGGAAAGAATAAAACGGTATTTAACTGAATAAAAAGTGATATTAATTAGTTATGCAAAAGCAATAATTACATTGAAAATACTAATTAAAATTTTAATATAAGAATAAAATTTCATCACTATGAAAATTTATAGAGAAGAATTCAAAATATTAATTTCTTTTTTTAAATAAATCGAAAGATTTTTATAATTATTTGGCTAGCGTAACATTCAACTTCAGTGCTTCCAACAACGTTATCGGCAGATATCTCGACACGCGCAGGTTGTTTGGCACATGCCACGTGACCGTTAATTGACCCCATTCTTGCCATCATATAAAAACACAAAGAAATGAAAAACAATTCAAAAATAAAAAAGCAACTTAAGCAGCAGGTGCATTGTGATTTACTTTATATTTTGTATTGTATTTTTTTTATGGCTGCATATATACTTTTAAAATGTTAAGTAAATTAAAAAATAATTATGGTTCATGAAATATTAAAAAAATCTTATCTTTATCTGAGGGTTTTTGATGAAAAAAAGAATTTTGCTTCACCAGTAATATTTCCTGTATATGCTTTGCGCATTCTTACATAAATATTATGCATGTTTTTTTTGTATATATTTCACAAAACAAATAATTATTTAAATATATTGAACACATTTAAATTGTTTTTGTTCTGTAGGAATCATTTATGTTTTTTTTCTTTTTCAAAATGAAATTTTATGATGCTCTTCAAATTTTTAATACTCCATGCACATCATATGTTTAGTTACAACTCTGAAACTTTTCTGTTATTCTATATAAACATAAAATAATACAATTTTGCATTTATAGACGAATTATGAGTCTCAAATTTTTTTATTGAAGGCCTCAAGTAATATTACTGTAATAATTTTTTTTAACTATTCAGAAAATGCCAAATATTTCAAGTTTTGAAGTAAAAGTCATATGTTCAATAAGTTTAAGTATGCAAAATATTTTGTGGAATTAAAAAATTTATCTGAAAATATTGAAATAATTAATTTAGTTATTTAATGTGCATGGAACAATTTGAAAATTTAGATTTTTTTCCTCCATTTTTTACCAAAAAATCAAAAAGTTATCCATGAATTTTGATGATTTTTTTTTTGCAATATTAGAATGATGTAATACAATTACCATGTAAATTTCAAAACTTAATGATAATTTGTCCGTAAACTAAATAGGCATCAAAGCACCCCAGAAAAATGCAAGAGGAGGACAATTGAGAAACACGTGCCTTGTCTGAAGAATCTCTGGTCATCAAAACATGCCTTTACAAATGCAATTCTGGTTTCAAAAGGTGATATGGCAATAATTATTGATTTAGGCTGCTAATACGTTTGTCAATTACCAAATTGAGCTTCACCACAGTTTTATGAGTTTCTGAATCAGTGAAATTATTATAAAGGTAAGAATAGTCAGAAAACGAATTTGAAATGGAAATCCTTATAATATAGATACCATAATTTAATATCAAAAGGTAAACGTTCTCAAAAGAAATACTTTTTCATAGTGTAAAATTGGCAGCAAAAATAATGGCAAACCCATGCAACTTTATTTTTTTATTGCATCTTCACAATATTTGTGTCTTTGTAGAATGCTCTGAAAGAAATTTATTTAGATCAAGGACAACAAGTTAATTAACATAATTTAATATATAGTCCCTAATGGTTTCTCTTTTCTGGCGGAATTTCAAGCAAGCAAATATAACTGTAGCTATATAGAAAAAATATAATGTAAGAATTTCTGCAAATCTTGGTTCGTAATTTGATATACATGCAGAAAAAAGTATATTTGTTATTAAAAAATCGAATTATCAAAAGGAACTCCTCGAGGGCTAAAGGCAAAAATGCATTTTAATTCGTTTTATTTCCTTGAGATACTAAAAAGTTAACCAAGCATAATTCAGATGAGGTGAACATGAGCATTTATTTTGAAATTACAAATAGTACATGATTTTCTTTTATTGGAAACTTCGTTAGTTTTCAAATTCAGAATTTGTCTATCATTAATCCCACTTTAAGGCATTTCAATCACATGCAGTAATTTTTACTTTGAGTGAATAGTGTTGGTTTCAGTAACATTTTACTTCATTACTTAACAATTATTATTCACAACTATAATTCATTATTTAACAAAACAAACTCGTATTATTCAAATTAATTAAACTGGTTTTGTTCAAACAAATCGATAAGATAAAAAATTTATTAATCTCAATAAGTACTTTAAAACTATTATAAAGATATTGGTTTTAAAAAGATTTTGTTTTAAATGCACAATATTTTATTATGATCAAAAGAAGTAAGTTTATGATTTTAAATTACATAAATATAGTTTAGTTATCAGAAGAAAATTTAACATTTATGTAAGCATTTTTTTACATTATTACTTTTGGTTAAAATGAATGCATAAGGATATTTATTATGATTAAACAATTCATCAGACATTTTAATTCATTAGCAGAATCAGCATTTTTTTCTTTCTCTATTTCACAAGAATTAAATTTTTATTTTTCAGTTAAGAAGTATTCAAGACAATATATTTTAACCACCTGACTGAGCGATATAACCGAGATTCATATTTGAGATCTTAAAGAAAAAGGGGAAAAAATGCTTATTTTCAATCATATAGTCATGTCTGAGAAAATGGAAATTCAGAAATAAGACATGTTATATATTTTTAAAATTTTGTATCTCATGTTTGCACCAAAAATATAAAATTTTGATTAAGTTTAAATTAAATTTGAACAGGGTTTGTAAATTCGCCTGACTATCCTTCCATGGTGTTACGTCAGATTAGAAAAGACTAGATGTAGGAATTTTAGTATGAGGTTTCATTGCAACAAATGAAAAGCTGTAACAAATTTCTTTATCTCTTAGCTGGCCCTAGGTATGCTACACCTTAGACATCAATACTAGTTTCTTTGGGTAAAATTGTGGAGATATGCAACAAGCTTTGTTTACCAAATTCGGTATGCAATTTTCGCTCTAAAGTTTTAGTTGTTTATGGAATTATCGAATCAATTAATTAATTCCCAAAAACTTTTTTTATTATCATAAAATAACAAAATATCAACTTTATTTTAGAATTTTTTCAGTGTTTCTTTTTACAATAAAATACAGTATATAATCTTAAGGGCATCAACCTCATTGTAATCAGCTTATTTCTAGAAAGTATAAAATCAGAATTCAAGCACAAAAAAATAGAAAATCCAATGAATAAAATATTTTTAATAAACATAACATATCATTCTTTTCAACTCCCCGATAATTAATACGTTTTGATTTAAATAAAAGGAAACTTATAACCATCATTGAGTGTCATTTATTAATAAGATAGGTTTAATAAACTTTATTTGAAATACTCATTTTGAAAGAAATCGGAAATATTTTACAAATGGGATGAATACTTATGATCTATTGCCATAAATTTTAAACTTTCTAAATATGAATTACTTCTAGAAGTAGTAATTGATCTTTATAGCTTAAAAATTGAAATAAAAAAATAATAAAGACACATTAAAAATTGCAATCCAGCATTATCAGTATTTTTTCTTCACAAAACAAATTTTTGATAACATTCTATACCTTTATATATCAACTTATACTTTTTACACATATTAAATATATTTACAAGGAATTCTAAAGTATCCTGTTAAAAAAGATTACAATCACAAATAAACAAAATACATTTACAAGAAAAAATCTATATATTTAAAAAAAATAACTGAAAGAAAATCAAATTTATAGATACCTTGTAATCAGGAAATTATGCAATGCTGATTTTATGATACTAGTTATAATACTACAACTGATATGTGCATCATGATGAGCAATAGATTGATAAAAAAAACAGCAAGAGGGGATACTTACTTAATTGTGGTTGGTTGTCAAGGGTTATTGCCAAATAGTAAACAAAGCAAGCTATACCTCACTGACACCAGTTATCCATTCGTTTCTTCCCTGCGAGTTCCGACGTATAAATATCATAACTTTATTGTTATGCAAATATTTTACTCATTGGAATTCACTATATTTTGAAGTTATGAATTCCACTAAATTCCTCCATTCCACACAACTAGTTTAAATATTAATCTATCATTAAATCTAACCGAATAAAATGAAATAAGATATTGCAGCATTGTGTTATCACCTAAACTAAATCAAGTGAATCTAATATTTTCCTAAATATTACAAATCATAATTTACTATTCCAAATTATGAAGTTCAGATGCTTATGAAAATTGCAAAACATCACAAAGCTGCCATACAAAGATACATAGAAAAGTGTGAAGTTTCAAAAATATGTTTAGGTGAGAGAAATAAATATAGCAAAGAATCATCATTCTAAAACATTTTTGAATATTTACAATTAAATTTTAAAAGTTTATATATATATAAATAAAATTTTACAAGCTATAGTCGGAATTCCTATATTTTCCTTACTGAAACACTTATTTATTACGAGAAGGGTTAGAATGAATGGAAAAATTATCATAGAGAGTGAAAAAAAATTTCCAAAAGTTTTGAAAACCTATTTTAGAGTCTATTTAATATAAAATTTAATATTAATAAAAAATTCCCTGCATATTAAAATGATAATTCCATTTTAATTATAATAATTGTTTCAGAAGATTCAAAATACTTTACTGAAACAAAGATTAAAAATGAAAAGCAAACGAGAATATATAAACATAACAACAGGTCCTTATCTTACAGCTCATATAAAAAATTTAAAGAATAAAGAATTTTTATTAAAAAAATAATCAAGAATACTTAAGTTCATAGAAAAAGAAAAAAACTTCTGACTCAAAATCAACAGAAAATAAAGATAATTCAAGAAATAATAATTCATGACTTTACTGTCAATGCTGTTATTCACGTAAACGAAGTTGATTTATTTTAAAGTAAGTGGTACTGGATTAAAGATTGTCATATATTTATGAAACATACCTTATAAAATTAGGCCCAGTAAAAAAATCAATATTTTTTTTTTCAAAAATAAATAAATAAATAAAATAAACAAATCAAATATTTTTTTTCTTGCAGTAAAACTTGGTTATGGAAAATAGCTTAGACATTAATGGAAATCAAATTCAAGTTTGAATTTTAATTAATTGTGAATTGTTGAAATATAAATACTTCCAAGAATTAATTATTTAACTATAAAAGAATTATTTTCTATAATGCTTAAAACTAATAATAAGTATTGTTTACATTAACTTGTCCACATAATATAATATTTTGATATTTACACAAATCAGATCCGAGTCTTTAGTAAACATTTAGAGGGGGTACTTACTAGTATCTTGGTGCTCTTTTCACACCATTTAAAACAGTAAATAGGGTTATAAACAGTCCCCCCCCCCTTGTTTCAAGGAGAGGAAGAGCCTGGCTATTTTCTTCTAGATGATACTCCACGGTTATTTTCAATCAATGCCATTTATTATGTGGTGGAAAAATAGTAGAAAACCAGCTTATAGTGATCACCAAATTGGTGGTTGTGTGCTTATAATTACGTTAGATTTCAAAAAAATTTGAACTAAATGTCCTTTTTTTAAAATTTAAAAGTAAAAGTTTATGGAGAAAATATTAGATTTTGTTTTTTAGAAGAAACTTCTGAAAATTCTACTTTCCAGCCTCTTCTCCTACCTACAGTATGATGGGGACAAAAAAAAAAAAAAAGAGAGAGAGATTGAGAATTCCTTTATCAGGCAAATTTATTATTATTATTCTGAATAAAAAGAAAGTATTTTAAATGCTGTGTGATGCCCACATACAACAACAGACGTGGAGACAGAGAAAAAATTATTAACTTATCAATCGTATAGTGTGTTATTAGAACTGTTTATTATTATTTTTTAGATAAATTATATGCTGTATTACCTTCTGTTAAGTTCCAGGATTTGCTTATGCAAAAAGAATGAAAAGATATTTTAAGGATTTCATTATTTTTTAATGCAGAATAATAAAGCAATCTACTTGGGGGGAAAAAAACCCACACTCTTTAAATTTATGGAATATTTCTTTAGTTTCACAGGAAATAACGCCTATAACAAAAAATACTTTTTAGATGAATAATAGTTCTGTAGTGAAACAATTCAGTAACATGAAATCATAAAGCTTCTGCTAATTAATGAGATTACAATTTTTTGTGCAAAGAAATATGAAATTATATAAATTATTATTCCCCTAGAAAAAAAAGCTTACAGTTTATGGAAATAAATTCACAAACTAAACGTTAATAAATGAGAATAACGAGTAAGTAATATTTTTTAATCCCTTTAATCCAATTTGATATTTTTAATCAGCTTTTTCATTAATTGTTAATATAATTTCGTATATAACCTATTATCTATACATTTTTCAATTTATTTTCACTATTCATTCTAAAATTCCATACTTTCACTCAAAATTGCATGAAGAGAGAGCATTAAAATTACAAGTAAATAGTGCATTGGAAATACTCCTCCTTTTTGGTTAATTTTAATCGATTAATTTATATTTACAATACATTATATATTGCCAAGTATCAGAACGCCTTATTGTTTACGTAACATGCGCAATCGTACATCATTTGCAAATCCATGTATCAATGCGCTACAAAGAATATGTTACTGCGCATACTACATCATCACAGAGAGCTGTGCGGAGATGAGCAGTAACTGGTTTGGCGATAAAAGGGTAAACAAATTGGCGACATCGGGACCATCCATGATACAGTAAGTCCCCCCCCCATTTAGAAAATAATTAGACAAGTAATCAAAGATAGTTTTAAAATAATAAAGGAATATTAACCTTAAGTCAGGATTCTCCTTTCAACAATTTATTTTTTCACTGTGGAAAAAAGACTATTGCATGTTTAGCGAACATTATTCATCTCATTTAATAAAAATTCTATAAATTCTTTCAAAATAAGATTATTTTTAATTTTGCCATCTTAGAAATATAATACATGAGGAATTTCAAATTTAATATGAAATTGAACTTACCTCTCTGAGAACATCATTGCTAAAGCTATTGAATAAAAGTCGAAATCGATACTTGGTGAGTTTATAAATTTCAATGTTACTTCAACATATTTTGAAGAAGGATGCAAAATGCAGACTATTACAAACTCGTCTATCCAGTCAACACATTCGGATTTCCGTCCAATTTGGTGCACTTTATAGAGAAGATTTCGCAGGGTTTCGGGGCCTGGCAGAGAAAACCACAGCCATTGGATAAAATTAATTTTTTCCAACCATTCTTTAATGAAATTTGAAGCATTTAATTCCGGATCCATGCAGTCTACAATATGAGTAATAGTTTTGTTAAGAAAACAAGTGGATTGAAAGAAATGGAGTGGGACATTTAAATTTATGAACCATTTTAAGAGTTTTTGTTTAGGTGATGCATAATTGAGAAATTCACAAATTTTAATAAAATAGAAACCTTCGTGAATATGCAGTTGTTCTATGTGAAGACTACTCATGTAGCTACTCAATCTTCCAGGTAATGGAGATGAGAATAATTTTTTTTCTCTGCCTATGGGTAGATCCAAATGGAGAGTGTACAGCATGTTTCTACTTGTACTAAAATTTTTTCGGCACTGTTCTTCATTATAGATAAAATGACTTGAATAAGTATAATACTCATATGCCAATGCGTCAAAAAAACGATTCAAAAACTTCTCATTGATAAGTGCTAAATCTAAGTGAGAAATTGTCGGCTGTACAACTGAGCAGTATTGAGCAATATCAGCTGCAGTTTTTAATTCTACACTTCGGTTATACAATTGTGAGGTGAACATTTTTTTTCTCGTAATTCAAATATGACCAAAATGAATGCTGTTTTCTTACCATAAAAGCCTAATCGCACAGTCTACATTTTCGTGGACAGTTTTTCAACCAGGTGAAAACGGTGTTGATATTGACGATCGTTTGCAAATGAAATTCAATCAATCGTATGAAGCTTCAACAGTGACGTAGTAAGAGAAGCGTCTAGGTGTCGCTCCAAAAATTCTGCTCCGAGGGAAAAAGAAGGGAAAAAGTTGCTAAGGGAAAGTCATAGTAGCTGATTGTTCCTAACCTCCAGAGCGTTATTTTTTGACAGCTGAAAGATTGCTGATATTAATTTTAAATATAATAGTTATTTGTGTTGGAAATATTTTGAATGATGATTCGATTATTAATACACTTAACGGAAATGTGACCGTACATGATTAATTTAAAATAAAAAACGGTCTGGAAGCATCCGTTATTTTCGATTAGCCTTAATATGATTGTAGTTTCTTTTGGAAATATTTTGAAAGTACTTTTGATTATTTTTAAGCTGACAGAAATATGAATGTATATAATTAATTAGAAATGTGTTAATATTGTGTGTTCATATTTATATTTTGTAAATGCATAATATTCATCATCAAAAGCCTTAATAATTTAGTATTAGCGATTTCAAATATTTTCATTTATTTAAAAATGCAATTTGCAAATAAATAAAATTTGAAAAACTATTATTTTTCAATCAATTACAAATATGATCATTGCTTGAATCAATATTTAATGTGGATGGAAGAGTTGGAAGCTATGATTTAAATAGTGTGAATATTGTAAGCTCATCACATATTTCTGTTTGTGTAACTGCCCATATCAGTTAAGCAAATATAGGATTAAAAGTTAGTTCTAATTCATATTTATCTGTATTAAAAAACAACTTCTTATGAAATTCTTTTTTTCTTATCATAAAGCAGGTAAGTTAATTTAGAAAGTCTTGCTTTATGTACTTGAAATATTTGCGCTTATACTTTTAGGAAGTTTACATATTTTGATAATAAATTTAATACACAACTATTTCTGTGATTTAAAAAACATTTTATTGACAATTGATATAAAAGATTATCCTCAACTGCATAAATAAACTCTGCATCAGACTGAGAATTGAATGTGTGTCTTAAAATATGTGAACGAGTAAAAATCTTGCTTTTGATTTCTTAAGATTTTAAAGCTGTATTTGCTTATAAAATATAATTATGGAACTTATCCAAGGGTTTTTGTTCACTCTGAAGCCTGATACAATGTTCTTTTAGGATTTTTCCTTTCTAAAATTTTTTAAGAACATGCCGTTTTTTTTTCTTTGAATATAAAAATGTTTATTGAAAAATCCTTTATATTGAATTGCAATGCATGTTTAAAATTATGGATCTTTTTATTTTAACAGTTATGATTTCTTAATATACTGAAAACAAAAGCATTGCAAATGTTTTTATATATTCAGACAAAATATATTTATTTTACGTTTGTTAAAGTTGGAAGTTTGTTAAAATACCTTGTGTATTTCATTATATCTGAGAAATTTAATCTTACTTCACTGTTATAAAGATTAATATATAATGCTTATTTTTTAAGATTAATATATAATGCTAATGATTTCCATCATATCATAAAATAAAAACTTATGTGAAAATATTTGTTGTGTTTAATTTAATGCTTTTACTTTATATACAATATACACTGAAGTGACAAATGTCATGGGATAGCAATATGCAAATATACAGATGGCAGTAGTATCGCAGCGAAAAAGTATAAATGCGCAGTTCGTTTTCCAGAGCTTTCATTTGTGTTCAAGTTATTCATGTGAACAGGTTTTTCGTGATTTATGGCGGCACGACGAGAATTAACAGACTTTGAACGTGGAATGTTAGTTGGAGCTAGACGCATAGGTCATTCCATTGCGGATATCGTTAGTGAATTCACATTCCGAGATCCACAGTATCAAGAGTGTGCCGAGAGTATGATATTTCAGGCATCACATCCCATCATGGACAGCGCAGTGGGCGACTACCTGCACTTAATGACCGAGACCGCCGACGTCTGTGTAGAATGGTCAATGTTAATAGACACGCAACACTTCGTCAAATAACTGCAGGAATCAATGTGGGACGTACGAGGGACGTGTCCGATAGGACTGTGTGGCGAAATTTGTCTTCCTTGGGCTATGACAGCAGAAGACCGCCTCGAGTGCCTTTACTGACAGCACGACATCGCCTGCAGCGACTCTCCTGGGCTCGTGAGCATATCGACTGGTCCCTAGACCAGTGGAAAACCGTGGAGTGGTCAGATGAGTCCCGATTTCAGTTGTTACGAGCTGATGGTAGAGTTCGAGTGTGGCGCAGACCCCACGAAGCCATGGACCCAAACTGTCAGCAAGGCACTGTTCAAGCTGGTGGTGGCTGCATAATGGTGTGGGCTGTTTTTACATGACATAGACTCGGTCCTCTGGTGCAACTGAACCGATCATTGACTGGAAATGGTTATGTTCAGCTGCTTGCAAATCACTTGCAGCCATTCATGGACTTCACGTACCCACACAACGATGGGATTTTTATGGATGACAATGCGCCATGTCACCGGGCCAGAACTGTTCGCGATTGGTTTGAAGAACATTCCGGACAATTCCAGCTCATGATCTGGCCACCTAGATCGCCCGATATGAATCCCATCGAGCATTTATGGGACATCATCGAAAGGTCCGTTCGTGCCCAAACTCCTGCATCAACCACACTTTCACAATTATGGACGTCTATACAAACAGCATGGCTCAGTATTCCTGCAGAGGACTTCCAACGACTTGTGGACTCCATGACACGTCGAGTTGTTGCACTTCGCCGGGCAAAAGGAGGATCGACACGATATTAACAGTCATCCCATGACTTTTGTCACTTCAGTGTATATACTCATATGATATTTCGCATTATCAATTTAGTTTACAATCTGTTTAAATATCTCTTTGGAGCCAACATTAAAAAATCTGAACTTGTACATAATAAAAAACAAAATACGTAATTAAGTGGCATCAGACTATCAATATAAATTAGCTGGCATAAAATTGACATTTATTTAATTAAAAGGATTTTTATTCAAGGATTCAATAACATATTTTAAATATTTACACAAAATCTTGCATCAATTGCATTTTAAAGTGCTTAACTTTTTTATAAATTCCTGTTATTTTTTTTAATTGCAAAGATGCAGATTCATATGTTAGCCTAACCAAAATGAAGAAAGTTTACTTAAGAGACAAAAAAAAAAGCTTTCTTTTTGAAAAATTTGGTCTGTTTCAAAAATGTCATAAAAAAACTATCACTACTATCACTGTTTTTGCTGCATACAAAAATCATATTTTAATGCCCTGTATTTTTTAACAGGGTTTCTAATCCTGAGTGTTAAAAGAAATAAATATATATATATATATATATATATATATATATATGGGGGGAGGGGTCATGATGGCCAAGCAATAATAAGTCCGGATGATAATTTAGAATTTAATGGATGACAATGAAAGGTTATTGCTGAACAAATGATGATAATTAATTTACAGGATGGAAAGGATAATCAAGTTCGTCTTTTAGATATACATCGTAATTCCGTCTCCGTCTTTTCGGATGCATCTTCCATTATTTTAATACGTCGTAATCATGTCGCCTCGTCCAGACATGAATTGAACTTTGCTCACGTTTTCTCCACCAGAGGGTTGCTTAGTGGCGGGAAGTGAGGTCACAGGCGATGCTCACTGGCGGGAAATGATATACCTGGCACCACAATTTCGGCTCTCCCGGAATCAACTGGTCCTCCGGACGACAGTGCAATGCAAATAAAACAACTAAAAGAGAAAGAAACACAGTAGAAAACAAAAATTATAAAGTTCTAAAAAAGCGAAAAGTTTATGATACTAGAGTTCTGACATCATGTTCCAGGGTTTCGAGTATTTAGCACATGTAGTAAAATTGGCTCCTTCGTGGTTTCCTTCTTTGATAAAGTCGTAGGTGTTTCCTCCTTTTGTTCTAGTGATACTGTTAGGTCCTAACTTTAGCTTAAGTTTCAGGTGTGGCCCAAACTGGGTTCTTTTAATGCAACAAGATCTCCAACTCTGTAAGGTTTTAGTTCTCGTCTTCTTTGATTGTACGTCTTTCGGCTTTCTTATTGAAGATTTGCTGCTTCGTATGCTTTCACCATTCTCTTTGAGCTTCAAAATTGGCTTGAAATTCAGCCTCGACCATTTCTTAGAGCTTGTCTAAGCCACCAGTTTTCATCTTGGTACCAAAAAGCAATTTGAAAGGTGCGGTGTCGGTACTTCGTTTATAGGTGGAATTTATCGCTTGCTGTAATCCCTTATTGAACTTACAATTTGTTAGAATTTTCCAGGGAAAATTTTGAAAGAATCGAAATGATGTTCTGGTGTATCCGCTCAATCTGTCTGTTTACTCTTGGCTCAGTTGGGATTAAATGATGTTTTATTTTTTCTTTGGCACAATAATCCGCAATTTCACCAGAGGTAAAACCTGTACCTCAATCGGAGATCATTTGGGAAGGACTTCCAAACACGGCCTTTTGAGTTTCCAACTTTACTATTACCTCAGCTAATGTTGTGCTTTTTGTAGAATAAATCCATACAAATTTAGTAAATGCTTCAATTATAACCAAAACATGTTTATAATTTTTATGCGTACTTCCCAAAGGCACTAGTTGGTCAATATGACAGGTGTGTAACGGCGTGTCATCTTTATGTAACGGACGTAGAAAATCCTCCTTCTTTTCTCTTTTTTGATTTATCAGGATACAATGGACACAATTAGCTATAATATTCTCTATTTTCTGTCTAAGTTTAGGAATGTAATAATAGTCTTGAAGGTTTTTCTCAGTATTTTCAACTCCAGTATGCCCTTTTTCATGTGCATTTCTTATAATTTCAGTTTGCATACTGTCAGGTATACCGACCAATTCTTTACCTTCAGCAAATTTATACAAAATTCCATTTCGGTTGCAATAATCTTCGTAAGCAGAAATTTTTAATAATTCTTTTATTGCTTTTATTTGAGTGTCATTGTATAGGGCTGATTTTAATCTTGGTAAGATGTTATCAAATGAAACACAAAATACATTTAGAGGAGATCTACTTAGAGCATCAACATGAGCCATTCGTGTACCGGAACGATGCTCAATGACATAATCGAATTCTTTCAGCAATAAAGCCCAATGTGCAACGTGAGTTGACAAATCTCTTTTTTGCCTAGTTTTTTCGAGTGCGGAGTAGTCTGTTACTATTTTGAATGGAATTCCCAATAAGTAAACACGAAATTTCTTTATTGCCACAATAATGGCAAGAGCCCCAAGTTCATAGCTAGAATATTTCTTTCCAGCATCTGTTGTCTTCCTGCTCATGTAATAGGTTGGATGAAAATTTTTATCCTTAAGGGATTTCTGCATTAAAATAGCTCCGTATCCCTCTAGGCTAGCTTCGGTGTGCAATTCAGTTTCGTAATTAGGGTTATAGATTTTTAAGTCAGGCTTTTCAGGTAACAGTAATTTTAACTGATTAAATGGGTTTCTTTTGTCTTCACCAAATTTAAATGTTCGGTCTTTTTTTAAGAGATGATCGCTTAATGGTCTAGCAATTATGAAGTATTTGGGGATAAATTTTCGAAAATATCCGGTCAGTCCTGAAAAACTTTGAATTTGTTTTATATTAGTTGGTTCCGAAAAATTAAGCGCAGCTTTAGTTTTTAAAGTAGATGGGAAGATGACGGCCCAAAAATTCAATGCGCTTGTTCAAAAAATGAGATTTATTAAAGTTGATATCTAGTCCATATTCACTATCAATGCTTACAACACGTTCGACTCGTTCGATTCCTTCTTCAAATGAGGAAGATAAAATTATAATATCGTCCATGCACGGGAGAACAATACCATCATTAATCAAAGGTCGAAAAATGGTGTTAATATATCTTTGAAACACGGCTGGAGAGTCACATAATCCAAAAGGGACTTTAAGAAATTGATATTGGCCTTCATGGGTGACGAATGAAGTATATTTTCTACTATCTTTGTTTACATGAACATTCTTAAGATCGATAGTACTAAAGACGAGTGATCCTTGCAACCTATCCAAAATATCCTCGATTAATGGAAGGAAAAATCTATCATTAACAACTTTGTTTAATCTCCTATAATCGATGCTAACTCGAGGGTTTGCATTTTTCTTTCTGGCGAATTACCACTGGACTATTATGTCCTGAAGAACATGGTTCTACAATTCCTTGTTCCAACCATTCAGCTACTTGAGTTTGAACAATTTTTTTCTCTGAAAACGGTAATCTACGAGGCTGATGAGATGTATGTTCATTAGTTTTTTCCAAAATGTTTAATTCAACACCTGTTGTTTTAGCTTTTACGTTGTAGGGAATTTAAAATTGATTTTCGTATCCTATCTTTTAAAATATTTGGAACGTCAGGCTCAATGTTTAGTTCAACTTCGTCAGAAGTCACATCAATGGGTAGGACGGATAATGTGTTAAATTCCTCTGAACATTGAAGTTTTTGTTCAATTATGATTCCATTTTCAATAATTACCGATTCAACTAGCATCAATACAATCATACTAATAATCACATCATAAAAAATAACATTATTTTCTACAACACATATATCTGCATTAAATTTAAAATCATCAATTTGAATATTGCCCTTAAAATTACCTATTGGGTTTATTTTTTATTCACCAATTCCACTTAAAGAAAGATTCAATGGATACAATTCACGCACATTTAATTTATCAAACACTGGTTTGCGAACCAATATCACTGGCTTCCAGTATCGATAACTGAATAAACGCTTATATTTTCAATAATTATTTTACTGACAAGTTTTGGCTTGAAATTAACTTTCAAGGTAGCTATTTCTTATTTAGGATTTACTTTAACACATTCTGAAGATTTATGGCCAAAGTCTCCATATCCAAAGCATTTAAATCCCTTGTCCTTGTATACACAAAATCATGAGATTTGATTTGGATCCTCATATTAAATTTTATTCTTGCGACTTTCAAAATTATTATATTTCCTTCTTTCAGCTGCACCACTAAATTTTATTTTATATACACTTTCGTTTTTAGAATTAAATCTGTTATTTTGCTCTTGTTTTAATTTATCAAAAGTATTAATTCTAGGATAAAAATCATACCTTGTTTTTGGTTTTGTTGAAGGCACCTTTACTTTTTGCATAATCCCTTTTTACTACTTCAAAAATTTTTAAGTCTTTCTTTCAGTTCAGATAAATTCTTACATCCATACAAAACTGTTTTGTTCTCTTGCCTAACATTTATACCTTTGATTACATAATGCATTAAAATGGCATCTTCAATTTTCCCAAAACTACATAACTCTTTCATTTTTAAAAAGTATTCTGGAGCGGTTTCAGAATCCTTTATTTTTCTTTTACAAAAGAGGTCATGCAAGTTAACTGAATTTATCTCAAAAGAAAATTCATCAATCAATGCTTGTTTCAATTTTTGCCATGAATTAATTTCTGGTTCCATTTTTACAAAAAGCGCGACTGTCCAACAGAGAGACATATTAATTAAAACCCATCACACCTACATTTATACTTTCGTACTGCACGAAAGAATCATTTTTGCTGGGTTTTTTTTCTTCGCCATGTTCATCGATGTCTGAGTCATCAGACTGCAAGTCTTTGCTAACGATTCCAAGTCGCAAAGAATTCTTTTGGATACTTCCGACTTCAATCCATCAAATGGAATATTTAATCTAATACATATCGTAATAATTTCGTTCAGCGAAAATGAAGCATTTACGCTTTGTAGCTTCTTTTCAAATTCATTACTATTGTTTGCAAAATCAAAACCAATAAATTTTCGTATCCTCTTTCGATTTGAACGATCTCCTACAGAGTTGAAAATAAATCTGTGAGGTATCTTTATTTTTTCTATTTTACAATTCCTCAATGCAATGCTTATATCTTTAAATATCGTTTAAGGTCGTCATCCTAAAACAAAATAATTGTTACATGCCTTTTCTAAAAATTAGTTGATGCTAACTAGCGCATCCACAGGAATTTTGATTCGTAAATCCACTTTCGTTTCACAATCCGACTTCTGAAATTTAATTTCGTTTGATCGTTTCATCGACTTTCTTTCCTTATCGTTTCATCGACTTTCGTTTCATCAATCCCAGTTCTGAAAATTGTGGGGGTCGTGATGGCCAAGCTATAATAAGTCCAGATGAAATTTTAAAATTTAATTAATGACAATGAAAGGTTAATGGTGAACAAATGATGATGATGATTAATTCACATGATGGAATGGATAATCAAGTTCGTCTTTTAGAAATACGTCGTAATTCCGTCTCCGTCTTTTCACATGCTTTTTCGACTATTTTAGTACGTCGTAATCATCTTGCCTCACCCACACATGAACTGAACTTTCCTCATATTTTCTCCACCAGAGGGCTGCTTAGTGACGGGAAGTGAGGTCATAGGCTTCACTTAATGGTGGGAAGTGAGGCCACAGTTGACGCTCAATGGTGTTATATGATATACCTCGTACCATATATATATATATGATCTCATTTTTTAGTGATAATTAAATTTTTAGGTTAATTATCACTAAATTGCGCATTTGCAGATGAATTCTTTAACACAAGAGTTCCAGTGACGGCCCTTTGAAGAGGATCATGTTTAATTAAACTTTTAGGTTATAATTATAAACACATTTGCAAGACAATTTTCAATAGATGTGTTCATGGAAATATATTTTCTAAAATATTTATTTTAATAAAGTATGCAAAAATTTTCTCAAATTTCACCTTTTTTATTTTATGCTGCACAAATTAGATAGCTGCTATACACATAGATTTAATTACATAATACAGAAATAAGCAAACATTAAAAGGAATGAATTATTCAAATAAAATATGCCATTTATATTATTTCCTTATTTTTGTGTAATGTATTTAAAAGGAGGAAATAATTTGCTAACAGTAAATGTATTTCTGGATCATGTTACATTTTCCTACTTTTAAAATTTAAAATTCCAGGTGGATTTTTTTTCTCCAAATTTTGACCCTTAGGCTTATTACTACTACAGATTTAAATTTATAAACAATGGACATTGAACTATTAAATAAATATTAAAAAAATTAATTTTTCACCTAACTGAAGTGGTAAACATAATTTGAATAGGAGCAATGATTATTTTGCCAATCATCTTTGATTCATTTAAATTTAATATATTTAAAACAGGAAGAACTCACGTAAATCAAAAACATAATGATGTTAAAGCTTATATATATATATACATATATAAAACCAATTATTTTTAAAGCATTCAAATTTCAAATACAGCAAATATTTTCTATTTTATTATGATCATCCGTAAGGATTTCTACTTGCAAAACTTTTTTTTAGATATTTAAAAAATATCATGTTTCTTTAAATCAATAATTTATTAATACAAAATTAAAGTAAAATAATAAGTATGATATTACTTATTACTCACCTCATACAAAGCAGGTTTCTATATACGATATAGTATTTTTAGATATGTCTTGTAACTGCTTTGATTGAAAATAATTGTTTTGAAGAGAAGGAGGGGTTTTTTCTTCTCTGCACATGAACGCTTGAGATATTTAACCAATCGGCACTGAAGTGATCGAGTGATTTTACAACTAAATTTCCCTCGGCCATAAATTTACGAAGGTCAGCCTATTTTAGCCTCCCCCACCCCTTTTAACAGATGTGGGGCATTATCAAATTACAAGAGCTTGGTAAATGTTTCAGTGCACAAATAAGATATTGCGTAATAATAGTTTACACAAGAAGAAAAGTGCACTGTCAATGCTTCAGAACAAAGTTCTAAAGAATTTATTCTAGAAAGGCGCGCATTTTACTGAGGAGGAAGAAAACTCAATAAACTATAATTTTTATGTTTATATTTTTCTAACGTTAAATATATACATTAAAGAATATGTAAATATCTCAATTACAAAAGTATATATATTTTTCTAACGCTAAAATACCAAAAAAAAAAAAAAAAAAAAAAAAAAAACATGTTTCTGACATTAAAAAAAAAAATGTAGTTTTTCGAAAAGCTATACTATCTTCTTTTTTACTGAAGCAGTTTTCATGAATCATGTAGAATGCTTTTTAAAATTCTGATGCTAAAGAAAATTTAAATTGTATACTTTTCAAAAGAAAGAATAAAAAGGAGGTCAATTTTTTTCCTTCCAAAAACGAATTATTCGTATTCTTGTTATAGAAATATGACAGTTCTTAAATTTCATGAAAGAACTTATGATCTGAATAATTTAATTTAATGTTTATATAACTTGTATCGATATGTAATGCGTATCTATATTTAAAATTGCTAATTCGTTAGAAGTTAAAAATGAAAATATTTCTTTTTTAAATGTGATTAATCGAACTTAATTGCTTGACAAGTTCCTTCATGAAGCAATATATATCCCTTACAGGAAAAGGAAATTTCATAATTGAGATGGAAAGAATGAAAGAGTTTCATTCATTTAAAAAAAAAAAGCAGAACAAAAGGTTAAAATGTACAAGAATTACCCTCCAATAATTTGTTTTAATACCTGTTGGTATTTGCAATTAAAATCCTTTTTCAAGTATTATTTGCTTATTAATTCTTTTGTTAGAGTTATGTTACATTTTTTAAAGGAAATTTTTGTACTATATAAAGAAAATGCAAAACAGATTAATTCTTTTCAGTCATTCGGAAATAAAATTCTTAAAAAAGAACATTTCTTATTTTAAAAATTGTATTTATGTGTTCTCTACTCACCAAACGAAACTTGAAAATTGGCCATGTTCAGAAACTCGGTAAAAAAAAAAAAAAAAAAAAAAAAAAAAGGCAATATCTTGAGAAAATTAAAAATATAATTTTAATATAAATACAGGTCACTGACTCTGTGTACATATGTTATAGATCTAAAGACTGGATTGAAATAAAACATATTTATTATTTGACAAAAAAAAAAGAGGGAATACTGTTACATTTTCAAAGTATGAAAGTTAATTACATATTCCATTAATTAGAATACACACGAAATTTTATCGTTTTTTACAGTAACTTCGGATAAATTATTCTACAAGAAATGTATTTATACCATCTTAAAATGCAGTTTCATTTCCCTGTAATTTTTATATAATTTTCGCCAAATGTTTTACACATTTAAGAAACAATTAAGTAAATGCGGACGATTGTTAAATAAAGAATTTTATCTGCATTTCTAAAAATATTCTAGTTTAATTGACATTCAGATTTTAATTAAAACCATGAAACACTTAAAGATATACATAATATGTTATTTACATAATATTTTATAAAGAATGTTTTATTATAATTATTAAACTATTACTAACAAAGTATTTATATTGCTAGCAAAGTCAGTTGTATAATTTAGTAGTTTAATTAATGAATACAGTCCTGAAAACAAGAATAAACAGAAAGCTGTCGATACATTGTCAACCCCTCTACATAAAGTCAAGGACGTATTTTTCTGCCCCTTTTAACCTTGAAAGGAGTGTCCTTTTCAATGAGACAAGTGGAACTATTTTCCGAATTTATGTTGCAGTTCCCCTTCCCCTTCTTTTTTGATCGCAGGGTAAGTTCTTTTTAAAAGGAATTTGTTGTGTCTTTCAACTAATCATAGAGTTTAAATAGTGATATATATCAACTCTATACAGCTAACTAAGCACGAATAAAACCTCACTGATTTGCAAGCACTCAAATCTGGGAACATAAAATAAGTTTTTAATATATATATATATATATATATATATATATATATATATATAT
>JAPMOQ010023642.1:23556097-23570665 GCA_026543055.1 Argiope trifasciata
AGCGTTGATTTTATTTAGAGTATGTTAAAGTAGAATATCCCTATGAAAGGAAACATCTTTGTATCACAAAAACTAAGTTAAAAATTTTTGGATACCCCTGAAGTTGTAAGGGACCTTAGATAGTAGCCTACTCTACCTATTCGATAATCAGGATAATCTTTAAATAGGGATTGTAACCAAACTATCGGCATTAAAATATCTTCCGAACACTCGCGCAAGAACAATATAAAATGTGGAAATTTAAGGGGATGTGACTGTTTTTTTTTATACAGAGAAAACTTTATAACTTTAATATCTTGTAAATATTAAAGTTATTTCGCTTATAAATGTCATAGAAATATATATAAAATGCGTGTGTAAAAAATGAACTCTTAACATGTAATTATACATATTTATATGAAAAAATTTCTGCACTTCATTCAAAAGAAGTAAGATATTGAATTTGCATAACCTTAATTTTTAAGTATGCGTTATTGTTAAATACTTTTGACCTTCAGAGCTATTGTAAACTAATATTTTCAAAAAAAAGGAAACTTGCACTCCATTTTTCATAGTTATAATATTAAATGTAGCATATGAAAAATTGAGGCACTACTTCATTGAACAAATGACGTGCGTACTTAGATAGAATATTGAGTACGTGTGTGTGTGTGCATGTGTCCACTTTTCTGTCGAATGTGATGCAAACTATAGGCTAAATATCCGATAGTGAAATTAGATGTCCGATTATCTCTCATTTAACATCCGCCGTTCCGATTTCTTTGTCGACCGACAAAGAACAGTCGGCAAAAAGCGACATTTTTAACCTCGTCGGTTATTATGCCAAATGTTGAGCAAACTATGAGGTTTCATCTTATGTTTACGACAGCTTCTTCTTATGTTCAATAATCTATTGGCAGAATTTTACCGAAATCTGTAGCGTATATATCTTACTGAACCAACAAAAATAATCATCAAAATATAGCATCTAATTCATTTCCATTTTATCGCTTGTATTACTAAATATCTCTCAAACGTCAACGGGGTCCATCACATTGATTTCCTAGGTAAAAATACAACTACTACTACTAATAATAGTAATTATAAAGTTTGTACATGTGTTATTTTATTCACTTTTTCGTTTCAATGGCTTCCCTGCCGAATGTAATGCAAACTCTAGTCTGAATATCCGACAATTAAATTTGATGCCCGATTACCTCTCAATTTAACAACCGCCGCTCCGATTTGTAGTCGACCGACAAAGAATAGTCTGCAAAATACGACTGACTCATTCCATCTCATCGTTTATTATACCAAATATTGAGCAGACTATGGATTGAACATGTGACAGTTCCATCTTATGTTCGATAATCTGTCGAACTAACTTTCCATTGACTTTTTGATAGACTCAAGGAGAATTGTAGGAAAATGTCTTCACTAATCGTCTTGTCGGTTATTAGTCTAACATTGTCATTCTACCAACTTAAATCCTTCCTCCGATTCTTCAATTGCTTATGATATTTCAATTTTAAGTTGGGTTTTTAATTATTACATTCTTTAATACTAAATTTGCAACACCTGTGTTCTGAAGAAATAAGAATTTTGACGTGCCCCCCAGCCTCCCCCCACCGTCGCCGCCTCTGCTTTTTTCTATAATTGAATGGTAACTTCGGAAGTTGAAATAATTTAAATGCCAGAAAAACTTCGTAGACAAGAAAATATTTCTACTCGTGACTTCTTAAAGTTCAATGTTTTTTTTTTGACACCCAGAAAGATATGTTCTTGCCATGGACATGATTAGATCTAACAACATTAAATATTTTACGGTATGAATTTTCGAACACTGTATGCAGTCTTACTTAATAGGTTAAGTAAATGACGGTAAATTATTGCCTTAGGTTTGTCGTAAGTTGCATACTTGCATTAGATAATAACATAATGTTAAGATTCTAAACATAATCTTTTTAATGATATATTGCTTTTTGTATTCCAATCAATTAAAAAAATCTTTAAGCATGTTTTGTAGAATTAAATTTCATTGTTGAAGTAAATTCAAATCATTTTCATCATTGCTATTAATATTTCCTCCTTTCCCCCCATTGTTTTTGAACAAAATAGGAGGATTTAGTTTCTTTTCAAATGTTACGTTGTTTCCAGCAAGAAATAAGGTTTTAATAAAGTTTTTCCTTTCTTACAATTAAGGTTTTAACTTCAGAATCAAATAATGCCGACATTCTCATCACATAACTGAAAGTATAAATTCATGTGTAAAAAATTAAGGTAATGCATTGCACAATAAATTGAGCGATGTAAGACTGTTAAAATAGTAAAAACATTGATATATCAATGTTTAAAAATTTTTCCTGTGGAAGCATAAGAAGACATGAGTACAAATAATAATAAAGAAATATGTAAGCAAGATTTTTTACAATTATTAATAACGTAGAGTCTATTAATCTACAAAGACGGCTAGTATTTCATAATAAAGCGGAGGAATTACTGATTATTTCACTCTCAAGTTGTTTCATTTGTAATTTACATATAATTGGAGGAAATTATTAATAATTGCCTTCTTCCTCTTATCAGAGGAATTTCTTTTATTCATTATAAAAGTTATCTTTTACTATTACTAATTTGGTATTTCTAATGGTAATTTCTTTGGTATACTAATTTCTCTTGACAGAATTTTTAACTGAAAGAGCTTGTTAATCAATATGCCAATCAAACATATTCAGATACTTGGCATTTCTTATGAATTGAGACCCAATACTTATTCAAGATTATTAAAAAAAATTTGGAAAAAGAAGTTAAAATGTTTAAAAGAGCTACCGATGCAACGCTTATAAATCTCATAAATTTCGGAGAAATTTTTTCCATTCTGTTAACCAAACAATGGCAAAATAAGTAAAGTAATTAGCCTTATTACTTACTTTGTTCCGCTACACTATCTTAAAGTGGGATTAACTTAATTAATTTTCTGGAACTTTTTAGAAGAATATATTATTGTTGCTTTGTTTGTAAGTTTCAGATTTTATTTCAAATAACTCTTTCAGTCAGAAATCTTAGTACATCTTATCAAAAACTTTAAAAATTGTAAAAAAGTTCCTTTAATTTCACGAGACGATTTTTAAAAAAATTAACTTATAGGTTTGTTTTTCTTTATTCCAACTTACTTTTGCACCTCAGTCTTACATGAAATTACTTACAAATGAGCTGTATCTCTTAGAAGCGGGCCTGATCTGTTAAAAAAATTTTTAATTAATTTTTTTAATTTAATTTTTTTGTAATTAATAAGTAGAGTGTTTTCATTTATTGATTAAGTGACAGTAAAAAAGATAATTTACGTGAAAAACCTTGAAAATATCCATACTTTTTAAAGTTATACGAAGTTTGTTATGGGATATTCACTTGTTACACCACACTTAACTTTTGTTACACCACAGAACGGAAATTATTCAAATCCATTGATTAAAAAAAAACACCTTTGCTCGTATAATAATAGCATAACTTTATTTCCCAATATTTTCCAGTTATTATTTTAAAAAAAAGAAGAAAAAAAGCGTAATTTAATCTATCTTGAGTAAACAAAAATTATAAATGTTGTTGGCTCCAATTACTGGTCCAAAAAATTGTATCAACAGATTTAATCAAACTATTATTTGTAGACGATCCTGTGAAAAGACCATATTTAGTACTTCTTTTTTATTGGTATAAAAAATTTTATCGTTTACTTTCATTTGAATACTTTTTTTAATAATATCATTGGAACTTAAGGTCAAAGCGGAAGCACAAAGCCTCAATACAGCGAAGTGCAAAAATAAATAAATCGGGATCTATTTGCCAAAGCGGATGTAAAAGAACCGCTTCACCCATGACACATCAACGGGTCAAACACTCACAGGGAAGAAGCGAATGGGTAACCGACGTTGGTGAGCTATCGCTCAATTTGTGTACTACTTGGCGATAACCCTTGGCGACCATCCATGGTAAAGTAAGTTTTCTCAGTTTCTCCATCTCTTCCTCTGTACACTATCTATTTCTCAACCTGTTTTATCCCTTTATACTGTTCAAAGACATAGAAGAGCTATTAAGGTAAATATGTATTATTCATTGAAAATGTTTTTAATAATATTCCCACATAAAATAAATTTGCCATTTTGACAGGAAATTGTGACATATTGCATGAAATAAATGATGGAGATCCTCAAAATTGTTCATATTCTAAAAACTGTTTGTTGTGGGGAAACATCTATGCAAGCCCTGTTTTCTGATTGCTTGAAGAAATTTAAATATCCACTACTTGTTAAAGACTGTCATCCTAAACTTTGTGAAGTATGTTTGAATTCCTATTCCACTAAATCACTGTTTTCAAACCATTTAAAAAACAGCAAATCTAAGACTCGAATTTTTTTCATCCCCATCTGAAAAAAATGACAGTTGTGTTTTGGAAACAAGAAATGGATGTCTGACAGAATCGGTGCTAGTTAAATGATATTTATTACTATCATTTCCTGTTTTAAAAATAATGAGCTTAATTCGTGGTGATGCTGGTTGTGATAAATAAATTTCTGCTCAACAAAATAAATTTTTATCTCTCGGAAGACTATTATCTTATTCAAGGCATCTATGAAATTCAGTAAGGCTAATTTATTGTGCCATGTCTGTTTTCAGTACTGAGGAGAAAATTAAAAAATATATCTAATATCCAAATCACAAATGCCAGGTACTATCTTTAGAACTTCTTATTTAGATAGCTTACCAAATCGTGAAAAATTCTATGAAAAGTTCTTAGGTTTCCACATTGAAACTAAAAAACACATGCTTATTTAACACTCCCATTAAATGCTTTGCATTGATGCTACCCATGGTCCCTCTTTCTCTTTTCCCTCTTTCATGGCATGTGCAAGATGATTATGGTAAGTGATATCCCATTGCACATTTTATTACGAATGATTTATATTTTTGTACATTGGTGGCCTTATTATCCACTTTACATTGTTGAATTCCCATTTTGAAAGTGAATAGTCATGGCTGATGATAGTGTTTTTTCTTTTAATGCTTTCAAATTTTCATTAGTAAATATTTAAATGAATGCCAAATTTTTTTAATATGATTTTGTAAAAAATTATTCTGCTAGAAATGAATTATGGGCTACCCGCTATAAACAGTTTCCACATGGTAATACCAGTACAAATAATTATCACAGATAAAAACTGTATGTTTTGAATGTAAATTTGATAGGTGCATGGATGAGCTAATTTCAGCTCTTTTAAAGATGGAAACAGATATGTTTTTAAAGTATTCTAATGTTGAAAATAATGCTCCCCTAAATTGAAATTTCAATAAAATCATTAAAGAAAAGTATAAAATAGGAGTAGAAATTCCAATTTAGGATAAGGTTAAACATGAAACATGATGGTCAATTGTTAATAAATTCACTGACAGAAAAAAGGGGGGGAGGTAGTATACACATTAAAAAAATTAGATGTTTGCTTTTAGATTGTTTTAAATGTGCTGATATTAACTGTATGGCAGTGTGTAGTCATTTGTATATGTGTTCTTGTGAAGAAAGTTGTAACCTTTGCAAGCATGTTATTTATTGTATTCTGAAATAAAAACAGGGATAACAAATGATTTTTATGCTGTTGAAATGAAAGAAACACCCAAGGAATTGACTCCCCCCCCCCTTCCAATCTTAAATTTGGAGTTGAAAGATAGTATTTTGTCTGAATGTTTTAATACAAAAGAAGCTGAATGCAAAAAATCTTTGCTCAGAGATTTTGGAATTAGTTAAAATTCCTTGTATTCAAGAAACTATGCTAACTAATAAATACTTTAGTATTTGTAGTTGTCAATCATAAAAATGATCCTGCTTCTGTTACACATTGGGTGTATGTTGCTTCCAATCAAAAATTTCTTTCGCAGATAAAAATTTTTAAAACTTCTCAAAGTCATAAGAGGAAACAAGAATTTCTTGAAAAACGTGGGGAACTACAAAGATTAAATGATTATATATATATTGATGAACCTTATAGTATTATAGAGCAGACTGCACATTTGCAATCTTATCCTGTGAATTTCTTAATGCTTTAACTGTGATGAAAAAGATAGGGATAATTCTGTTGGTTATAAAAAGGAAATTACTCCTTTTAAATCTTATTCTGCTAGAGAAAATTATGTATCTACTAACCTTAATATATTCAATAAATTTAATAAGATTAATGCAGATAATCCTACTGCAACAATAGTAACTATTAATAATATCAATCTTTCTTTTTACATATTAAAATCTTTTATGTATTAAAATCTGAAAGAAGAGAATTATCTGAATTGTGTATCATGAAGCTTTATAAAGTCTTAGATGTTATTCCTGCTTTTCTTTTCAAAGTAACTGAGAAATTCAGAAACTGTGAAGCAATAGAATCTTTGTAGTCAGTTTAAATTTTTAATCAGAAGAATCTTACTGTAATTTCGATTAGGAAGTAGTCCAGGGCTTTAAATATATTAGTTAATTCAGAAAGCCACTGGCAGATAGTTTTCCTTCTAGTATAAAACAGACTGATGATTTAAACTGGAACATTTTTATACACATAAAAAATTGAAGTGCTTTTTTTTTTAATTGTATCTTCAGCATACTTTTATTTGAAACCCTAATCTTACTTAATAGGAATTATCCCTTCTAAATTCCTTCTGAACACCATAAACAAATAATTCCCAATGGTTAATTTTAAGTGATTGTCTAGAGATTTCTAGCTTTCTCTTAAGTTTAACTTTTAGGAAGTTCTTTTATTATTAGTTTCAAAGAAGATTTAATGTATTATGATTGCTAATCTCAATGAGAATAGATAATTTTAGAAATGGAATGCCTTGAAGGTGTCAGAAAAAGGTAAGTGATTAAATTCAAAAACTTAAGTTAATTCCATACTCAAAACAGAAAGAAACATGCTTATGATGGAAGTAATATACTAAAGATGACTTAATATAAATATATGATTGTATTACTTTAATTTGTTCTAGTCTCATTTTAATGGTGTATTAAATGTTGTTTGTCATTTAGTGAATGTAAGTATATCAATAAAAACTCATTCTGACCAAAATAATGTATTTTTTTATAATTTGTTTTAATTTTTTTACACTGCAGTTTATATTGTTATATTATACGCATTTCAATTTATTTATTTTCTCCTGCCTTAAAATAAAGGAAAAAGCTCCCAATGGTTTTGCTGAAAAGGTTATCCAGAATTTTCAGGTTTTCTTTTTAACTTTTAGGAAGTCCCTTCATGAAAAAAAAAAAAAAAAAAAAAAAAAATTAGTATCAGGATAAATTCATACAAGAAATCATCCAATCAAGAATTAAAGAAATAGAACATTAAGTAACAGCTAAGAAATGGATCATTTGGATAATATGAAAATAATTGTATTTCATTTGTTTAGTATTCATTCTTATGAGAGGGGAAATGGAATAGAAATCTGTATACAAATTATTTAGATGCAGATAGTTGAAATATATATATAGAAATTTATAATGTTAATCTATTCATTGTCTGCATATTTCATCTCTTTGTCATGCTTGTTAAAAAGCAGCAAAGGTATTGTTGTGCTTGATTTTTTTTTCTTTCAACTTATATAAAGATGTGTAGAGTTTTCACACACTTTGAAGTGAAACAAAACCATAAGAATGTTACATTATTACTTTTCACAAATTGCATATTTTTAATTATGCTTTGTAATTTTACTTTTGCTAATATACTTATTACTTAATAATGTATCTTTACGTAGTTAATAAATAGCTTCATCTTTGGTGATTAATTAATTTTATAAATGTCTCCCATATATAGTTTTCTTTTCTTAATTTTACAAATGAAATAAATTTATAAACGCTTGGAGTAGTATGTAAAATCAGTAAATTTAAGGAAATTCATCTATTTCTTTAGCACATGGAGTACTGAGAGAATATCATATATTTGTAAAAGAATAAAATAGAAGTGTCAAAATAGAAACAAATTTTATATTTAACAAAATTATGAATGATTTTGAGGATTTGTATTTTTTTAAAAAAGAATTATACAGTGGCAGTGAGCTATCTAGCAAAAAAAAAAAAAAAATACTGTTTCCTGATTTCATGCTTTATATTACTACACAGCACATTTTTGCAATGTCTTGCTTGGAGTCAGTTGACTGAATATTTTTTGGAAAATGTGATTAGTTTATTGCCAATATCCAATGTAAAAGGCTATGTTTATAAAATTAAGAATAACATTTTTAAATAAACATCTTTTTACAGTCTTTTTTTTCCATAATGTAATGAAGATATTTGTTAAATACTCTAAAATGTTTAATTATGAGATTTTTTTATAACCAAAATATGTGATAAATCCTAATTTTAAACTGTTGTAATAAATGAATCACTATAAAATCAGCTTATTCTGTGGTAAAACTTTTTCTGCCAAATGCTAATATTGATTGTTTATGCTCATAGAGTTTGTGTGAGTGGGAAATCTCAATGGAAGAAAGAAAGGTAGAATGTGAACACTTGATTTTAGGATTATACTTCCTGCTTTTAAACTTTCAGCGTGAGAAAATAAGTTCTTGTCTTTTTCTTTTTTTAGGGAAGAGCTGATTTTATTTTATTTTTTCTGTGAAGTTCAGAAAGAATGAGTACCATATTTATAGAAGAAAAAAAGTTAAACTGTGTTAAAATTCTGAAAAAAAAAAAAAAAAAAGGAAATATCTCATAATATATGAACACTGTTTTTGGACTAGTTTTTCCTTACCAAATTTAATTTGGAGACTATATTATTGCTTGCATTTTTTTGGTAAATTTAAATATATTGGATCTAAAAAACTCTGTAAAATTAAGGTAATTTTCATGTTTTAAGAAATGAGGTTTCATTATAGTGTTTACAAGTTTCTTTTAACTCGAAATAAGTCTGAAGAATCAAGAATTGTATGGATTTCTTATCCAAGAAATTTGTACCCTCCTAATATTGAAGACAAACTATTTCATTTTATCTAAATGATGAATGAAACAGCTTGTCACTGAAATATTAAGCAGTTTTTATTTTTAAGAAGTCAATCATATGGTTATTTCTTTTAATAATTTTTCACTTTTGATAGTTTAGCAACTTATGTTCCTTGCATTGTTTTTATTTGCGTAAAGAAATTTCATTTTAATAAAAAATATCTTCACAGAGCTATATGTTGATAGTCTGAATACAATTTTGCAGTGCCTTTTTATTAAATAAACAACTACTTAGGTCCCTCTAGATTTCTTTGTGGTATTTCTAATTGCTTAATTTTGTACTGTCGCTTAGTGTACAAAAACCGTGCTAACTTAATTATTATTGTAATTAATGATATTAATTTTTAGAACATTATGCTAGCAGTTCTTTATTTATTTTTTTAGCATTGCTCTACCAAAAGTTGTATAATTCGTTGCTCCATATTTGTTTTGAAAAAAAGAAGCTTTTTTTATAGTTTAAAATAAATATATCAAATCTATAATCAAATATTATTTAGATTGTCTTAAAAAAGTTTCACTTTTAAAACTTATTACTTTACTGTGTGTCGAATTCTTCGAAAATTTAATTTAGCATTGCGATATACTAAACTTTAGAAAGTAATCCGCAATAGTAATAAAAAAAATTCTATTTCTGTGTGATGAAATTTTCTTCTTAAAACTATTTAGATAGATATTGTTGAGGAGAGGAAAAGAGAGGCTACCCCTTGAGGGTTTAATTGGCATTCGAAGACTTCATTTTGGTCCGGTTGATTATCTGATAAGATCTTATAAAGAACACTTCCAAGAAGTTGAAGAATTTTTATGAGGAGGAATGGGTTTATTTTTCCATATCACTCCTTTAAAGACTTTTATTCTAAATTTCAGTAAACATTATTCCGTATGAATACTGAAACACAATTGCCCAAATGATAAAAAATTATTTTCAACTTTTTTTTTTCTTTTGGAATAGCAAATAAGTTCTTTAATTCGACTTTAACAATATATTGTGATCAGAGAAGTGTTGAAAGGAGAGGATATTACGTTCAGTAATATCCTCTCTAGATTTTTTTCCCTAACTCTCTCTCCTCATCAGATTTTTTTTCCCGGACTTGCTCTACTTTTTGGTACTTTTCATGATAATTTGACTGGAATATTGTATGTTTGATTCCTCTGATTTTATTGTACTGAAAAAAATTACTAACGAATATATTTAATATTTTTGGAATGCGTATGAGTATAAATCCATTTTCTACAGATAAAAAATTTTCAAGTATATTTAAAAATATCTTTTAAATTTTATTTAAATTACAGGTAAAAGCACTCACTGCAATAAAATAAATTTCATTGAAAACCTCATTTTTGTTCTTTTAAAATAATTTAAAAAACGGTTTTTGTCTCATATGCTTCAAAATTATTGAAGGGAAAATTTTAAGTTTTTATTAATGTTCAGTTGAAAAATCTAATCCAAAATTTTTAAAACTCTTTCTTAATCCTTTAAAGAGTCATTTTTTTTTTCCAATTATGATTTGTTAAAATATTTTTAGGATTGAGTTTGGCTTAAGAAAAGTCACCCATTTAGCTAATTACATTAATTTAATTTGGTTAATTGATAATTTAGTAACAAATCAAGACACTCTATTTTATGTGATATATGCAACTGAAGCATCTAACTTCCTGTCTTATAGGAACTTTGTTAGAACTTAAGCAAACCTACATAATAACCTACGTAACATATTAACTTAACCTGCATAAACCTACATCACACAAAAATTAAAATATTTGAGAGGAAGCATGTTTTCCTTTTCTCAGGAGAGGGTTAATGAGCATCAGCAACTTAAGAAGTAATTACATGCCGAATTTTGTTGTTGTAGATGCGATGATCTGCTCTGTAGAATATTTTGAATGATTTTTTTTGTCATGCATGTTGGAATTATAAACAGTACACCAATCTATAAGAGTTATCATGTTAGAAATATAATCCAAATCTTTCGCTTTGTACCACATTTTGGTTCATTAATTTTTTGTTGTTACATGTTGTGTCATTTTTGTTTTATTAATATTAGATTCTTTGTTAGCACAATAAGCAGTACGTAAAAAAAAAAAAAAAAATGCATGGATCTGAACCTAATAATCGATAACAGGTCAAAATTAAACTCTGTAGAGGTATATAGGCAGACAATACAAGTTTCTTTATTATTTTTTCTCGTTTTTTTGGGGGGAGGGGTATGAAATGTTTTGAATACAAAATGTATTCAAAACTGCAGTATATGAATAATACTATATCAATTACTCATTAAAAAATCAATTTCATGGGAATGATTCCAATTATTTGCCTACTTTAAAGAATTTGTTTCTTGAATTTGCGATATCAGAGATATTTTATAAAATCAGTTTATGATTAACCAGGATTATACAGTATATTTATTTATTAATATTGTTTAAATTAATTATTTCCAGGAAATGAAATTACAAAGCATTTAATTTTTGCTAAGTTTTAAGAGAAAGAATCTCGGTATCTAGAAAGCTATTTTAATTTATAAACAAATTGTAACAGGGTACGTAGTGATAAACTACTACAAAAATTAAGTACTTTTAAGCACTTTAGCCCTAAAAATAAGGAACCTTTATATAAATATGCAAACGCAAACTGCGCATTTTCTAAACATATAGTTCTTTCTATTTGTAATAATGCATAATTTTTACTACAAAGAAATTCTTAAAAATTAATTTTAAATGTTTATTTCTGTATTTGCGCAACATCTTCTATAATGAAATTATACCTCTGTCAAAAGCATAGAAATGATCATAAAAATGAGAAGAAGAAAAAAACCATTGATACCAAAAAAATTGAGTTAGTTTTATAAGATTAACAATAAAGATCTGTGAGCTATATCAACATTTCTTAAAATAAAATATCAGATATATACATCATTTTAAAAAATGCCGGTAAAAATGTAGATGCTCAGCTCAGCATGACCACAAATTTTGTATTTGTGGTCATGCTGATTTTTTGATTTAAAATTTTTTGATTTTTAAATAAGCAACAACATTTACGATCCAACATGGCTAGGGCGGAAAGAGTATTAAGTAATCATCTTAAGTAGTACTCATACTATTAAGAAATTTAATTTGCAATCTTATAAAGCTAAAAATTAAAGCATTCCTATGGCTATCATACAACTGGCCAAAATGCCATGAAATGGAGATAGAACAATGCCATGTTTTAAATAACTTTTACTAGTAAATAATAGCAGCGTTCAGCAAATGATCAAACTAAAAGGAAATTGTCTTATCGCTTCTTATTATTAAAGTGCTGTAAAGTTTTTTTTTAACGTTCCTGAAATTTAATGAAAACCTGCTTTTTAATCTATAAACTAAAATTCTTACTTAAAAAAATAACAGAAGAAATGATAAATACAGTTTCCGAAGAAATGAAAATACTTTGACAAGTCCTAGCTTTCATAAATAACGAAAACTAGTAGAGAAAAAAAAATCAGCTATGTAGTTAGAAGTAAAACGGAAATAAATCAGCCAGAGCGTTTCCCCAAAATGTTCTCTCATATTATCGGGAAATGCCTTGTGTGGCATTGGCGTACGTTACAGAATATTAACACTAGACGTGAATTAAACATTTTTACTTATTGTATTGTGTGATCGTTGGCAAGTGTTTCATATTTCAGAAAGTACAGATGGACATGTGGCGAATCTCTCATTGGATTTCAAAGGTGTTATGCAAAAGATACTAAACTGTGCACTAAATTTTAACTAACTCTCTTCGTTTTGTAGTTATCCTGCTTATTGATATTCGAACAGTCAGACAGACAAACAGATTTCCTCTAAATGGATGTTGCTGAAAAGTCGATCGAAATCTTCAAGTTAAGGTTGTACACCAAATTTCATCCATCTAGCTCTAACCGTTTTTGTGTCCTTTTTATCACATACATTTTGAGAAAACGTGTTTTAGAATTCAAAGAGGTATTAATCTACTTGTAATAGAGAGTAGAGATTCATAAATTCTCAAGTTCGAATTTTTTTGACGATTGCAATATTTTCTCTAAATGTACTATAGAGAAAGTAAAAATGCCAATTGAAGCATTTTTTTTAATTGACAGTGCGAGACAATATATCGCATTGCTTCAAAATTTAACAAAACTTATCAAATGAAGAATTTTATTCAATAAAACATCATTAATTGTATGTGTAGAAATACTTAAAAATGTAACTTATTTTCAACATGCACATGCTTTCTGCTGTATAATTAATCTTGCAAAGTTTATATGTAAAAATATTCTGAATTTGAAGACAACTCAAGTGTTCATTCAGACACATGCCAGATGTCACGGACTTAAAAGAGACCAAACAATAAACCCAATATCGATTTACTAGTACATTAGTACATTTTTTAGTACATTATTCTACGAAAAACGCTGTAAAAATTTGTTTTTGTATTCTAGATTACCATTTATTCTTTTCCCTCTGCTTATATAATTATAAATTTGTTATTATATAAGTATATTATAGTAATAATATAATTATTTCAAAGAAAACTTCTCATTAATTGTCAATTCAAATAATCGAGTGATAAATGAGCTTTTCTTTTTAATATATATCAGTAGTCATGAGCTCGAAGCAATAAAGGATCCACAAATTCCTGCATGCATTTTATCATTTCGGGGTTGAAAATTCTTCACTCCTTATGTCCTTCACATTTCTATTCAAAACCCATCAATGCCGTTTGACAATACTTATCTGTCACAGTTTTATTATCGCAATCAGTGCACCTGAGTAGAAGAAATCCCGTTAAATACTCGTTAATAAATTTTTAGGTTCTTAGAATTATATATACGAAGGAAAGCTATTGAAACAACAGGAAGGCGAGAAAACAAGCCTGAATACTAAATGTCGATTATTTTTATTGAAAAAAAAATAAGAAATGCTCTACCTATAATATAATATTTTCTTCATACCGTTATATGGATGAATAATATTTTGCAATAAGAATTTAATATACTTACTTCTTAACTATTGTATATTGTTTTTCATTCAATTCCAGAAAAGAAATTAAATCTTTCTAATCTCTAAATACTTTTATATAGAGTAATAGAATCGTTAATTTTAATTTCAAAGTAATTATTTTTCTGTTAAAACTGTAATACAGTTTCTCTAATTATTATTTAACACTAAGAAAAAAAGGTTAAAACAATGGCTTTCCACTCCCCTCGCCATTTTATCTTGACAATGATTGTGATAGGAGATAACTGAATTATACCTTAGATTTAAGGAAATTATTCAATACTCTCGATGAAAATTAAGTACTGAATTGTAAAATATACTTCTTTAAAAAGTAATTAAATTCAAAGTTCTCTCCAAGAACATTTTTTTTTAAATTTCAAATAAAAATTCAAAATTAATAATCAATTAATTTTACTAATACAAACAGCCGAGTATAATTTGCTTTAAAAGTTTCAATTGTTTATTGCTGTATAAATATGATCTTGAAATGGATTTCTATATTTTCCAATTTCGTACATCGATCAATTCAAAAGTTGATCTTATTTACGTAAAAAAGTTATGTTCTAATTTACGAC